>JANAVB010043017.1:4310288-4602788 GCA_029216955.1 Iris pallida
TTAGTGACGAACATTCGTCATTAAAAGTCTTATTTGTCACTGAAAGTCCACTTTTGTCACTAAAATGTGTCACTAAAAAATTCGATTATCCAAACTCTAAAACGGACAAATTCATACCCAAAATCTAATTATATCAAAACTTGGTATCCTTATACAAAATAATCCTACTTTGTTCATTCATCATTCAATAGAAGAATTTGTGTTTTAGTTGCAATAACTTGTGATTTAGATTCATGTTTTGCATATACTTGTGTACTACCTAACCTATTGTGTATGAATTTTGGTCTATAGACTGGAAACATGGTAACTGCAATGATTATTCTCATAACATAATTTAATAGCTAACATTTTTTCCTTCTGGATTTTGAGGAGAAAACAACAAAGGCGGCACCGCATTCTGAGATCAAGATGTCGAGTTCCTCCTCTTTAATGTTAAATTACATGTACAAACAATTCTTAAAAGTGTGTGCCTTGCTTAAAGTAGGTTTTTTTTATATAGTTAGTTCTCATCTCTATGGAGCCCGACAGTAACATGGAATAATGGATCAACATTCTTTTGGCATGGTTAATCAAAATCTCTTTTGGCATGGTTAATCAAAATCTATCGCCATAAACTTATGTGGATCAAGAATCAAATATTTGGTGACAAAGAATCAAACTTTTGGTGACAATTTGTTCCTAAAAGGATGGGTTTTGAATTATTAAAGATTGTTTGGTAGAAAAGTGAAGACATAGTAGCAAACATGGTAACAGAATTGCTAGACAGTATGTAAGTGAATTAATTTCCCATTTATATTTGTTTCAAAGTTGGTCTTAATATTTCACTTCAAAGCTAAAGATCTCACATGTAAAGCAAAAGTGTGTAATTGTGAAATTTCAGGCACAAAGAAAGAGCAAAAATAGAAAAGGAAAAAAAGAAAGTTTATTGCCTGTCAGTTATTTTCTACAGCAGGCAATACTCCATTAGCTGTAAGATCTTGCATGTAAAGCAGAAACATGCAATATCAATTGGTGACAATTGAGACACAAAGAAAGAACGAAAATAGCAAAGGAAAAAAGAAGTTCATCATTGCACTTGTCATTTCCTTTCTACAGTAGACATACTCCATTAGCTCTAACAAAGGATGTATACAATGAGATCCATACCATTGGGCAGTCAGATGTTGAGTAACCACATGAACTGACAATCAAGGCAACCCCAGAAACATCATATAGGTCTCCAAGTAGAATAGAAAACTCTACAGAAGAGGAACTGCAGGGAGCTCTCCAATAGGAATCTTTTTCTCCAATTTCAAGAGGTGCAAGTAACGACAGCAATGGTTCTGAAGATGGTGCTGTTTCAACCTGCAAAATACAAAATTGCTTACTATGATAATCTATCAACTAACTGGATTGGCAAACGATTGGATTATGGATTCAAATGAAAACAGAAATAATAAACCTAATGTAGGTGGATAGGAATTGTGGTTAAAGTGTCATGTGTCGAGTGTGTCGTGAAGTAAGAACCCATCATGCCCAAGACTTTATATGAAAAGATGTGATGTTTGAGGTATGTTACCAAATGCAATAGGCTGGCATATGGAAATTCAGCAAGGGACTCTTCACCATCGAGTAGCTTTCCTTCAATTTTCTGATCCTGAGAAGTAGTAGATATTCTATTAAAGTTGTGTCCTACAACTTGGTCAACTGCCCTGTATGCTGCACTATCTGCACGAGTTTGTCTGCGCAGGCTACTCAAAACCCTAACATAATCCACATATAATGCATGAAGGATAACTTCATTGCAGCATAATTTGCATATGACTCCACTCTGAAGATCTGAATGGCCACTATTAGTCTGTCCATAACCACCATTATTAGATCCACTCTGGCTTGATACACCATTGTAGATTTTCATGTCTTTATTATTACTGCTGACCGATAGACTAGCTCCAGTTCCAGCACAGCAAACTTTGCAAGTCTTTCTTCCGCATTGAGAACACTCCAGAAGGAAAGGCAAGCTTCTGGATGAAGAAGTGCACGAAGAAGCTTTTGCAGATAGTTCTACTTCAGTTTGAACTTCACATGTGGTGCCACTACAAGTTTCTCCAAAATTACTAATATTCCAGAAGTCTATAGCATTGTTATCCAGTACGTCAAGGCCACTGGAAGCAATGATCCAATCCTCAAAAGCAGTCTGCCCTAATAGAGCCAGGTTCCCTGCAGATTTGCATAATTTCACCATGTACAAGTCATCAAGTAAGCGATTTGGATCTATGGATGCAGGGTCAATGCCAATTGATAACAGAGCCTTGTCCCTTTCAGCAGCAGAAAGATTCAAGCGAAGCCGTTCAATTTCAAGTTTCATTGCTTCCAAAAAGTCAAGTCGCTTCCCCTAAAGATGGCATTCAAAATGGCTAAGATAGCAACTAAATGCATTTGAATTATATAGTAAAACTTGAACACTTGTACAAACTATAGCTTACATGATGAGAAGGCCGAAAAGCAGAACTTGAATCTTGATGTAAGAAATGTCATCCCAATTATTTGACCAATTTCAAGTGAGAAGGCTAATAAACAATAATTTATGTGAAGAAAAATATAGGTGCAAAGCACAGTTCCTAGGTTTTCTTTTGGTTGATTATAAGAGTTGCAACAACAATTTGAAACTGAAAACTTAATAATTATTTCCATCTCACTTCTAAATTAAAATTATATTAAAATATGAGTACTATTTGGGAGAAACCCCAAAGCTCAGATAATACCATTATGCTCAAGGCCAAGTTATATAAAAGAAACTACATAGGAACAAAAAGAAAAGCGGCAAACTAGAAAATAGCTAGCAGTTGACATAACTAGTGACATCGTTAAGGCACTATACTTCAAACGCACACCCAAACTCATGATGGGTCAGTCAACGAGAGTTGAGCATAAACCAGTATCGTGTCATTGAGTAGTGTGTACCTTGGTGAAAAAGTCAGTAGTCTGCAACTAGGTAGTGACAAGGGGAAGAGTGATTGTCCCAGCGAGATAATGATGTCACATGAAGTAGGAGTCAATCTCAATATGCTTCGTGTACTTCTGAAGCACCGGATTGCCAGCGATCTGAATGACACACCGGATTGCCAGCAATCTGAGTGACGTTGTTATCATCACAATGTAAAGCAGTGGTTGTGGTAATTGAGACCCCCATGTCACTGAGAAGGCAATGTAGCCATGTACACTGCAGTAGTGGGAGCCAGCCATAACGAGTAGTCTTTGCACTAGATCGAGATATGATGTCCCATTTCTTCGACTTCCAAGAAAGCAGATAGACACATAAGATAGTAGTAGACTTTCGACCAGAGAGATTACCAACCCAATCAACATCATACTCACAAAGGCATATGAAGGACGCTGATAAAAAGAGCGATATAGTGTCAGTGCCACAGATATAGCGAAGAACACTACAAAAAGCTGCAAAATGAGTATTGCAGGGAGCCGAAACAAGCTTGCCCTTGTGAATAAGGAAAATCGGGAGGAGATGCCATGTAGACATCCTCAATCAACTCGGGCATGGAGGAATTCATTTTTCACATCCATTTGATAGAGGGGCCAATAATGAACAGAAGCAAGTGCCAGAAGAATGTGAAAGGTCACCATCTTGGCCGGAGGGGCAAAGGTATTATCAGTCTTCATGTTGCTAAGAGAAAGCTTGAGCAACTAGACGAGCTTTTTACCGATCAATGGTACCATCCGGCAGAATCTTGATAGCTATGAAGTCTGAAGAGTAGAAGATAGCCCGAACAAGTTCAACCAGTTTAACATATGATGATCTCGAATGGAATGACAATGCAGGACCCAATCCATTGCAGCAGACAAGCAGGACAATAGGAGCTAGTTGTGAAGTCTCCTCTATTAAGTTAGGGTGACCCTTGTGGCACAAGAAGGTCTTATCGACAAGGACCGGTGATGAAGTCTCCTCCGTAATGGTATGTTGATTTCGACAATGATGACGTGAGTAATTGATTAGGGCCGAGGTGAAATGGGAAGCTGACCTCAGGTGGTGGTGAAGGCTCTTAGGTAGTTTCAAAGAAAGAGTTGCGTGAGTAGATGGTGGTAAACAGGAGGAGGATGTGGTAGAGCATAGTAGGGAACATTTTAAAGAAAGAACATAAAATGGGATATTTATATAAAATAAGATATGGCGGCATTTGGCAACGGAAGCATAGCATTTGTAGTCTTCAAGCATGGAATTGTACCCCATGAAGATAACTATATTAGACCAAGAGGATAACTTGTTTTGTTCAAATCGTGGAGTTAGAGCAAAACAAGAGCAAGAAAACACTCGAAATATGCAATAATTTAGACACTAGTAGAGCTTCTGGTATGGAGAGAGCCAAGGATAAAGAAGGAATCTGCCTCATGAGAAACATGCATGTAAGAGTGGCTTATACCTAGAACCAATGTTCGCAGTATCAATACCGAAATCGGTATTGGACCCTTCCTATGAGTATCGGGAGCGACGGTATCACCAGTATCCAGATAGGAAAACAAATAATTATCAATAAAACTTTAGAATTTTAGAAAAAGATTTTGTACATTTAGGCATAATTTTAAGTACTTTTGTGTTTTTCTTAGTATTTTTAAAATTTAATAGTCACCCTTCCGGTTGGTTTACCTGTGATAAATAAATTTTCTTCATTTATATGCTTTTACAATCTTACTATGATTTTACACACTTGTTGATTTAATATTTTTTGTTCAATTTTCTCTGTGGAATTGATTGAAGAAGAGATCCCCAACATCTATATTGGATGGGGACATGTTAAACTGTATCAGTATCAACTGTACCGTATCGGTATCCACCAATACTGCAAACTATGCTTAGAACAAAACAAGAAGCGAAGCATAAAGGAGAAGAGTTCGTGTCTTAAGTATGTGTTTATAACTCTCTTAGTAATACCGTTTGCTGGTAAACATGAGGGTATGAGAATTAAGTCAAGTTATCATGTGGGCCAACCGGTCTGGTCAAACCCGACTGGTCAGCCCAGAAATGGTCAAAACCCGAGTCCGCCTGGCTATTCTCCCAAGGGTCAGGCCGGGTTTGCTTTCCTCGTGCCAGTCATGGCCCGAACTGTGAAAACCCGATTAAGGTCCAGTCTAGTGTGTGTGTGTGTATAGCAAAGTATCCATATATATTTATTTGTTTCGAGTAGGCCAGAGAGCTAGTCCCGGGTCATGGGCCCGGGATGGGTTACAATATTTGGATCAAAGTTCGGTCCAGAGCCTTTGACCGGGCTGACCTAGCTCAACCCGATCAAACCCGGGTATGGGACGGCCCACTCCACTTCACATCTTGAGAACTAAGACAAGGATATCTAAGAAACAATAAACTCCTTTTCAAGTTGGAGATGGATAGTTGTCAAAGTAAGTTAGTCAAAAGAAAAAAAAAATCTCTGTAACAATTCCAGTAAGCACCGCGGGGACTAAGGTCTTACCATAGACCAGAATCGGTAGTGGTGAGAGGAGAGAAAGCCGAACCGCTTATGAAAAACTAATATAAGGTGCTCTTTCTGAATATGAACGAAATTATACCTTGATCGCATGAAAAATTAGATTTATACCATTGTCACAAACTCAAGATATTTGGAGACGACTTCATACCATAGAGAGAGCATATATATGCAAGTGAAATGAGTTCAATCGTTGAAGATAACAGAATATCATTTGTAGCCTTTCGAAAGGTGAGAAGGACAAAAATCAAAGTCAGCCAAGTAGAAAGGGAAGAGGAGATATGCTCACTAGAGAAAAACAGGATTATCCAAGTATTGTCCCAACTTGCAGCTAATTCAGGAGGTAAGCAACTTTTGTGTTTGTTGCTTCCCTTCTACAATGATGATAGTTCGCCATACCCGACATAACGTCTAATTCGTTCCATTTGCTGCGACTAAGTATCATGGTGTCTATTTCGTATGAGCAATGTCTCTTAGCTCGACCACCACAATTATGCACTTTTGAGTCTTTTGATACCAACACTACTCCCACGATCGGACTGGCAAGAAGAGATGCACCGGGAATTGATTTCAAGGCATTATCTTACTAGTACACCGTAAAACTCTTGAGACGCTTTAATTAGACATGTGTCACAAGCAAGGAGAGAGGACCACGATGTCGGTGTCAAATATCCCTTGTGGAAGGAGTCGTATCAAGGAGTATTAAGCTGAAGTAGGCAATGGCAAAGTGAGATTATCCATATAATAAAGAGCATTGCGCTTATGCATGATCCCGATGTGCTTTCCAGTCTAAGGGTCATGCACAGAGCATGAAGAGGAAGTAAAAGTAACAAAATAGCTCATACTTGTCAAGTGAGACTAAGAAAAGATGCATAAAGAGGCACGATGCATCATAGACACGAGGAACGGTAAAATGAAACAATTTGACAAATGTCCTTGACAATGTATATGTAGAGATGTACAATCGGTAATCTGTATAGAAGAAGACTTGATAAGGCAGAAGTGGAATAAGAGAAATTATATGTTAAGCAATGTGTAGCTCTAGAGTCTAGTATCTAGTTCTTTATAATTTACCAAAATATGCACTATGACTAGAGGCGGTGAGAGTGTAGAAGACACTATCATATGGACGATTTGAGTGAAGCTGCAGAATCATAAATCTAAAGCATCAATGCATGCTAAACAAAGGTAGTTGATGTTGAAGTAGGGGTAGTAGGACCAATTGGACGAGCATAGGGTGAACAACTAATAGATAACTAAGTCTTGCAACAAGAAAAGACAAAGCACTCGGTTCCTACTTGCACGTCAAAGAAAGTAAAGATTGACTGCTCAACTCATACTTAAACAACCCTTATATTCGGCTACAAGAGAAGAGTCCATTTGCCTACGAGGAAAAGTACTTCAACGTTGTTTGGTGGTTGGTCCAACAAATTCGGAGGAAGGATTGTAAGTGGCAGCAACAAATAGTTTAGTCAAAGGAGTTTGGAGCCAAGCTCCTTTGGAAGAAAGAGCCAAAGAATAGGACAAGTAAAGTAAGGTAAGGAAAAACAAGAGTAGGATAAGCAAGCAGAGTAAGGTAAGAAAAAACAAGAGTAGAATAAGCAAGATGTCTTAATTAAACAAAGTTAGCCGCAAGCACATGTAAAGTACAACATTAGGTAGGCCTATTCCCGTCAAAAAGGCTAGCGAAGTGAGTAGGTAGGACTAGCATGATAAGGACACCAATTGGTGTGTCAATTAGAACAGTGGGTGTGAAGATTGTCAGCTACTGGGATGCCGATGAGTAAAGCCAAGAAGTCAGTATAGGTTGACTTATATGTGACTGAGCTAGGCTGAGTTAGGATTATATGTGGATAAAGGAATTGGAGAAAAGGTCGACACTAGAGCTTGGGGTAATATGGGAGAAGGATCACAAGGTCATAGTCGCAAAGAGGAGACGACCAACAATGGGAGGAACGAGGATTGGGGTTGTCGCAGTTGTGATCACGGACACAAGAAAAAATTGTTAGTGCGGACAAGTGGGTGGAAGTAACAACAACTGAGGAGTAGTAGACGTGGCCCAGAAAGTAGATGTGTCCCATCTACGTACAAAAGTAGATGGGACAAGGAAGTAGTCGTAGTCTAGGAAGTAAAAGTGGACGAGGAAGTAGATGCCATTGAGACAAATAAGTCAAGCAATATCACATCAAGAAGAGTCGCCCAGATAAAAAAAATACAAAGAGCACGCTAGAACACCATAAAGTAAACATGTCTGAGTCATAAACCTCAAATTCACAAAGCATGACAAGATGATGGCATCAATAGGCTGAAAGGTTCATTTCTATTTTAGCTAAAATTTTGGAGATAGATTTGGAGAAGCTGGGTATGGAGAAAATGGATAGGTTTGGAGAGTGGATTTGAGAAGTGGAAATGGGCTAGGATGAGGAGAGAAATGAGAAGAGGAGGAAAATGGGAGGATAGGTTTGTGACGTGGATTTGGAGAGAATGATTTGTAGAAGTGGGTATTTGGCTAAGATGAGGAGAGAGGAGAAAAATAAATTTGTGAACATGACTTGATTCAATGTTGGAATATGAATGGATTTGGAATAAAAAAACAAATCTAGGTTAATAGCAGTAAGCTTAAGGCCAAACTATCTAAAGAAAACTCCATAGAAATAAAGATAAGTGGACAACTAGACAATAATTAGCATGAAATCTATAGTATCTAGCAATTGGTATAACTAGTGAGATCATATGGTAGTATACTTAACGATTAAACTTTAACTAGCTTTGCTTTTCTATTTTTGCCTAGTCTTTGCCTTGTGCAAACCCCTCCTTCTTTGACTAGTTCGTCAACCCGTGACGATAACATAACATTGTTTTTGTCTAGTCTTTGCCTTCCACATACCCCCTTCTTCCTTGACTTGTTTGTCAACCCATGATGATAACACTCGTAACGTTCTAGTCCTCGCACAATAGTGAAGTTTCCTAGATATGCTTACTCCTATTCCATGACTTAAGTGATACTCATTAGCTAACTCCAACATGTTGCACAATGGTGCAACCATTACACTCAATTCTCAAAAACCTTCAGGTTTTACTTGTGTTCATCTTTACCAAAAAAAAAAAATTCTTACAATGCTCTACATGCCTATATAAGGTTGGGTTCTTGAAGTTCAATTAGAAAGGTACATTATTGGTATAAGCAATTCTGATGGAGATGCTCATTGCCATGCCAAATATAAGCAGTGTTATAGATGCCGCCTGACGTGTCACCTAACATAGAAGCACCTTATGTCGATTATATCCTTTAAGAGATATCGAACATATATAAGGCTAATATTGACATGTCGGGCATGAAATATCTCATCCCCCACCCCCAATCCATATTTTCTTTTCTCCACTTCCAGCCCTCCCCTCCAGTAAATCTCCTCTACCCTCTCTTTTATCTCTTGTTGATTTTGAGTCTTGACCAAACAAGCCCTAAATCCTTTTTACTGATTTGCCCAAAATCAGAGGGGCCTCCTTTGCTAGAACAAGATCTACTTCCTCCATCAAATATTATACCTATTTTTTAGGGATTTTATTTTTGGCATTTTTTGTGGACTTAATTTTCTTTTCAGGATCTTTTTATACACTTAATTTTTTTAGCCCAAATGAGAATGTATTATGATAGACTTTTTGTATGTAGTTCCTCTAAACTTCTTACTCAATATCTCTACACCTAATATGTACTTATCGTGATTAGACTCATAAATTACTTGGTAGAAGGTTTTAATGTTAGTAGTTTTTTTTGTATTTAAATTGTTATTGTGTTGTGTTACTTAGTTAGTTTTAGGACATTTAGAAATTAGAATTATAAGAACATTTAGTATATAAAATATGTAATATACTATATCTTTGTTGCTATTTGACATTTTAAAATGTCTCCGACATCCGACATCAAACCCAAACCAACATGAACCCATTTTTATTTATACTTAAATTGTCATTGTGTTATGTTAGTTAGTTTTAGGCAGTGTTGCAAAAATCGGCTAGTCGGTCGACGACGACCCGTTTTTGTGCTGGTCGGCGGAAAAAATCGAGAGAGCTTCCAGGCAGTCCTAGTCGGCCAGGCGGGCCTAGTCGGCCGACTCCCAGTTCAAGGGTTTTAGGACATTTAGAGCATTTAAAAATTAGAATTATATAGAACATTTAGTATATACAATATGTAATATATTATATCTTTATTGGTAGTTGACATTTTAAAATGTCTCCGACATCCCGACATCAAAACCCAAACCGACATAAACCCAACATATGACATCTAAAACCTTGTTATTAAGGTGGCATACTCATACTTACAAAATCAGCTAATCAATTGAAGTCTTGTTGTCACCCCTATTTCCTGTATTTCGTATTTATACTCGTAATTTGATTTGGCACGTATTTTATTTTCTCGACTTGCGGATTCGGGTTCTCGTAAATGGGTTTTGGACCATGGCTTGGTTTTATTTTGTGGAGTTGGTTTGATTTGGTTTGGTTCATCATGAGTGGAACACCTTAGCCTATTCTCCACCTCCATTCCATCACAACCACCCTCATTAAAACCCACCAACCTTTTCTCTCTCCTCCATAACTCCATTAATTTCTTTCAACTTCTTCTTCTTCCTTCTTCCACACAACTCCCCAACCCATAGGCAAGTGCACCTTGCCATCAAATAAGTACCACTTTTTATTTGTCCATTAACTAGATTAGGCCATGGAGAATAACTTTAGAACTTGACATTTTGTGATTTGGAGCTTTCATTCTTCTAGATCTAGGTTTTAACCATTTTCGAAAATCCTTGGTTTTGATCTATTAAACTTCGATTTTTGCATGTTTTGATGCTTCCATGTGGAAGAGAATTCGATTTTACTCAAGTTAGAACTTTGAAAATCTAGATTTGGTTTTGATTTGACAAAGTTATGAAGAATTGAAGTTCTTGGTGTTCTTGGACCTGCTCTCGGCCAGGAAGAACATCCCTCTGCCTTGCGCTCTTTAGCGCATGGCCGGTTGCGCACCCCCGGCCTGTGCTCTTTAGCGCAGGGCCGATTGCACATGACCTCAGCCAGTGCTTTGCGCTGCGCTGGATTGCGCTGGCGCAAGCCATCCATGCGCAAGCCAGCCATGCGCAAGCCGACCTCTGCGCAATCCACCCTTGCGCAATCCGCCTCTGCGCAATCCGCCCTTGCGCAATCCACCCTTGCGCAATCCACCTCTGCGCAATCCACCCTTGCGTAATCCACCCCTGCGCAGTCTACCCTTGCGCAAGGCAACTCTTGCGCAGCTCTTCCATGCGCAGTACATACCCTGCGCAGCCCAACCCCTGATCCCCCTTGCACAACCCACTTGTCTATGATGAATTGTTTATTTCTTTAAGCTTGGCTCTTCTATAGCCCTATATATATTGGTTTTATTAGATATTTTACGTCCATTTTATATCCTTACGCCTTTTGTCATGAACTTGATTTTACTTAAGACGTTTGGAATGACTATTGTACTCGGCATGGTATGACAAGGAACTAGCATAACACGAGCAGTGACCCGTAGTGGTGCACTCCTGACATGACCAACCTGACACGATAGTGGCCCGTCGTGGCGCACTCCTAACAAGTACTCTGACATGATTTATCTTGATAACTTGATAGTGGCCCGTGGCGGCGCACTCCTGACTTGACTTGACTTGTAACTTGTAACTTGACTCGTATAATCAACTTGACACCGTGGGTGTTCCTGCTTGCTTGCTTGTACAATCCACTTGTCTTGTCTTGCATCATGTCTAGGACGTGACTTCCTGGGTACCACGGCCAGGGACTCGCGCTAAATTGGATTAGGCTAATGATTAGATCAAACTAGAACATGGAGAATTCCCAGTCACAGGCAATCTCGTTATCTGGGCGCTTTAATGGATTTGTAGCTTGCCGACGAGTAGAGCACATTTCCAGCACACTGTCATGTGTTGCACCCTCTAAGTCACCTAAGGGTACATTTGTCTCCCGGGCAATGTACCCACCTATAACTCTCAACCCGCGGAAGGATAACTGGATGGTCTGCAGGGCTTGGGACTGGAATTCTCACTTGCATCTTGTTAGTAATTAGGTTTGTGATAACCCTAGTTAGTTAAAGTAGTAAGCCGTAGTATTTGTTTGGTCGATTGCGAATGGATGGTGTCCAGCCCTGTCTAAGTCTTGTCTAGCTCAGTACCTGCTATCTCCTGAGCATGTTTGTTTTACTTATCTTAACGATAAATGAGTAGAGACAGTGAGCTATTCAGGCGAAGGGTTACAACCCCGGTCCTTGTCTGGTTTAAGGATTGTAACTGGCTCCCGGAATGGTTCCACGTCCCTAGTCGTTTCGCCCTGTGTACTTTACTACTTGTACTTTCCTTTTATTCTTTATGTTCTGATATGCTGGCTTTTGTTCTTATTTGTGGCCTCCTTGTGGCACTTGCTCTTTCTGGGGTTTGACCCAGCTGGTTTTGTGGCCAGATTTCGGAGCAGCTCCCGAGGATCTACCGAGCTTTCAGCCCAATGGTGAACACTAGACGGAACCCGGGCTACGAGTGGGTTTTCCTTTTTTTGATTCACCCACTTATATGTAAATTTATTCTTTTGAGGCGTTTGCCGACGAGCACCTGTTAGCTCGATGCACATTTACTTACTGTCTGCCTACGGGCTGTAAACATGATTAACAAATCCTAGGTTGATCATGTATGACTGAACTCTTGCTAGTCCTATCATTTTGTGCGACTAGCTTCATGATCATCCAATATGTAATATTTGGGACGCCTTATATATATATATTGATGCTCTAATATCTTGTAACTTGTTAATTGCTTGAGATTGAGACAATAGGCTTGACCTTAAGAGACTGCTGGCTTGTAGTAAACCCTCATATCTAGACAGCCGTGACCGTATAGTTGAGATGTATTCTATTTCAATATACGTAGCTGGCTATGTCTGCCCCGCTCTCCAGTATTCTGGTTCTGGGGCGTGACATGGTTTAAGTGGTGGCCCATGCAGGTCTTGTCAATCAAGAAATGTGAGGGTTTACCGAATAGATGTCTCAATCAATATTCGCCCTTGATCTCTGCTCGTATCTTCAAATCCCTGAGATTCTTGACCTGATCACATGCTTGTATCATTGATCTGTCCTGGTCCTTTCCTTACTGTTCCCTATGTCGTCTTCTTCAGCGGCATTACTCCCGGACCTGCCAACCAGCCAGAGGAAGCTCGACAAGCACCCCAGCGCCAGGAAGATCAAGCTCAGCACTCTGGAGTAGCCTCCCGAGTTATGCTTTCCGGAGGCTCAGAACCTCCAGTTCAGGCAGCTCCGCCCGCTCAACCAGCACAGGATGAGGACCTTTGGTAGGGCTTATCAGAGAACTGCTTGCATTCCAAGATCGTCGAGGCGACGCCTTGCACCAGGAAGTTCATGATGCACTAAACCGAGGAGGTCCCCAAGGGAATCAGGCGGCCAACAGTTTCAAGCGCTTGAACCCTCCCTTCTTTGACGGCAGTGAAGATGCGATTCGCGGACGCTTGGCTTCAGGATACCGAGGTGGTTCTAGAAGCAGCTAGGACACCTGAGAATGAGAAGGTAGCGGTGGTACGCCTACAGTTGTTAGACTTGGCTCGTGATTGGTGGGCAGCTCAGGCCATGGGATTAGCAGCACCAGTCACTTGGGCGACGTTCAGAGAGAGGTTCCAGACGAAGTACTTTGATGCGGTGGCACGGTACGACCTGCAGACCAGATTCACCAACTTGAAGCAAGGAGGCAGAACGGTCGATGGCTATGCGACCGAGTTTTCCAGGCTGAGTAGGTTCGCCCCCACTTTGGTGGCGACCGAGTTCGATAGGGCTCAGCGGTTCCAGCAAGGGCTGCACTTAGAGATATTATTGGCTGTGGAGCAGTTCGAGCACCAGACGTTCGATGCAGTGTTGAAGGCAGCAAGGAGGCATGAGTATACCTCCCGGAGAATTGTGGACAGGACCGAGGCAGGAAGCGGTCCCACAACCAGATGCACCAATCTTCAGCTCCAGCCCCGGCAGCTAGGGGTATAACCATTGGAACTCCGAGGCAGCGGCCTCAGTGACGTCGGTTCAGCATTCGACCCCGACGTACCCGCAGCAACAGAAGCAGAAGCAGTCTTCCGCGGTGGGATGTTCTCATTGCGAAGCCGGGCCATGTAGTGGCAGAGTGTCGTAGGGCACAGGGATTGTGCCTGGCTTGTGGAGGAGCATACCACCAGATAGGGACCTGCCCGAATAGGGGAGGTCCATCATCATCCAACCTTTCTAGTTCTTCGGTGAGAGGACCAGCCCCAGTTCCAGTCCAGCAGCAGCAGCAACAGCAGTACCCGAGGCCATTGGCGCCCAGGCCCAGGCCTTCCAGCAGCAGTTCACCCAGGCTCCAGCACAGAACCGACAGAGGGGTTTCCAGCAGAGGGGACCCGCAGCTAGAGGTCAGGCTATGATGATGACCATGGAAGAAGAAGTTGCACCAGGTGAGGTAGTGGCAGGTACTATTCTCGTCAACACCTTTCCAGCATCTGTATTATTTGATTCTGGTGCATCGCATTCATTCATGTCTGCACGATTCGCGACACGGATAGGATTGGAGCCTGAGTCATTATCAGTGAGGCTCAATATACTTACTGGTAATGGTCTTGTGGGAGTAGATCGAGTGTTTTCCTCGTGTCGGATCGTAGTTAGCGGTAGAGAGTTCCCCGCTAGGCTCATAGAGTTCCCTATGGCAGACTATGATGTAGTCCTAGGCATGGATTGGTTGAGGAACCATTATGCTAGGATAGACTGCCATGTTGGCAGAGTTGTCTTTAGTATTCCCGGAGAGCCAGAGTTTTCATTTTCCAGAGACACAGTAGAGCCATCTCCTCCAGTATTGCGGATGGCAGTAGCAGCAGTGCAGTTGCCCCGGATAGTTGAAGAGTTTCCAGATGTCTTCCCAGAGGAACTTCCAGGGATGCCACCAGAGCGGGAGATCGAGTTCACCATTGACTTGATTCCCGGGACAGCACCAGTATCAGAGCGAGTCTACAGAATGGCGCCTTCAGAGTTGGAGATTTTGTACAAGATGATTGAAGAACTTAGAACCAAGGGATTCATTCGTGCTAGTGGATCGCCTTGGGGAGCCCCGATGCTTCTTGTGAAAAAAGGATGGTACGTCCAGGCTATGTGTTGATTATCGTACCTTGAACTCAGTGACAATCAAGAACAGATACCCTCTCCCGAGGATAGATGACTTGTTTGATCAACTCAAGGGGGCTTCAGTTTTCTCGAAGATAGACTTGCGGTCAGGATACCACCAGATCAGAGTCAGAGAGCAGGACATCCCGAAGACGGCAGATCTAGGTACGGGCATTGGAGTTTCTAGTTATGCCCTTTGGAGCGACCAATGCGCCGGCAGTGTTCATGGACCTCATGAACCGTATTTTCATGTCTTACTTGGATCAGTTTGTGATAGTGTTCCTTGATGACATCCTGGTCTACAGCAAGAGTGAAGCAGAGCACGAGCATCTCAGAGTGTCCTCCAGATTCTCAGAGAGCACCAGTTGTACGCCAAGTTCAGTAAATGCGAGTTCTGGCTCGATCGCATTTTTTACTTGGGTCACATCATTACCAGAGGAGGAGTGGAAGTGGATCCCCAGAAGATTGTGGCTATCGAGGCATGGCCAGTACCCAGCTCAGTGGCAGAAGTTCGCAGCTTTCTTGGATTGGCCGGCTACTACCGGCGGTTCGTCTCTGATTTTGCAAGATTTCAGCGCCGATGACCCAGTTGACCCGCAAGGATGTGCCGTTCGTTTGGACAGCAGAATGTCAGGAATCATTTGAGAAGTTGAAGCGAGGTTTGATAACGGCTCCCATTCTCACCCTTCCAGATGGGACCGGAGGATTCACAGTTTATTGCGACGCTTCAGGCAGAGGATTGGGATGTGTTTTGATGCAGCATGGGAAGGTAATTGCTTATGCGTCACGTCAACTCCGTGATCATGAGAAGAATTACCCGACCCACGACTTGGAGCTAGCAGCAGTAGTGTTTGCACTTAAGTTGTGGAGGCACTACTTGTACGGAGACAGAGTGGAGATATTTACTGATCATAAGAGCCTGAAGTATGTTTTCACCCAGAAGGATCTTAATATGCGGCAGAGAAGATGGCTCGAGCTACTGGTGGACTACGATGTGGATTTGCAGTATCATCCAGGGAAGGCCAACGTTGTAGCAGATGCGTTGAGCCGGAGAGCCGGAGTTTATTTCCTGACGGCGCAACCAGAGTTATTGTCGGATCTTCAGAAGATGGAATTGAAGTGGTTCTTCCTTCCAATGTGGCCTTGCTGGCCAGCCTACAGATTCAGTCCACCATAGTTGAGAGGATCCGGACAGCACAGTTAACAGATTCCAAGATTCAGCGGCTCAGAGCAGAATGTGAAGCAGGAAGAAGGCCAGAGTTATGTATCCATGAAGATGGTACACTTCGACACGGCACGCGTCTTTGTGTACCCAGTGGAGATATCAGACAGGAAGTCATGGCAGAGGCTCACAGTTCGCAGTATTCCATCCACCCAGGCAGCACGAAGATGTACAGAGATATTCGTCAACACTTTTGGTGGAATGGTATGAAGAGAGAGATAGCCCGGTATGTCTCTCGATGTTTGGTTTGCCAACAGGTCAAGGCTGAACATCAGAGGCCAGCTGGACTTCTTCAACCTTTACCGATCCCAGAATGGAAATGGGAACACATAACCATGGATTTCGTGACTGGGTTACCCAGATCTCCGGCAGGCAGAGATGCTGTTTGGGTCATTATAGACAGGCTTACCAAGGTGGCACACTTTCTTCCATTTAGAGTTGGACAGTCGACGGCGCAGCTAGCAGAAATGTATCTCAGGCAGATCGTCCGACTTCACGGAGTGCCAGTCAGCATAGTATCAGACAGGGATACGAGATTCACATCGCACTTCTGGCGCAGTCTTCATCAAAGTTTGGGGACTCGTCTCAAGTTCAGCTCAGCGTATCATCCGCAGACAGATGGGCAGTCAGAGCGTACTATACAAACTCTCGAAGATATGTTGCGGTCATGTACCCTTGACTTCGGTGGCTCGTGGGAGGATCACCTGCACCTGGTGGAATTCTCGTACAACAATAGTTTCCAGGCCAGTATCCAGATGGCACCCTTCGAGGCTCTGTATGGCAGGAAGTGCAGATCCCCGTTAGCATGGGACGATGTCGGAGAGAGGCAGATGCTCGGTCCAGAACTGATTTCTCAGACGGTTGAAGTGGTCAGGAAAGTCAGAGATCACCTCCGAGTTGCTCAGGATCGCCAGCGCCATTGGGCCGATGCTCATCGGCGTCCCTTAGAATTTGCCGTCGGCGACCATGTATTCCTTAGGATCTCGCCTACCCGCGGCGTCATTCGTTTTGGCGTGCGGGGAAAGCTTAGTCCTAGGTATATAGGGCCGTTCGATATTCTGGAGCGAGTAGGCGATGTGTCCTATCGTCTCGCTCTTCCGCCGTCGCTAAGTGAGGTACAGATGTATTCCATGTATCCCAATTAAGACGGTACATTCCGGACCCGAGCCATATTCTAGATCATTCGGAATTGGTTGTTGGTACCAACCTTTCGTATGAGGAGAGGCCGTGTCTATTTTGGACCGGAGGGAAAAGACGCTCAAGAACAAGACTATTAACTTAGTCCGTGTTGCTTGGGGTCATCACTCTCTAGGTGAGTCAACGTGGGAGCGTGAGGACGACATCCATCGCGATATCCCTACCTGTTTGACTCGTAAGGTATGTCTTCCTTGTGCCTTACGCTTTCCCTTCCTTGCTTGCATTGTATGATTGTATGATTGAACTGCTTAGTGTAGCTTGTCTGTGCTTAGTATAGCTTGCGTGGCAATCTCTAGCTCCTTGATTAAATTCCGAGGACGGAATTCTTTGAAGGTGGGTAGAGTTGTCACCCCTATTTCCTGTATTTCGTATTTATACTCGTAATTTGATTTTGGCACGTATTTTATTTTCTCGACTTGCGGATTCGGGTTCTCGTAAATGGGTTTTGGACCATGGCTTGGTTTTATTTTGTGGAGTTGGTTTGATTTGGTTTGGTTCATCATGAGTGGAACACCTTAGCCTATTCTCCACCTCCATTCCATCACAACCACCCTCATTAAAACCCACCAACCTTTTCTCTCTCCTCTATAACTCCATTAATTTCTTTCAACTTCTTCTTCTTCTTCTTCCACACAACTCCCCAACCCATAGGCAAGTGCACCTTGCCATCAAATAAGCACCACTTTTTATTTGTCCATTAACTAGATTAGGCCATGGAGAACAACTTTAGAACTTGACATTTTGTGATTTGGAGCTTTCATTCTTCTAGATCTAGGTTTTAACCATTTTCGAAAATTCTTGGTTTTGATCTATTAAACTTCGATTTTTGCATGTTTTGATGCTTCCATGTGGAAGAGAATTCGATTTTACTCAAGTTAGAACTTTGAAAATCTAGATTTGGTTTTGATTTGACAAAGTTATGAAGAATTGAAGTTCTTGGTGTTCTTGGACCTGCTCTCGGCCAGGAAGAACATCCCTTTGCCTTGCGCTCTTTAGCGCATGGCCGGTTGCGCACCCCCGGCCTGTGCTCTTTAGCGCAGGGCCGATTGCGCATGACCTCAGCCAGTGCTTTGCGCTGCGCTGGATTGCGCTGGCGCAAGCCATCCATGCGCAAGCCAGCCATGCGCAAGCCGACCTCTGCGCAATCCACCCTTGCGCAATCCACCTCTGCGCAATCCGCCCTTGCGCAATCCACCTCTGCGCAATCCACCCTTGCGCAATCCACCCCTGCGCAGTCTACCCTTGCGCAAGGCAACTCTTGCGCAGCTCTTCCATGCGCAGTACATACCCTGCGCAGCCCAACCCCTGATCCCCCTTGCACAACCCACTTGTCTCTGATGAATTGTTTATTTCTTTAAGCTTGGCTCTTCTATAGCCCTATATATATTGGTATTTTATTAGATATTTTACGTCCATTTTATATCCTTACGCCTTTTGTCATGAACTTGATTTTACTTAAGACGTTTGGAATGACTATTGTACTCGGCATGGTATGACAAGGAACTAGCATAACACGACAGTGACCCGTAGTGGTGCACTCCTGACATGACCAACCTGACACGATAGTGGCCCGTCGTGGCGCACTCCTAACAAGTACTCTGACATGATTTATCTTGATAACTTGATAGTGGCCCGTGGCGGCGCACTCCTGACTTAACTTGACTTGTAACTTGTAACTTGACTCGTATAATCAACTTGACACCGTGGGTGTTCCTGCTTGCTTGCTTGTACAATCCACTTGTCTTGTCTTGCATCATGTCTAGGACGTGACTTCCTGGGTACCACGGCCAGGGACTCGCGCTAAATTGGATTAGGCTAATGATTAGATCAAACTAGAACATGGAGAATTCCCAGTCACAGGCAATCTCGTTATCTGGACGCTTTAATGGATTTGTAGCTTGCCGACGAGTAGAGCACATTTCCAGCACACTGTCATGTGTTGCACCCTCTAAGTCACCTAAGGGTACATTTGTCTCCCGGGCAATGTACCCACCTATAACTCTCAACCCGCGGAAAGATAACTGGATGGTCTGCAGGGCTTGGGACTGGAATTCTCACTTGCATCTTGTTAGTAATTAGGTTTGTGATAACCCTAGTTAGTTAAAGTAGTAAGCCGTAGTATTTGTTTGATCGATTGCGAATGGATGGTGTCCAGCCCTGTCTAAGTCTTGTCTAGCTCCAGTACCTGCTATCTCCTGAGCATGTTTGTTTTACTTATCTTAACGATAAATGAGTAGAGACAGTGAGCTATTCAGGCGAAGGGTTACAACCCCGGTCCTTGTCTGGTTTAAGGATTGTAACCTGGCTCCCGGAATGGTTCCACGTCCCTAGTCGTTTATCGCCCTGTGTATTTACTACTTGTACTTTCCTTTTATTCTTTATGTTCTGATATGCTGGCTTTTGTTCTTATTTGTGGCCTCCTTGTGGCACTTGCTCTTTCTGGGGTTTGACCCAGCTGGTTTTGTGTGGCCAGATTTCGGAGCAGCTCCTGAGGATCTACCGAGCTTCCAGCCCAATGGTGAACACTAGACGGAACCCGGGCTACGAGTGGGTTTTCCCTTTTTGATTCACCCACTTATATGTAAATTTATTCTTTTGAGGCGTTTGCCGACGAGCACCTGTTAGCTCGATGCACATTTACTTACTGTCTGCCTACGGGCTGTAAACATGATTAACAAATCCTAGGGTTGATCATGTATGACTGAACTCTTGCTAGTCCTATCATTTTGTGCGACTAGCTTCATGATCATCCAATATGTAATATTTGGGACGCCTTATATATATATTTGATGCTCTAATATCTTGTAACTTTGTTAATTGCTTGAGATTGAGACAATAGGCTTGACCTTAAGAGACTGCTGGCTTGTAGTAAACCCTCATATCTAGACAGCCGTGACCGTATAGTTGAGATGTATTCTATTTCAATATACGTAGCTGGCTATGTCTGCCCCCGCTCTCCAGTATTCTGGTTCTGGGGCGTGACACTTGTGAATTTCAGAAAATTTTCATATCATACTTCCTGTTAGTAACAAGTACATATTTCATAACAGTTCACGTTAATAATTCCATTAAATAGGTTTTGCAAAATAATATATTCCGTGATAGCAAGTAAGCTCAAACTCAATGGAGTACAATTTGATACATGGTACGGAAACACTAAAACATGCCAATGGGATTTTCTTACCCCTGAATTGCATCATGTTCTTTTAGAGGGTGGCAAGCCACTTTTCAGAAGTAGAAAGAAACAATGGGTGCACAAGGGGGGAATTTAAGCACACAACTCTTAGGTGCACAAGGGAGGCACAAGAACGTAAAGCCAGTTAATAGCAAATCAGTAAATGATCTTGCAACAAGCCAGTGTAAAAAATTTAATTCATATATCATGTTTAGAATTTATGACTCTTAGGATAATAAAGAACAATGGTAAATAATTCAAAGAGAGAACAGAAAATAAACAGTCTCTTGATGTATCTGTTAGCTGACATTAATAAGAAATCTAGGGTGTCCTCACTAGTTATACATGCCACAATCTACGTACTAGCTACATATATGGTCTATAGTGAGAGCATGTAGATTGTTGAGTTGGCTAAAAGATATAGGAGATATAAGGGCTTATTAGATAGATATTACATTGTGTGGAAGTTGGGATTAACTACATGGGAGTATATATTGTTCATGGCTAGTTCAAATATTCCAAAGCGGCATGCCAGAATCCCCAAGTTTCTATACATTGAATTTGAAATTTTATGAAGATAAGGATCAGCACAATAGATCATTAGATCCTTCCCTTCCACCTTTCTTCATTCTATTTTCAATTTACACTGCAGAGGACTAGTTGTCTCCTCATTCAGACTAGTTGAAGGCGATCGGCATCTAAGGCTAATCAAAGCATAGATCATTGGAAAACTTGACTTGTTGACTGAAAATTGATATGTGGCTGGCTGCCAGACCTACAATAGTTGTGGTATATCGGTTAAATGTTGAACAACTAAAACTATTCATGTACCAAGTTAAATGCCAGGTTCCAGAGAAACTATCAGATAGAGGGAATATGTACAAATTATAAAGAGTGTAAGAATTTAGTAAGGCATTGCACTTAACAATTACTGGTGTTGCTCATAATGAACCAAACTCCTCTAAAATACAGAACACCACTAGAATTTCAGCCAGATTATAAATGCCATGAATTACAAATCCAACAGCATGTGCACACTTGAGCAACCTTGAGGATACTAACCACCATCACCAGTATAACTAATTAAAGATAAATACAAATGTAATAATAAAACCTTAGAAAGAAATATTTACTTAAGACATCTGACAACATGCGGATTATACTTATTACCAACCAACATATTCGCCAAAACATTACTCAACTAATACTTGAAATAAAATATTTTCCAATACAACACTCTACGCACTAGGGATAACAATTTCAAGATGAAAGATGAAGGAAACTTTACTTTCAGATATAAGAGAGAATAAATGCAACAACAAAAATGTAATGATGCCTAGCAAAGTTAAAAAGTAGAGAGAGTGCTTACTTCGTTAGGAGTTGAAATGAACTTGAAACGGTCTATGTAGTATTGAGCAATACTGTCAACATTGTTATTACCACCGGATGACTGATCAGGCAAGTTAGAAGCATTAAAGCAGTCAACTATTATCTCATTGCTTGGGACAGTACCTTCTCCCAAACTTGAACTTTGCGGTTGTGATGGGGAATCTGTACATACCAGATCTCCTGTGAGATTATCACTTCCATGGTTGTCTGCACATGGTTGAGTTGATTGTACAACACTTTCAGAAGATGAAAATGTATCGTTACCAGTAATATCATCATTGTTTTTACCACCAGGTGACTGATCAAGCAAGTTAGAAGCATCAAAGCAGTCAACTATTCTCTCATTGCTTGGGACAGTACTTTCTGCCGCACTTGAACATTGTGGTTGAGATGGGGAATCTGTACATAACAGGTCTCCTGTGAGATTATGACTTCCATGGCTGTCTGCACATGGTTGAGCTGATTGTACAACACTTTGAGAAGATGAAAATGTATCATGACCAGTACTATCACAATTGTTATTACCACCAGGTGACTGATCAGGCAAGTTAGAAGCACCAAAGCAGTCAACTACTCTCTCATTGCTTGGGACGGTACCTTCTGCCACACTTGAACTTTGTCGTTGAGATGGGGAATCTGTACATAACAGATCTCCTGTGAGGTTATCACTTCCATGGCTGTTTGCACATGGTTGAGCTGATTGTACAACACTTTCAGAAGATGAATATGTATCATGACCAGAAATGGCATAAGAGCCCCCCAGAGAAGGGTTTGTAGAACCATTTATGTATGGAGCATGATGAATAGCACTAGTGTGCTGATGTGTCTCCCGGAAGTATTTAGCACCGTTCATGTTCTTAGCAAATATGTCCGTCCAAGGAAGAGATACTCCAAGTACTTCAATCTTTAGAAGTATCATGTTCACAATACATGTTCAAACAAACGAGGGAAGGAAAATATGAAAATAAATCCAGGGTTATAAAATAATAAGTAGAAAATTGCATGGAAATAAAAAAAACAGTTATAAAACAAGAGATACCAACAGAAAAATATGAAAAGAAATAATGCCGCTTAGAAAACTGTACTTCAGAACACAACAAATAATTTTTTTGTGCAGATAGAATTTCCATAAAATCAGAGCAGAATGGAATAATAGGAATACAGGATTCAAACAGCCGACCCAAAAATTTGGGATAAAGGATTTCTTGTTGTTGTAGATACAATTTCCATAAAGAACGAAAAGTCAATAGAGTAGCAACCAAGTAGATCCTCTGTCAACTTGACAGAGGATCTACTTAGTTGGGTATCCAGCCAATCTTTTCAACTTCCAATAACCTATGTTCATCAATGATCACCTCCCGCATCACCCATATCCACCTCCTTTGGCATTGCCTCCTGCGGTCGAAGAGATTTTTGTTGCCGGTGAGGGAAGGGGAAAGGGAAATGAAAAGGTTGAACGAGTAAGTGAGTGGTTTCCATGGGTTTGATGGAGGAGGGAAGGAAAATGAAGAGAGAAGTGGGATATTATATATTTGTTTCAGATAAATGTATTGTGTTTCCAATAAGCGTTCTGAAGCCTACCAAGAGTGTATTGTGTATTGCACATTTTTTTGTCCTTAAGCATTCCACGTTCCAGGTAACCTTTGCAGCAACTATCTTACTAAACTAAGATAGTTCAAATCGACCAGTCCATACAAGACTGTTATGTATCCATTCTCATTTCTTTATTAGGCGGTCTCTTTTAGTCACACATTGGTTAATGTAATATGGCAACCTCAATCCTGATCATATAAATAGGAATCCATACCCCCTCAATAAATCATCCCATTAGTCTTGGGCATCATAGTTGTTGAATAATATAAATATATATATATACCTCGTCACTTATCAACACTCTAGAGTTTTGGTGCAGTGCTAGGGACTTTCACAGTAATAATTTTTCAACCACTTCATCACATCATTCTCAGATTATGTCACAATCCCACTAAAAAAGTGTGGTGTGCAAATGACTCTGATTTCCTTATGTGACACGTGTGGTCCTAGGCACAAACACTCCAAAAATCCATGCCGTGTACATGTTGAATCTGTTAGACATGTATGGGAAACGCCACATATGCTCCAATATACACTAGGACAAACCAAAACAGGTGTTGAATCTGTGTCATGTCCAAACGATGTCGTTTTGTATTCGTGTTCTGCAACATTGGTGCGGTCTAAGTCTTGCATATTCGTCAGATAAGATACATAATTGTTATGACTTAAAAGTGCTTCCAACTTAGCCCACAACCTACCCTAGTTTAACCCGTGGGGACAGTGAAGAAGCTGCCCCTTATTCGCAAAAAAAAAAAGCTTAGCCTACAACCTAACTTAGTTGAACATTGCATTGGTGATGCCCATGCAAAATTTCACTACTGAGGAACAAGCCTAGGTGCATAACTTATAGGTGAACAAGGCCAGGGCATCCAAGAAATTAACTAGCTGCAGCCTGCATATCCACCTCCTATGTTGCTAGACACGAGAAAATGGTGACTGTAGCCGTATTGTGTCCGTATATGTATGTGCATCCATACTTGTCTCTGTGTCTGTATTTGTGTAACATAGGTGATTACTTATTGTACCTATTTGAAAATGTATGTGCAACATAAGTGTATCATTTCCCTATCCATATTTGTGGAACATAGGATATGTTGTTAGTATCTTATGATACACAATACCTATATTATGATACAATACGATATACTACCATCTAGTTACGTAACGATTGATCCAGTAAGATACATATAGGCTGGTTGGTAGTATCTGTTTTTTACTTGAATCATGTAATGTATACTTGAGTCTGAAACACGGTACTAGATAGACCTGCAAAGATGAAATAAATAAATAAAACTCGGTACTAGATAGACCTGCAAAGATGAAATAAATAAATATATATATAAGAAACTTATATTAAATCATATTCCTAGATGGGTTTAGAAGTATAGACCTAAACTTCTAGAGTTACTCTATTATATGATACATGATCCGATACACGATACACAACACACGACAGGATACACAAGCAAATTGATACACGATACGTATCACGAGTTGACAACCTAGAAGATAAGTTACCTCTCTAAAAATCACTCTTTGGAGTATGAATAAAAGCAGCAGAAGGAATGTACTATGATCCAGAAGCAGTGTTTTTAAGTTTTCACTAGAAGGTTTTTGAGATGGTACCAATACAATAAGGCTGACTTCTACTAGTTAATTTGGTTCATCATAATTAATGCACATACCTACTACTAAGTTATTCTAACTTAGTTCTTTCACCAACACTATACACCCTTGTATATGCAAGAAAATGGAGAAAATGTAAGGTAATAAAACACAAACAAAGAAGATAACCAAAAGCTGATGAATAATCTTCCTCAGGAACTAAGAGGCTGGCCTCTGTTACACAAAATATTGTAATACCTAACACGGACTCCAAAAGGAGAACACACAGAGAAAGAATGTAGTACAAGGCACATTTACATATTAGCATATGCACCATAGAAATTAAGAAGCACCAACTTTACAGTGAAATTATGATGAATAGAAATAGAAAGGTTTTATATCACATATTCTACATCCCTCTACAATGAATGTTCACAGAACCATCCTGTCAGAGTGTCAGATTAGGAGCGTGTGCAATTTTTACTTCAATTAAGCTAAGTAATCATATAAGACCAAGAGGATTTAATATACAAGAAACTGAAAACTCAAGATTTAAAAAGTTACAATGTTAACTTTGTACCTCACCAAGAGTTAAAGGTGTTCTTCCCGGAACAGAAGTGTAAAAAGTAAGTGCAACAATCCGAGTTAGAAAATTGATTTCTCCCTCCAATTCTTCAAAGTTGTACAGCAAAGGCAGGCAGGAATTTTCTTGAGAATGTAACCTTGCACTATTCCCAGTGATAGCTATATCTTCTGGATCAATTCTCCCTGTTAAGGGAATCAAAAGGTTTGTTCCGTTTGAACACTGAGGTATACAAGCACCCTGATACAGAAAGAAAATTAGCAGTGTTTAGGGTTGGGCTCATCTCTTGCAACATACTTGTGAAAAAGAAGGTACATACCTTATATTAAATAAATCTCCAGTGATTGAATAAAAATGTGGAGTACATAATCATGTAGACATATTCAAATTGGCTTGGTAACATACAAAGGTTTCAGTAAAAGAAGTCCCATGATAACATGCCTAAGCAACTTTGTTCTATCTCCTAAGATGTCTCAGTTATTTGTGAAATTATTTTTCTAATTGTAGTCTGGAGTCCGGACTAACCACCCAAGACATCCAGGTTTCTATTATGGCAAATCCCATCTCTTGTTACAATTAGTTCGGTAAACCCAATAACTGTAATTTTCATTGCCATGTCAATTTGGAGTCCTTTTTATCTTAAATATATACTAGAATGGATCAATAGTGCTCTATGATACTGTGATCACTTTGGATTGTCCAAAATACTAGCTTTCTCTTATGTTGACATTGCTGCTCCAAAACCTAGATAAAGGAGGTAGCTATCACATTAGGTAGCTGCATCCAGAAAAATCTCATACCTTTGTGAAATAAAGATATGGTGGTTAACTGCATAGAAATGTCAGATACCTATGAAATAAGATATGACAGTTACTAATTTAACAGAGGGGATGGCCCTTAATTAAGCTGAAGGGAAGAACAAATTCAATTTAGCAGCTCCAAAGGCTTGTAAAAACTTTGCTTTGTTTTCTAGGTGCTTTCACAATAGTGCTCATTGTTTCTTCCATGCCAATTTCAACATGTAAAGAGCTGCAGGGACAATTACAAGGAAGACTTTTGGATTTGGAAGGCCAATGAAACAGGACAATTCAATATTAAATCAGCTTGACAGATAGCCCAGGGTGCACATGGAGGTTGATCGGTGATCCATACCATGATTTCCAGGTTAATGCATGAAAATATAGGGGGTTGTTTGGATAGCAAGAAGTCCACTGGAAGTGGGTAAAAGTTGGATTTAAGCATATGTGTTCTGGCAAATCGACTGACTGACTGAAAGAAATCTGGAAAATTCTCCTCCTTTGGAGGAATATTTCTCATTTTATGTGGGACATACGATTTAGTCCCAACAATAATAGTATTGTCCTATCCAAAATTCTCTAACAGGTTGGCACTCAGTCTCATTTTAAGAGTCCGGCTTCAATATATCCAAGTACAGAAAATGTACTTGGTCTAGTCGGTCAGCCGTATTTAACATCCGGTTACCCTTATTTCTCTATCATTTTAGAAAGCAAATTAAACAAAAAATGACTTTTGTCTAACAGTTCTCCACTAAATGTCAATGACATGCGAAAAGGTAGTTGTAATGAAAATCGGAGAGAGAGAGTGAAAACATGAAAGAGAGAACTATTGAAAGAGTGGAGCGGGGAGAGAGAGAGTATTGATGGGATGGGGCAATTATGAGATATGTGTGGCTCACATATAGAACCAAAAGTTGTTTCTTTCAAGCCTGAACTGATTTTGACAGTTTTGTTTGCAAAATAGTTCCAATATTATTGATATATGATGTGTTGTGCTTACACATGCCAGGATTGATTCATAATTTCAGGTTTCATAATTTTTAAACTTAAACTTAAATTGTACATGATATTATTAATCAATAATTTAACATCTTATGTTATCTAATTCAAAATAGGATATTTATTTGATACACTGCCGGCGGAGTCAAAAAACTCCAATGGCTCAGGATGGCTCCATTAGTATCCTAGATAATTGCCCCATGTAAATAGGGGGTGGTTATTGAGTGATTGTGGCAAGCATCCGGATGGTGGATAACTGCCCCATGTAAATAGGGGGATGGTATTAAGTGATTGTGGCAAGCATCCGGACAGACAACTCCAGTAATGTACAAAATATAAATTCTCCAAAATATTATATAAGATTGAGATAATAAGTAAGTTGGAAATATAATCCACTCATGTTCTTAATTTAAAATTTCCTAATTAAATATCTGGTCTAATTTAAAATCTTATTTGATATTATTTGATAAATAATTTAGAATACAAGGTAAAGTTATTTAAACACTTATCTAATATCATTAATATATGATTGAAAATCCAATTCATAATAACATAATTAAGAAAATATAATATATTTTAATCTAGAACATAATTATTGATTATTATAGTATTATCTAGAACATAAGTCTCTCTCAGCTTCCAGCTATTTATCCTCCTTTGAGCATGAAGCCGCCACTGGCTGATGGTTATAGCCTCTCTCCATTACCTTCCCCTCTTTAACATAGTAGCGTGAGTGGGTTATTCCTAGCAACTTCGCCATGTTCCGCAATTATGATCGATGTGCTTTGGGTTGGACTCAAGGTTTATGCAGAGCAGATTACCATGATCCTAAGCTAAATACTCATCTTAGTATGTCTTGGCCCATAATTCAAAAATGAGTATAAATACTTAGTATGTCTACATTATGCAAATACTACATCGATTAACCTGATTTCTTCTACGTTCATTGATCAACGACTCGCACCAACACCATGTACTCGCTGAAATGGGGCTCTGGGAGAATGATACCCACTAATGTAGAGGCAGAGCCAGGACCCAAAGCCACGTAGAGATGATAAAGGGCAGGGCAAGGCTGCCCTAGTACCCAGACCCGGCCCTAAAATATTTTGGGCCAAAAATTTTTGCCCGGCCTGGTCCTAGTTTTACAAAACCTAGGCCCTAACATAGCCTTCGGGTTTCAGGCGAGCCCATTGCTTTCCAGATCGGCTCAACTAGGTTAAATTTTTCCTTATATAATCACAAAATTATTTTCATGTTCAAACCCATAAAATATGACATAGAATATATATATGACCATTTTTCTTTATTAATAAAAATGTGTTGGTCATCCTCGTTACCACCTAGGGGTTGCTTGACAACGACACTTAATGAAGAGGCCTAAGGAAAGTGAGGTTCAATTGTAGGAAGTTTAGTTATAGGAGAGTTCCGACTCTTTTTTTCCCAATATGTTTTCTGGAACCAACTCATCATGTTGTATATGATTGAATAAATAACATATTATGGTTCAGGTTCCAGGTTGGGTTCGTGCCGAGCTGGCTAGTATCCATACCCAACCCAAAAATAAATCGGATCAAAAAGTTGAACTTGGTCCTACCTATTTCACAACCAGCTTAGGTTGAGTCGGGCCTTTTTTCAGGCCCACCCTAGCCTATTATCATTCCTAAAGCCATGTGGAGCACTATGAATATACATATAGGTAATATTAATTAGGATTTTCTAATTTGAAGCTAGAACATTTTTATTTTAACTTGAATAATATGCTAATAAAGTATATTATAACTTTAAATAAAAATAAAAAATCGTTTAAAAGCTTTTAATTCTTTCAAGACTTGGCTAGAACCGAGAACCTCCCCGTTATCACTTTCCAACCCCCACCAATTGGGCCACCCCCCAGTGACTGTAAAAGCTTTTAAAAAAAATTCTTTTTTAAGTAGTGGGATCGAACTAAGACCTCTCTAATAACCCTTACCGACCCCATCTGTTAGGCCACCCCTGATGACTTTTAAAGCTTCTAATCTTTAGAAAGGATTCTTCTATATTCTAGAATTCTCGATAATAATGGTTATATATCTAAGTATGTACTAAAATCCTAAGCCTGATCTTTCCAAAATAAATAAAACTTACAAGTAACCTCATGTACTATTATACTTGATTTTAAAATACATTAAAATATCAAAAGATTAGCAATATATGATTTAGATAGTTATGCATTTTTACAAGATCTTGTTTTGATTAAAACACATAGATGTCAACATTTTTTTGTAAGATCTTATTTTGATTAGGATAGATAGATTTCGATAATCTTACATCTATATAATATCTTATGATCAGTTAACAAAATTTCAAATAATCTTGAATCATATATAAATATATGAAGATCCCTATTTTGATCATAATTAGTTAATGAATTTGCTAAAGAATAAATATGAGATGGGGCGCAACTCAATATTACGTAGAAACTATTATAATCTAATAAGGAACATGTGCCCCACCTGGCCCCTTCCTCCCTGGCTTTGCTTATGCCCTTGGGGTTGAGGTTTGAAGTACATAATGGTATCTTTCTCAAGCACAGATCCATGTCCTTATGTTGGTAAGTGATTTCGGTGTTGGGCCCGAGGTTAAAGGTACACTTCTATAATTATGATTCAGATACATAATTTGCATTATGATTGAGATACATAATCTGCAGTGTTTTATTTCATATTTTCAATGAAATGTTCAATCTTTTCAAACCTCAAGATAGCTGTATTTATGTTGTAATTTAGAAACTGCAACCGCACAAATTGTATAAAAAAAACTTAGTATTAATTTTTTTATAATAAACTGAAAAAAATTGATAAAGAGAATCTCCCTAGTTGTCTAATTAGAATCTACAATTAAACTTCATTGACTACTGTTAGCTCTACCAATAATCAGATATTAACAAATCTATTGGGATAGGTCTAGATTTTCCAATTATAAAATGGGTGGGTTACATGGGTTACTTTCAATAAATTGTTTTAGTTAAGCCTTTTTTTCCAATTAAAAGATAGGCTCGACCTGGTTGTCTAAATGATGGTTTGGGTTAGGCCTAATTTGGGCTATTTACTATATAAATGTAATTGAGGGAGAGAGTGAGATTATGAACCATGGAAGGGATATAGTAAGAGAGTTAGGGCCCGTTTGGTTTGCAGGATTGGACAACGTAATGTAATTGGCATTACGTTGTCAATCTAACTCGGGTGATTGGTTGGACAAAAAAATTAGATGTAATGTAATCGCGATTACAAGTTTGATTACATTACATCAGTTTCTTCTAAACTCAATTACAATCATAAAACCTATGTAATCGCAATAACATTACAACTTAAGCGGAAGGTTGGTATGCTATAATTGGTCCTTTTGTTCGTTTTTTGGTCATTTTTTGCTGTTTTTTGTTTTTTTTTTTTTTGTCGTTTTTTTTGGTCATTTTTGGTTCGTTTTTTGGGTCGTTTTTGTTCGTTTTTTGTCATTTTTGTTTTTTTTTTTTTGTCGTTTTTTTTGTTACTTTTGTTTGTTTTTTTGTCGTTTTTGGTCGTTTTTGTTCGTTTTTGGTCGTTTTTTTGTCGTTTTTGTTCGTTTTTTGTTATTTTTGTTCGTTTTTGGTTGTTTTTGTTTGTTTTTTTTCGTGTTTGTCATTTTTTGTTGTTTTTGTCCGTTTTTTTGTCGTTTTTGTTCGTTTTTGTCATTTTTGTTCGTTTTGGTTGTTTTGTTTATTTTTTTGTCGTTTTTGTCCTTTTTTTTGTTATTTTTGTCCTTTTTTTGTCGTTTTTGTTCGTTTTTTTGTCATTTTTTTTTCGTTTTTTTCGTTGTTTTTTTTTTTATCGTTTTTGTCCTTTTTTGTTGTTTTTGGTCTTTTTTGTTCGTTTTGGTCGTTTTGTTCATTTTTTGTAATTTTTGTTCGTTTTTTTGTCATTTTTGTTCGATTTTTTGTCCTTTTTTTTTCCTTTTTTTTTTTTTTTTCGTTTTTTGTCATTTTGTTCGTTTTTTGTTGTTTTGTTTTTTTTGTCGTTTTTGTTCTTTTTTGTTGTTTTTGTCCGTTTTTTGTCGTTTTTGTTCTTTTTTTTGTCATTTTTGTTCGTTTTTCGTTGTTTTTATTTTTTTTTGTTGTCGTTTTTTGTCCTTTTTGTTGTTTTTGGTCTTTTTTGTTCGTTTTTTGTCGTTTTTGTTCGTTTTTTGTTATTTTTGTTCGTTTTTTGTTGTTTTTGTTTGTTTTTTTGTTCGTTTTGTCCTTTTTTGTTGTTTTTGTCCGTTTTTGTCGTTTTTTTGTCATTTTGTTCGTTTTTGGTTGTTTTTGTTTTTTGTCATTTTTGTCCTTTTTTTTGTCGTTTTTGTCCCTTTTTTGTCGTTTTGTTCTTTTTTTTGTCATTTTTGTTCTTTTTTGTTTTTTTTTGTCGTTTTTGTCATTTTTTTGTTCTTTTTGCCCTTTTTTGTCGTTTTTTTTTTTTTGCCTTTTTTATCGTTTTTGGTCAATTTTTTTACGTTTTTTATCATTTTTCGTCGATTTTGCACATTTTTTGCCACTTCTGCATGTTATTTATCTATTTTGTCGATCTTGTACGTTTTTGACCATTTTTTACGTTTTTATCGTCTTCTATCGTTTTTGGTCGATTTTGCACGTTTTTTGTCGCTTTTTTTTTTATCCTTTTTTGCTTTTTTGGGAGTCTTTTTTTCACTTTTTTATGGTCGTTTATGCTCGTTTTTTCTTTTTGTTTGTTGTTTTTGTCGTTGTTGGATTTTTTTTTGCAAGTTTTTTAATCTTTTTGTCGTTTTTTGCTCGTTTTAATTCCTTCTTGTTTTTTATCTTTTTTCGTATTTTTGTTTTTTGTCATTTCTGTTCCTTTTTATCGTTTTTTATTTTTTTTGCTCTTTTTTATCGTTTTTTTGTCATTTTTTTTCTATTTTTGTCATTTTTGTTCATTTTTGCCCCTTTTTTTTGTTTTTGGTCGTTTTTCGTCTTTTTTTTCCCTTTCATTTATTATTTTTTTTGTCATTTTTTTTTTGTTTTTAGTCATTTTTTATCATTATTGGTCAATTTTTTATGGTTTTCACATTTTTGATCTTTTTTTTGTCGTTTTTCTTTTTTATCTTTTTTATTTTTGATTTTTTTTCCTTCTGTTTTGTTCGTTTGTCATTTTTTGTATTTTTATTTTTTGTCGTTTTTGGTCTTTTTTAGCAGAAAACAAACCATTTTTCCCTTATTTATTTATTATTTATTTTTAGTTTTTTTCTTTTTAAATTTTTAAAAAAATTTAGTGATCCACATTTTAAATTTTATGTTGTATTTAAAAAATATTAAATTAGAAACTTATTACATTACATGGTAAACCAAACATATGAATGCAATTGACATTACATTACATGGTTTGATTACATGCTTCAACCAAACATAGTAATGTAATTGTAATTCCATTACATTACAAACTCAATTACATTACAAATCCAATTCCATTACGATTACGATTACATTACAATGAACCAAACGCAACCTTAATCCGGGAGAAAGAGAAGCAAGAGAGAAAAGATGGAGAGAGAGAGAGAGAGAGAGAGTGAATACTCTAGAGAGAGAGAGTGAGCTGGTTACCCAGGAGAGAGGAGAGAGGTCAAATCAAAGCTCGGCAATTGAGACATTGAAGGCCGGTTATTACCTGGTCATCATCACTTCTTTTTTCTTTTTTCTTTTCCTTTTTTAAAAACCAAATATTTCTTGGCCCGTTTCCTGAGCCAGTTATGCAAAGAATATGATTTGAAAATTGGGTATACTTGGATGTATCGAAGCAAACACTCATTTTAGAGTTCATTTTTGTTCACCTACCAAAACAATGGTGGATGTTCACCCTTCCACTTAAGGTTTGACACGTGTCAAATTAGTGGTCAAAACTAGTGTGGATGTTCACAAAACCACTCCCAAAGTGATTTTAGGTTGGATAAAAATAACACGTGTCAACCCATGAGTGGAAGGGTGAACATCCACCATAGGGTCCCTAGTTTTGGTGGGTGAACAAAAATGGACTCCTCATTTTAATATCTTCTGGCCTCTCCGGCAGCTTTTATTGGCCCGCCTTTTCATATGATCAGTAAGGCTGTTACACCTGGGTTTTATCTCTACAATGGTACACCATTAGTGAACTTTCCTTGACTAAGGAAGTAGGTGCAGTATGACACCTCGAATAAGCTGGCATTAACTGTGTAATATAGGCAAGTAGAAGTTGATGAGAATAGCTATAAGATTTTCGAATTAGTAGGGTTAGAGAATCCATCATCTTAGTAATTTCAATTGTCCATATGGACCACCAGCTGTAAGTATTTAAGTACTCGTCATATGGAGCCCAAAGTCCATATATGTTATCTAGTACTTATCTCTCAGTTGCCTAGGAAGTCAAGCTTTGAGAAAACTGATTATAAAGCTACCAAGATATAGAATGAAATGAAGAATTAAAGGTAACATAGGATTACCCAGTACAGCAATAAAATTGCTAAGGTTAGATAAATTAAAGAGAAAAAAAAAAGCCTTATAGCGGACCGAGCTTGAATTAGTGTGGACTGGAAGAAAAGAGGCATAAAAACTGAAGTATACAAAAACGATAAAACAAGTGACATAAAATAGCCATCGACGAGACCAAATAGAAGGGTAAGCATGTTGCCTATGATTGCCAATATCCTCTTTTAATTGCATATCATCCAAATCCTCATTTATCATTTAGTAAATCTATATAGATATGGTAAATAACGACTGCATCTAGCCAACCAACATAGTGTGACATCTTTCAGCCTGAACTTGTTCACAAATTTGCAAAGAAAATCAAACCTTGAACATCAGTCCAGTATAGATAATGTGAAAGCATGTCCTACAATTTTAATTTAGCAAAAAAAGATGAAATCCTCGGATTTCAATCAAGCATAATGCCACACCAAGTGAAATAATAGTATCAGGGATAAAGTTCAGACAAGAACCAAACCCACTTGCTATAGCAAATTTATAATTGCAAAATGGATTCATCGAGGAACAAAAAAAGTGCTAGAATATGCAATAAACTAAAGAAAGCAATATATACGAACCTCAAGGACAAATTTGAGCTCGTCTAAATTGCATCCAGTTCTTACATCCATTGTTGCTGGATAAGATGAATCCTCCACGCCATGTGAGACTGTGAGAAGAAGATGAGAAACATGGCATGGTTCTCCAAGATAGATAAAAAGTTCAACAACATCTGCAGCAGGTGGGCATACCTGTTAAAAGAAATAAGGGCATCAACTCAACCACGTCTTTAAAGGAATAATATAGCACAATTGAAAAGCTAGCAATACTGACAATAATGCTGAGAAATGAGATTTAGAGACTTCAAAGTTAAATGTAATATACCCAGATGAGATCTTTTCTCTTGAAGCTCAGAAGGCTTGAACCACAATCCACGTTTGGTAAGATGCTAGGGATGGGTTTCAGGAAGCATCCTGAAGGTCGGGTTAACACCTGATGAAACCAGTGAGCATACTTAGACATCCAAAAAGACAACCACAGAAGCCCAAAAAGTCAGGCCTGTAAAGCATACTGAATTTAATTAATACACAAGAAGTGCTAGTGCCAAACAAAATGTGAATTGTGTGGTAATACAATTACTTATTAGAAAAAAGCAGGCCACAGTTGGTATGCACCTCAAGAAAGTCTTATCTTCTGACTCCCTGAATTTGGGGACGAGGCAGACATGCAGATATCATCAAAAGTCAAAATGACAAAAAGCAGTAGTGTCTAAAATAGTGAGCTGACAAATTTAGAAGACTTCACATAATCACATAAGAAGGACATATTGTTTGATATTAATCACAAGAAATTATATGATAGGGAAGTATGAGAGAAGGTATGATGCAATCAGAGCACTAAATGAGTAAATAGTTACCTTGTGAAACAGATTGTTTAGCTCCTAGACAAAATAGGATTGTGGCTTAATGCCAATAAGCCTCTTATTATTTGAAATCAAATGTCTTTGATCTCCTGAAACTTATTGTTTAAAATCAAATAACTAAAAATTGAAAGGAAAAAAAACAAGGTTTGAAGTTTGGCCAATAAAAGTATGTATCAGAAGTTCTGTATCGGTTTGGCTTGTCCGGATCCGAAACGGACCCCCACCATCACTGGCCAATACAAGTCGATACCGACATTGGGGCTCTCTGTCCCAATCAATTCACCAAATAAGAAAGTTAAAGAAAAAGAGAGGAACAAGAAAAAAAAAATAGTATCAACACAATGATTCAATCGTGCTCAAAATCAACATGGCACAACATGTTGATAAGATTTCTTATTTGACACAAGGTAACAATTACCATTTGTTGACATTATATATCTATAAATTCACAACACTCTCGTCTTAATATTATTATATTCTAGACTATCTATTGCATGTGTACTTTGTCTAAACGCAAGTAAATAAACAACAATATCCATAGCAGGTGAAAGATTGACAAAGTTGAATATTATTTCATTCAAAACTAACTGGAAACAAGTAATACATAAAACTAGTCATATATGTATCATAAATATTTCTAATTTTCTAATAACTTCTTATTATTTTTTGGCTTTCCAAAACCAAGAACTTCGAAACTCGGATCCAAAACCGTCAAAATTCCTCATAAGAAGGGCCCGAAACAACTACCAGTAGTGCGGACCTTGGGGAAAAAACAGAAATTAATTCAGTCTTTTAAATAGATAGTGCATTCATCTGCGATCTGGGACATCTGGCATTGATTCAAATGTACTTCAAGAAGGAAAACAATTCTAAAAATTTGATATATAGTTCTTATATCTTCCTATAACAAGTTCCTATCTTTCAGAAAGAAGCTTCATATGTATGCAAAGCAGCAAAAGCTTAAGATAGGAGAATAGCATACAGAAGAAAGTAAGCAGAAAGAATAAGGCACCTTCTCCCACAAAAATATTCTACACAAACCAGAGCAAAAGAGGCTTTTGCACTTATATTAGAACTCTTATAATTACCAATTATAGAGAGTCTAGAGTGACTAAGTAGTGTCCATAAATATGTTAAATTTGCATTCTCCCACTGCAAACCTCTACTCTTAGCCACCTGTCACTGCATAAATTCTTGGGAAATCTTCTTAAACCACCGTAAAGCAGAAATTTTCAATAAACCTAATAATAGACAAGTAAACATAAAACAAAAATATAAGAAAAATTAATACGCTTGCTCAAACTTCAATCCTAAATAACCAACTCACCTCTCAAGCCTGTCACACCTAGTTATCATACCAAGTAAAAAATAAAATGAAGCAGGTTACCTCCTTATAGTACTTTTTGACTAGTGCAAAAGCAAAAGTAGCTTAAAATTAATGCATGGTCTAGGGCATTGTGAATTTTGAATTATCAGCTATCACCAGATACTCATAAAAATACTCATTTTCATTCGAACATGTCACCAAAGTTTCACTTTTATTTTCCCTTTAGACAGTTTGACGTCAGTACATTTAGATCTTCTTTTTCCTGATAAATATTCTCATTTTATAGATGCCACCTGTGAACTTTTTATTTTGGTCATGTGAACAAGAAGATACTATGATAGCCGTCCTAGCTCTAGGCATAATGGCTGCTTAAAATTTGTTCATCTGGTCTTTGAAAATTTATATCAGCAGTATGTTACAAACATTGCAAGCTCAAACCAAAGAATCAGTGAAAACCAGACAGAAGTAGTTGAAAGGCTTCAATTAAATACAAGATACAAGACTTGATAAATAATTTCCTCTAGTTTAATAGAACAAGTTACTAGGCCATCATATACCAAATAAAACTCTCTATTTTATTGTCAAACATGAATGTTACTCCAGAAGCAACAAGAAGATAGCAAGAAATAACACAATAACAGGTTATCCAAACAAGAAAGTAAACTATAATATAAACAATCATGTCAAATAAAGGTTGTAAATTGTAAGTAACTAATGAATAATAATCAGTACCTTTAGAGGATGAACAGGAACTGAAGGCAGATGCTTGAAGAGCCTAATTCCCAGAAACATCTCCAACTGCTTCTGCCGCCAACTGTCAACAAGAACGTTTTGATATCTTCTCTGTAGGGTGATTCTAACATTCTGTGCTACTGAGAATTTGCTATATTTTCCACCACCAACATCACTAAATATATTGAGAATTTGACTATGCATGGCTTTCGAGCCAGTATATAGAGTCGCATGAATATCACCTGCTAGAAGGAAAAGATCAGCCAGCTGATTTATTGGAGCTAACATGGTTGAGCTCTTGAATTGATCAAATGACATATCAAATCTCTTCCAAGGCTTGTCTGTACATGGATGCTCCCCATTGGTTTCGTGTGTTTTATGATCAATAGTACAAGATGGCTCTGTCACAGTATCAGGCTGTTCCCCCAATTCTTGAGGCAAAGGAACATTTTTTTCACCATAATCACCTAACTCTGCATTTTCCGATGAATTTGCATCTCTGTCGAGAGATATGCCTAACCTTCTACATTGTTCTACAAAAACTTGAGCAGAACCAAAATAACTGGCTGCATTAGTTCTGTCCAAAGAGTCGGCACAATTGAAACGTACTACACCATTTTGAAGTGATCTTAAGCAGAATCCACCATCGAAGTCAGCACTAAGAATAACTGAACCTTCACATTCGTTGAGACGTTGCATTGAGGAAAAGTAATTTCCTTCAGCAAAACTAATGTCTATCGTGGGAGCCTTGAGAAGTTTCCAGAGCCCCTCCACAGTTTGTTGCTCCCCTTTGGACTTTACAGTAGCATGCCAGTCATAATTTATCAACTGAATCCACGTATAAGATAGTTTCCCAGTTGATTTGATATATTCTAGAGATTCCTTAAAATGTTCAACCAAAATACTTTCTGGCTTCCCCTCCCCATATCTAAGCAAATTAACACATATTATAGGCACCAGAGGAGTTTTCATTTGGCCCGCTGTACTTAACTTGGGATCTCTAGCACCATATCTCCTACTTAATCTCTGATAATACTGCACACTTCCTCTATAAGGATTATGAGCTGAAACATAAATTTCAGCATCGACAGCTGAGAATTTTAACTCTGCCCCCCACCAGATGGGTATGGTGCCTCGCCTCCAAACATATGAGCTAAAAGGAATGGTCTGTTCAGTTTGAATCCATACAAGTTGCTCACATTCCACTTCATTCCCTGTTAGAACATACGAGAATAAGACAATTGGAACTATTGCTCAATATAAATACCTTACTTTAGTTATATACTAAGACAAAATTACACTAAATTATGTCGGTCGTAGACTGATTCATCAATTGTTCATGGGCACAACCTACAGCATACACAATTACGTTGGATGACAATTGTTCACGGCCAGTTTAGGAGTGCAAATGAAATGATCTTAGCAAAGTCTCAGGAACAACAACAAATAATATATCCTTTATTCCATTTGGGGTTTGGCTATTTGAGTTCTTGTCTTCCATCAGCTCTATTAAGGGCCATATTATCTGTAACATTAAAAAAAGGTATCCCTCTTCACACCTCAGTTCAAGTTACTTTAGACCTACCCCCATAGTTCTAGCTGCTCCTTCTTAATAATATTTTATCGCTCCTAAACCTTTAGACCTATCCCTAGTTCTAGTGACTCCTTCTAAATACTATTTTTTCGCTCCTAAACAGTGGCCATGCTATCTATAACATTAAAAAAAAAAAAAAAAACTGTATCCTTCTTCACACCTCAGTCCAAGTTCCTTTAGACCTACCCCTAGTTCTAGCAGCTCCTTCTAAATATTATTTTATCGCTCCTAACTAGTGCGTAGGTCTAAGTTGCCCATGCTCAAACCACCTAAGACGATTTTCTCGCATCTTATCCCCAATCAATGCCACCTCCAAGGCTCCAATATTCCACAAACTCTCATTTCTTATCCTATCTTTCAAGGTATAGTCACCCATCCGTCTAAGTGTTCCCATTTAAACTACGTTTAGTTGGTGAACAAGTTCTAAATCATTCAACACTATAACAAGCTTTTTATATTACTGGCATACTGCCATGGAGCAACTTCTACCAACTTCTGTCTTAGGTTCTTTCAGTATGAAAGCATACTACAGGAATAAAACCAAGATTTAAAAAACGAGTATGCAAGGAGCGAATCTTTTGTGGATCTTCCTTATGCTCCAAACCGACCCCATTATGATGGGAGAAGGCTTGGATGATAATGATGATGATGAACAGATAAGTGAATCCTGTTCTTAAATTGTCTGTTGCGTGTTCAAGTAACCATACTGACGAATACAAGGTCAAGGTTACATGGAATGTGGAACACTCCGGGACACAATGAAAACGAGAATGTGGTTAACCAGGGGTCCCGGTATACGGTACGTTAGGGGTACACTTCTTTGAAATGCATAGAACGCTGTTATGGACCAAATATGTAATATAGTATATAAGATTCAAAATTAATCAAGCACCATAATAGAGCATCGTAAAAAATTCAAAACTAAACAAGATTCATAAGATGCAAACAATCATAGGAATAACAGCTTTCTCAAAAGACGTAGCAAGTCAAAGTCCCTTAAACTGTTAATGAAAAACAACTGAAAAAACTACTTATATTATATATATGTGAATGAGGCCGGTCAATTGGAAGGCAATAATAGCCCATTTATATGCTTCATATATATATATATATATATATATATATATATATATATATATTTTTTTTTTTTTTTTATATATATATATATATATATATATAATCTTGATTCGAACACCGCCCACTCGGGTTTTATGTCTCCACTCTAGCCACTTGAGCTACCAAGTCATATACATATATAGTCAAGACTTGGTAGCTCAGGTGGCTAGAGTGGATACATAAAACCCGAGTGGGAGGTGTTCGAATCAAGATAATATATATATATATATATATATATATATATATATATATATTAGAAGACAATTATCATAAAATCTGAAAGAAAGAAGAACGGGTCACAAAATGCAAGGACCACGTCTCTTCAAACGGTATACCAACCGAAAAACAACAAAGGACTCCAACTCTATAGGCAGTAGCGCAAAATGTTCAGCCACGCCTCAACAAAATGGAAACAAGCAAACAGAAAAAACAAAACTATGAAAGCCAAAAGTCCTGAGCAACCTCAACCCGCCTAGCAAGAAGCTATCCTCCTAATCAAGCCGCTGTGCTCCTCTACGACATCCTTCTTCGTGGCCCAAGCACGCGAAAATTGCCTCCCCACCACTTTCTTCATATTTGGAAGGGGCAAAGATATCCCCTGATAACGCGCCTTGTTTCTGTTCTTTCACATGGACCACATAATAGCGCTCGCGAGACAGGAGATTATCTCATCCTTCGACGAAGAGCAGCGCCACTCCCGCAGGCGATCGAACAGGTTCCGCCCCGCGCTGCAGATACCGCAGATGAACCCAAACTTCTCCAAGACTTTCTTAGCCAACTCTCCCGAGGATAATATATAGTCGATCGTCTCGACATCCGGATAAGCACAACAATGACATCTGGATACTGTAGCAAAACCGAAGGAGCATATCACGTCATCAGAGGGGATCTTCCGCCGCATCACTCGCCAACACATGAACAACCACTTCGTCGGGATAATGCCATTCCAGACCGGGAAAGGACCCTGCGGACCGCTCAACCCCTGCCGACCGATCGCCCACGCCGAGCTAGTGGAGAAGTTCCCGGAGGGGGAAGGGCTCCACACTAGCTTGTCGTCCCGGTCCAAAATGCGCGCCCCACAGTCGCGGATCCGCCTCGCCGCTGCTGCACCCCATACGTGTGCCGCCCGGTTCAGGTCCCAACCATGCCCCTCCCGCCACAGATGCTTGATTTTAGAGATCTCCCTCTGCGATCGATAATGCCAAAGTTTTCCGAACCAGTCCAGTTCTCGTAGGACACGTCTGCCTCGCTTGCGCCTATATATATATATATATATATATATATATATATATATATATATATATATATATATATACAATGGTTGCGCACGAGAGCACCGCTAGGGCTTCGCCCGCGACGACGCTCACACCTCCCCCCCGGCCAGGGGGAAGGGAGGGTCGGACGGACCCCCCTAGGCGGCGGCGGCGACCCTCCTGGAGGGGGAGAGGGGCGGGAGAGAAGGAGGGGGGTCGGGCCTAGGGGTGCAACTCGGGCGGGCTAAACCCGAATCCGATCGGGTAAACCCGTTAATGGGTTGGGTTAGGGTTGAAGATATTCGGGTTCGGGCTTGGGCTCGGGTTAAAATATTTGAACCCGATCAAAAATCGGGTTGGACTTGGGTTCATGTGTTGGGTAACCCGAAGAACCCGAAATCCGACATACATATAATTTATATATATATTGTTTCATACTACTTAAATAAAAAGTTTAAACTATAATTTTTTTCACCCGAACTCTTCAATTCCTTGTCATAAATCTCATTTCAGTTTTATTTTGTAATGATCGAGGCTTGATTGCTATTTGATTATGCATTTAATATTACTCTTGTTTAAAATTATTTCAAATATCATATTAGAGTCCGATAAACCCGATGGACCCGACCCAACCTGAGCCCAACCCGATCCTCCGAACTTGGTCTTGGGCTTCATATGTTGAACCCCAGGTCGGGTCGGGCTTGGGCTTGGGCTAGGCTTATAATCTATCGGGTTGGGCTCGGGTTGACCTCAAACCCGACCCAACCCGCCCGAGTTGCACCCCTAGTCGGGCCGACCATCCCAGGCAACGGCGGCGACCACCCAAGCCAGGAGGGGGATGGGGGCTACTCCGGGGGGCCGCGGGGGAGGGGGGGTCGGACGTACCCCTTGAGGCGAAGACGGATGGCCGGGCAGGCCAGTCGGCGGCTGCGGCGGTGGGCTTGACGGCGGTTGGCCCGGCAACGGGGTCGGGTGTGGATCGGATCCTCTCGGGCGTCTCCAATGCCCCGACATTCGTAATCGGATCTGGATCTGCGGCTCAGGGTGGCCAGATGGAGGGAGGCGGATGGACGACGGTTACGAGACGTCGTGTGGCCAAGACTGGGGGCAAGGTGGGGGGCTCTCAGAGCCTCCAAAAGGCGCGCTACTCTACAGACAGGAGACAGGGCGAGGGTTCGGGGTTGCGGCCATCGGCTCGAGGTCCTGTGGCGTCTACTGGAAGATCGGTGGGCTGGCGTCCCAACGCGTCTGCGGCGGAAAAAGGGAAGGACAAGGTGGTGGACCTGGGTAGTCAGGGTCTAGGGTCAACTCCCGTGGGGGTTGTCCCCAGGCCGCATAGGGCGGCCCCCCGGGTGGAGGGTAGATCCTGGGCGGATATATGCAAACCAGTGGGACCAAAAAATCCTGCATCTATGGAGTTCGTGCCGCCGAAAAAGGTAGGGAGTGGCTTCCAGGCCTCGTTCCATGCGGAGGAGATTGAGAAGGTTACTGTCTTCTGGGAGAACACTCTGGTTCTGTACGTCTTGGGTAACAAGCCATTCTATGGGCAGATCCGGGAATATGCAGCGCGGATCTGGCAACCGAAAGGCATTATGGAGATATTTGCTAGAGAAAATGGTTTCTACTACGTGAAGTTTGGACTAGCAGAGGATGTCACCAGGATCCTGCACGGTGGTCCTTGGACATTCGATGGCAGGCTTATCATTTTGAAGGAGTGGACCCCAGACCTAAGATGTGAGAAGGAAGTCCCTAATGCCATTCCTGTTTGGATACGCTTCCCTGAGTTCTCCGTCAGGTTCTGGAGTATTCCGTTGCTGATGCGACTTGCTAGCTTGGTGGGCACCCCGATCAAGGCTGATGATGCTACAGCCTTCCGATCGAGGCTGGTGTACGCTAGGATATTCGTCGAGATTCGAGCTGGGAGGGAGTTACCGAGTTTGTTGGAGTATGAAGTACCTTCTGGAGATGTGCTAACCCAGAAGGTGGAGTATGAATGGGTCCCTCCAACCTGTTCGCAGTGTGCTTCCTTCGGGCATCTGGACAGTGCATGTCCGTCAGGAGGTCCTCAGGTGGGGTCGCATCCACCAACTAGTGTGGTGCCTGGCACATCACGGGCATTGGGTTCCGGGGTCGACAGAGGGGAGGATGTCATGCAGGAGGAGGACCCACCGCTAGAGGAGGATGGAGGACTGAGCCTCACTGTTTCACCCCAGCCAGATCCCCTGAGTGGGACTATGATCACCTTCTCGGCGCAGAGGAGTATGGTCACCAGAGGCATGGTGGCTTCGGGGAGTAGGGAGCGGGGAGATGGCAGATCTTCTGCGGAGATAGTCTATAGTAGGAAGCGACGAGCTGGACCTTTGAGCGATGGTCCCTCCGGCGTGGGGGGCATTCTACTACCAGTGAGGAGGCGCTCTGTGTGGACAATCCGGCCTGGACGTTGGTGCTCTCCCAGGCAGCAACCCAGCAGGCCAACCCGACTGGGATGAAGGAGGATTTGTTAGCGACGGATGTGGTACCAACCCCAGGTGTCGGTCCGGATAATATTCAGGGGAACCTATCTCTCAATAATTAATGGCTATCATCGCCTGGAATGTGAGGGGTGCGTGTTCGTTAGGGAGATGGAGAGAGATCTGTGGGGTTCTCCACGGAGAGAAGTGCGACATATCTGTTATGTTAGAGACTAAGATTAAAGGGGAGAAGACTCTTGCTCAGCGGACCCCACCTCATTGGGCCCAACTCCACAACTTGGCTATATGTGACATGGCCAGGATCTGGGTCAGATGGAACTCGAAGAGCTGGGAAGGGGACTTGATCTTGATGACGGAGCAGCTGATCGTCATCTCTTTCACGAACAAGGGGGCTTTCGGTTCTTGTTGGGTGCGATGTATGGCCACAACGACAGGCGGCGACGGGAGTCCCTGTGGAGCGACATATCCGGAGTTGCCGCCGCTGCGGACTCCTCGTCTCTGTCGCTGCTTCTGATAGGGGACTTCAATACCCTTTTGCACAGAGGGGAGAAGGTGGACGGCCGTCCGATTCCAGATCCGATTTTGTATGATTGCCAGAGATGCCTCCTCCAGGCGGGGCTCCAGGGGTTGTCGCGCTCGGGATTCTTATGGACTTGGCATAACAAAGCAGTCCGTAATAGGGTTGCCTGTCAGTTGGATAGAGCCTTAGACAACGGGGAATGGTTCCGCCATTTTCCCAACACTTCGGCTGAGGGTCTGACCGCTGGGACAAGCGACCATTCCCCCATCAGGGTTGGCTTCACTGTTCGGCCTACTGTGAGCTCTCGCCCCTTCAGGTACAACAACAGCTGGTATCTTTCAGAGGGATACTTGGATGCTGTTACGGAGGGGCTCACTAGCAGACAGGAGGGGACGGCTCAGTATCGCATGGTACATCGGCTCAAGGCTACGAAGAAGGCGTTACGGTGTTGGTGAAGGGTTTGCCCAAGACTACCCTTGAAGATAAAGAGACAGAGCTCCGTACCATCCAGCAGGACATGCAGTGTGACATGCTGAACGGAGACCTGGCGGCGAGAGAGAAGGAGCTGATCGGGAAAGTCAACATCTTGCGTCTGCAGAAGAAGATTAGCGCGACCCAACGCGCTAAATGCTCATGGCTTAAGGATGGTGACCGTTGTTCAAAGTTCTTCTATGATGTTATCCGGACCCGACAACACCGGAACCATATTTTCCAGCTTCTTGACATGGAGGGTCATCTCGTGGAGGAGCCGTCAAAGATCCAAGGCGAGGCCGTCAGGTACTACTCTGAGTTATATTTCCAGTCTGACTACTTGTCTACGTTCCCAGATATAGTTCCGAAGAGACCGGTGACTCCTTATGGGAATAGCCTTCTTCTTGCTCCTGTTACTATGGAGGAGGTGGAATCCATCATCAAGACGGCGGATCCCAACAGGGCACCTGGACCGGATGGTTTTAGCAGTAGGTTCTACAAACGTCACTGGGATACTCTGAAGTTCCCGATCTTTGAGGTGGTTCAGGAGTTCTTCACCAAAGGGAAGTTGTTGAAGGAGCTGAACCACACTTTCCTGACACTTGTGCCAAAGTAGGGAGCGACATCGCCGGCGGATTTCAGGCCTATTGCGTGTTGTAATTATCTTTATAAGATAATTACGCACCTTATGTGCCGGCGGATGGAGGGGATCATGCAGGACTTAGTCTCTCCGAACCAGACGGCATTCATCAAGGGGAGGTCGATCGCGGAGCTCAGCCTACTGGCGCATGAGATGGTGAGGGACTTCAGTAAACCTGGAGGGGAGATGGCATGCGTAAAGTTGGATGACATGGTCAATAGGAATTTTCTTTGTCATCTGATGTCTGCTATGGGTTTCGACGATAGCTGGGTTGCGAGGATCCGGGAATGCATCACAACTCCCACTTTTTCTGTCCTCATTCAGGGCACCCCATTTGGGTACTTCCAGAGCAACCGTAGACTTAGGCAAGGCGATCCTTTGTCCCCTTACCTATTCACGCTTGTCATGGAATACTTCACATGCCTTATGGACATGGCAGTACATCGCGGGAGACTGGTTCCATTGTTCCGGAGGATTGATCCTCCAGTTACCCACCTTATCTATGCAGACGATCTCTTGGTGTTCATCCAGCCATCTACGGAGGGTATGCACACGATTGCGGAGATTATGGGAGAGCTGGAATCCCTTTCAGGCCTCCAAATGAACAGAGAGAAGAGCAGGGTGTATTTCAGCTCCCTCTGTTCCCAGAAGAAGGAGCGGGCCGACGCGCTGGGGGTTGAGAGGAGTGATCTACCGGTGAAGTATCTAGGGGTTCCTCTCACAGTTAACTATGCGCAGGATCAGGACTGCCATAGTCTGGTGGAGTTCGTCCAGAGGAGGGTTGAAGGATGGCAAGCCGCTGGTCTTTCCTTTGGAGGACGCATCGAGCTGGTTAGATCGGTGATATCAGTTGTGGCCCATTTCTGGCTACAATCCATCCTTCTTCTTATTGCCACTATCATGAAAGTGGAGCGAATTTGTGCAGACTTCATATGGAGGGGTGGTATGCATGCGGTATCCTGGGAGCAGCTTTGTCGGCCTAGAAAGGAGGGAGGAGTGGGGCTACGGCCATTATTGGAGATCAGGGAGGCCTCGGCGCTGAAGCTGGCATGGAGATTCATCAATAGGGGATCCCTATGGGCTGACTGGATGCATAGCAGATATGTGAAAAATGGTAACTTCTGGGACTGTGCCACGGACAACAATCATTCTGTCTCTTTCAAGATTATTTTGAGGCACAGGGGGGTACTCAAATCTGCAATCCGAATGGTCATAAAGGATGGGGCTGGCACGGACCTCTGGCGGGATCCTTGGATAGATCGGCAATCTCTATTAGAGATCAGAGGAGTCCCGTCGCATCAGGAGGACAGTAGGGGACTGACTTGCCAACGTATTATCTGTGATGGAGAGTGGAGGCCTGAGTCCTACCGCTATACCGAGGAGCTGGGTGAGAGTATCAGTACTGTCGCCGTTGATCCCGAATTGTCAGCTGATCGGTGGATTTAGGAGCCGCCAGGAGATTCTACGGGGACTGGGCAGTTCCAGTTTCGGAGCTGCTACAACCTCATTCGGCGCACTTATCCTCAGAGTACGGACTATGAGTTCGTATGGTGCAAGGGACTCGCCAGGAAGATGCAACTTTGTGTTTACAGGCTTCTTCTGGGCCGCCTACTGACGAGGGACCGACTTAGTGCTTTTGGGGTTCCGGTTCCAGACCCTAAGTGTGTGCTATGCAGTGTGAAGAATGAATCTATAGGGTACATTTTCTTTGAGTGTACCCTGTCATGGCAAATCTGGTCTGAGCAAAGTAGGGTGCTAGGTGGATGTGACTCCGGAAAGCGGATTGGGGACATCATCACTGTGCTCCGAGATAGCAGAGGAAGAGGGCAGGACTGGTTCCTAACCGCCAGAGTTCGACTGGCTGCCGCTGTTTGGCATGTATGGAGAGAACGAAACCGTCGTATCTTCGAACGACTAATCACCCCTCCTGTAGGCATCCTCCATAACATTGAATTTGATGTAAATGCTATGGGAAACTGAAGAGTGGGAGTCCCACTATGATTGTATGTTGTAAGATTATTGCGTTGCATTTGGAATAAAATTTACCCTTTTTCCAATATATATATATATATATATATATATATATATATATATATATATATATATATATATATATATATATATACCCACTGTCCCCTTACCTGTTCACGTTTGTGATGGAATACTTTACTTGTTTGATGGACCTGGCAGTGCACCGAGGAAGGCTGGTACCTTTGTTTCGTAGGATGGACCCTCCAGTTACCCATCTTATTTATGCTGATGATCTGCTGGTATTCATACAGCCTTCGACGATGGGGTTGCAGAAGCTTGCGGGTATTATGGAAGATTTGAAATCCTTCTCGGGTCTCCAGCTGAACAGGGATAAGAGTCGGGTCTACTTCAGTTCCCGGTGTTCCCAGAAGGAGGAGCGGGCTGATGTCCTGGGTATCGCGAGGGGTGATCTTCCAGTGCGTTATTTAGGAGTGCCCCTCACAGTCAATTATGCGCGGGATCAGGACTGTCAGGGACTGGTAGAGTATGTCCAGCGGAGAGTAGAAGGCTGGCAAGCCGCCGGTCTGTCTTTTGGCGGACGCATAGAGCTGATCAGATCTGTGATCTCGGCTGTGACTCAGTTTTGGCTACAGTCCATCCTCCTCCCGGTGGCCACTATTCGGCGAGTGGAGCGTCTTTGTGCTGCTTTCCTTTGGAGGGGGGGTATGCATGCGATCTCGTGGGAGCAGCTCTGTCGTCCAAGGAAGGAGGGAGGAGTGGGGCTCAGGCCGTTGCTGGAGATCAGGGAGGCCTCTGCGCTCAAGCTGGCCTGGAGATTCTTTAGCGGGTGGTCGCTTTGGGCGGACTGGATGCACAGCAGATACGTGAAGCAGGGCAATTTTTGGACGTATTCTCCTGATAACAACCATTCTGTCACGTTCAAGACTGTCCTGAGACACAGGGGTGTGCTCAAGTCTGCTATCCGGAGGGTCATGAAGGATGAGTCGGGCATGGACCTCTGGCGGGACCCTTGGATTGATCGGCGTTCGTTGCTAGACATTAGGGGATCCCCGACTCACACGGAGGACAGGCGAGGTCTGACGTGTAGTCGGATCTTACGAGATGGAGAGTGGAGGCCAGAATCTTATCGGTACACTGAAGAGCTGGGAGGGTTCATTATGTCTACAGTCATTGATCCGGCTTTGCCTGCGGATCGGTGGATTTGGAAGCCGCCTGGAGCATCTTCGGGCTCGGGGGAGTTCCAGTTCCGTAGTTGCTACAATCTTATCCGGCACACTTTCCCTCTGAGTTCTGATTACGAGTTCGTCTGGTGTAAGGGTCTGGCCAGAAAGATGCAGTTGTGTGTTTACAAGCTTCTTCTGGGTCGCCTCTTGACGAGAGATCGCCTGAGTTCTTTTGGAGTGCCAGTGCCGGACCCAAAATGTGTGCTTTGCTGTTTGGAGCCTGAGTCTATTAGACACATCTTTTTCGAGTGCACTCTGGCTTGGCAGATATGGTCGGAGCAGAGTTGGATATTGGGAGTGGGCGCCTCTGGTAAATTCATTGGGGACATCATCCCAGTGATACGAGATAGCAGGGGACGAGGTCAGGCCTGGTTCCGTACAGCTAGAGTTCGTCTGGCGGCTTCGGTTTGGCATGTTTGGCGGAAGCGAAATTGCCGGATCTTTGAGGGACTAGTCACACCTCCGGTTGGCATTCTCCATAACATTGAGTTTGATGTGAATGCTATGGAGAATGGATGAGTGTTGAGTGGAAGTCCCACTCAGATTGTATGTTGTATGATTATGGCTTTTCATTTGGAATAAAATTTACCTTTTTCCAAAATATATATATATATATATATATATATATATATATATATATATATATATATAGCGAGCCCTGGAGCTTGGGGTGGAAAAGGGGGACCTCCCGGTGAAATATCTGGGGGTGCCCCTTTCCGTCAACTACGCGAAGGACCGTGATTGTCAGAGTCTGGTGGATTTTGCACAGAGGAGGGTTGAGAGTTGGCAGGCGGCTGGCCTATCGTTTGGAGGGCGTATTGAGCTGGTTCGATCGGTTATTTCTGCTATTGCTCTGTTCTGGCTCCAATCGATTATGGTCCCTTTGGCTACTATCAGAAAGATTGAGGGCATATGTGCCAAGTTCATTTGGCATGGGGGGATTCATGCCATCTCTTGGGAGCAGCTCTGTCGGCCCAGGAAGGAGGGAGGTGTGGGTCTGCGATCCCTTGTTTCTGTCAGGGAGGCGGCGGGGATCAAGCTGGCATGGAGGTTCCTTCAGGGTGATTCTCTATGGTCGGCCTGGATGACTAGTCGGTATCTCCGGGGCAGGAACTTCTGAGTATGTGAAATTGACAACAACTACTCTGTGTCTTTCAAGCATATCCTGAGGAACCGTCCTGTTCTTCGGACGGCTATGCGGAGGAGGATGAGGGAGGGAGGGGAGACGGACCTATGGCTCGATCCGTGGATCTCAGGTCAGTCTCTCCTGGAGATTCTGGGTCCCCAGAGGGACGGCGTGGCATACAGAGGTCTGACTTGTAGGCACATCATCCGTGGTGGAGTCTGGAGGCCAGAGGAGTATCGTTTCACAGCTCCGTTAGGGGAGGAGATCAGACGAGTGCGGATCACTCCTACGGCACTGTCTGATGTCTGGATTTGGGCCCCTCCTGGCCGCTCGGAGGGTGCAGGGGAGTTCAGATTTAGCAGCTGCTACGACCTTGTTCGCCCCCACTTCGATGATATGGAGGAGTACGACTTTGTCTGGGGGAAGGGGCTTGCCAGGAAGATGCAACTGTCTGCATACAAACTGGTGCTGGGCCGGTTGCTTACTAGGGACAGACTGCTTCGGTTCGGGGTTTCTGTCCCTGACCCTAAGTGTGTTTTGTGTGAGACAGATAATGAATCCATTGGGCATCTGTTCTTTCAGTGCCATGTGGCGTGGAGCATCTGGGCAGAGCAGAGCCGGAGACACTTAGGAGGGGTTGGAAGGGAGCGTGACTTCAGAGAAATCCTTAAGTGGATTGGTGATTGCAGGGACAAGGAGCAGAGCTGGACCAGGCGTGCTAGATTGAGACTTGCTGCTTCAGTTTGGCATGTCTGGAGGGAGAGGAACCGGCGCATTTATGAGGGACTGTCCACCCCACTGGTGGGCATCCTTCATAACATTGAGTCGGATGTACTAGTAATGTCCCCCTGAGTTGGGATTGTATCTCTATGTTGTAACCTTATTGAGATGATTGTGGAATAAAATTTACCCTTTTTCCAAATATATATATATATATATATATATATATCGCTCACTTCTCCCCTTTCTCCTTCCCTCTCCATCACACTCATGGCAACCACATAGTTCCTCGTCTCCTTCAACATTTTCCTTCCCCTTGCCGGCAACACAATCTCTTTGACGTCACGAAAGACAATGTCGAAGATGTGGAGACAAATGTCGCGGAAGACAATGTCGAAGATGGTGGACACTCCTTCAACATTTTCCTTCCCCTTGCCGGCAGCACAATCTCTTTGATCGTTGCGAAAGATAATGTTGAAGACGTGGAGACGAACGTCGCGGGAGACAATGTCGAAGATGGCGGACACGACCATCGCGAGAGACGATGTCGAAGATGGCGGACACGACCTAAGCAGGAGGCGCTATTGACTAGCAAAGGTTGTCGGAAGTTGAAAAGCTTGGCTGGAAAGACACATAAGTAGATGCTTTGTCAACTTGCAGGGAAGACTTAGACGTGGATTTCCACGTTCGAGTACGCTGGCATACCATGTTCCAATACTTATGTTCCCGGAACGTGGAAGGCACCCTCTATGGCAAATTATGTGGTAACCATGATAAAGGTGGCACGCTTGGATCAAGAGACTAACCCAAGCTAGGTATAAACAATGGAAACTATGGGCCTGTTTGGTTATAAGTTTAAAGGCAGTTATCTGCTTTTAAACTCAAAAACCATTGAAAATCGTGTTTGGCAGCCCAATGTTTAAAATCTACTTTCCAATTTTTTTTTTTGAGAAACCATAGTTATAACTCTGCTTTCGGAGATCAAAAAAATCTGTTTTCCCAAAAAAAATTATGAGAACAGCAGTTCAAAAGCAATGGCCCCCACACCCCACATCCTCCCCTCTCTCTCGATTCTCTCTCCTCTCTCATTCTCTCAGCCCACTCCCTCTCCTCACCCGTTCCCCCTCCTGTTCAGCTCTCTTTTTCAAATCTCTCCTCTCCCTCCTCCCTCTCCCTCATTGTCGACGACCTCAAGCCGGCTCCCCCAACGTCCACGACGAACTCGAATGTGGACGACACGACGAACCCAAGTCAGTTCCCCCAACGTCCCCAGCCCAAACCCTAGCCTCGGACATGAACGACACGTCGAACGACACGACCCAGAAGATGAATGGCAGCAACGACGAACTCGCTACCGCCGCCAACGAACTCGAGCTCCTCGAGGACACGATGACCTCGAGCTCGAGCTCCTCAAACTCGATGCCGCTGACGACGAACTCAAACTCGTTGCCGCCACGACGAACTCGAGCTCCTCGAGGACACGATGACCTTGACGACGAACTCGTTGTCGCCGCCGTCATCGCGTTTGAATTTGGGAGGAGATATTTTGTGCGGTTCATCGAGCTCCTCCCACCGCCTCGTCCTCCTCGGTTCGTCGACGGCCTCGACCGGTTCGTCGAGCTCTTCCCTGGGAGATGTTGTGTCTGGGAGGAGATATTTTGTGCGGACACAGCGTGGACACAAACAAGATACAGAAGGGATCGGTTCTAGAGAGTAGTGTCGGTGTCGGACACGAATTGAGTTGACAGGATACAGATATTTTATTGGATACGTAAAAGATGTAGGGACACAAATTGGACACGAACAGATTAATTTTAATATAAATATTTTATAAAATTTTAATAAAAATTATTTTCACAAAATATTTTACCAAACAGAATTTGGAAGTTTTATTTCATGAAATCATTTTCCATATTAAAGTAACCAAACGCAAAGACAGAATTTTTACACTCAAAAAATAACTTTATAACTTACTTTCAAAAAACTGTTTTCAGAAAGAAATTTTAGAATGCATATCCAAACGGACCCTATCCATTTCAAGAAATAAGTGAGTACCTTACTCTCATTGTCGTTATCTTCAGTACTTCCATCAAACTAACACTACAATCCAGGAGAGTAATATGGTTAGATTAATCAAGTACAATTGAGGGTGAGAATTATGATTGAAGGCATCCTTAACATAAAAGTGAGCACTTTCAAGCGTGGGCATCTCTATCGCCAATACCTCATTGATGATTGAGCAGCTAGTGCACAAGGTTGATTTAGTAACTTGAACCTTGTTTCTACATTCAACCATCTTCCAACTGTACTGCCACCAACTTTCTCCCATATACCATCTGCACTCCTGACCTTCCATTTTTAGGTATAATTATACATAAACCTAGTTCGCTGTCTGACCTTCTATCTTATTAGAATACTAGAAACATATTACACACCTTCCACTATCAAAACTACAGTTTATATGCAGAAAGATATAAAAAGAACATAAGAAAATACTTGGTCTTTTAGTCACTAGCTTAAAAACACATTGTTCTTTCAACTCATGTTGGTTTATGTTTAGGCATGAGGCTGCAAATCCCTGCCCACTACACCAAAGCTCTAGAGATTTTTGAGGGTGAGGATTATATATTCATATTATTCAACATGTCCAAGCAGGTCGAAGACCCTTTTTATGGGTTGAGAACTGGATTCATGCAGCAGTATAATCATTTTGCTAATCAGCTTAAAATAAGCACCAAAGAGATTGAACCTGGGTTACTCACCATTGCAAAATCCCTGCCACTACACCAAACTCTAGAGTGTTGGTGCTGGATGAGGATTGTATATCTACACTATTCAACAAATATTATAACTGACTTAACTGATGTAGAGAACAACAAGCCAAATCAACAGCCAGTGGAATTTAATGATTTAAAGTTATATTGAACTAGCTGTAGTAAGTAGTACTACCAGAGTTGGTAAGAAATGGCACGAAAACAGAAATTGTTTAGCTTGAGAAATCTTAAATAGCTCTCTAATTTAGAAGAATCAATCGTCCGTGTGAATCAAGAATGTAAATTGGTTTCTCTTGTTATTGATTTTTTTCCCGATGGCAATGGTTAATACTATTCTAGTATGGGATGATTGTATATTTCCAATCAAGGAACTGAACTATGATGACAGAACTAGTAAAATCAGAATGTATGGTATTAGTAGCTTCTTTTACATCAATATAAAGTACTAGTCTGTACACACACTGATGATACAAACAAGTCTAAACCAAAACTGCAATCTAGAACCCACAAATCGTAAACCAACATCATATTTGTAAACTTCTAGTTTCAAAGCAGTGTAGCATTCTAAACCTTCACCTCTCTATTTTACGAGAACAAGTGCCCGTTTAATCTTACTTAAAGATCCTCCCACAGCACAAGCCGTCAGAAAAGTCCATCTGAGACTTACTTTGGTTAACAGTAAGAGACATGCAACCCTATTCCACTTTGAGTCTCCTTTGGCACTTTCAAAATATCTTTCCCGGAAACCACAAGACTAGCTATATCTGGAAACTTCAAGACAAGCGAAATAAGCCATCAAAAGAGGACACCTGACTAAAAAGATAATTAAAAAGTTGGTAAAAACATCAATTTAAGATTTGCTGTATAGAGAGGTCAGCATTCTACTAAAAGCCATTTACATCTGGAAAAGAAGAAATATTAAAAAGTCCAAATTTTCGTCCCATAACAACAATTAGGATTATGATAACTACGGAAGAGCATTTGAATGATAAATCATCAATTTCTTCCTAACCATTGTGAGATGGTGGGCTAACGATTAACATATCTAGATGAGTGGTAATGGAAGTATCAGAATGTTACGATTGGTGCTCCGAATAAGCAGATCATGCTATCCCCCTACCATTCCCATCATTCAACTGATCATAAATAAGTGTAACAGAGCCCAAGCACGTGTTTTTCCTACATATTCAAGGCATGCACATTCTTTAAGATTTGTAAATATGTATAGTAGAAGACCATTCCACACTATTACCACAAGTACAAGAGATTTAGAGTCCAGTAACAAAGTGGTCAGTCACCTGTGCTTGAACATGAATTCAGCCCTCTTGCTAAATAGCGAGTACCAGGATGCAATCTACTACGCCGTGCTAGAAGAGCAACAAATGCTCCTTGGCCTGAGCCTCCAATATTTCGGCACTCAGCAAATCCCTGAATACCACAGCCATGTGAAAAATGGTACAGACATCAGACAGAAGCCCACAAAGAAAATTATCACACACAATACTCAGATTATATAATACAAGTATACGTCCAAATAATATATTAGGATAAAAGAAGTACAATTTAATGCAGAATGGGATCCTACTTTGACAAACAATGATTTGGCCATTTCCTGCATCCCCAAATGGGTGTTTGTGATTAACGAATATGATGTTTATGTCAATGTTATAGCTAATGGAAAGAGGCATCAAGAAAATTCCAAATAAAAAAAAAAAAAAGATTACGACATGATATGCAAATGGACCTTTAATTCTTAAAAAACAAAATTAAAATATGCAACGTCTAGGGAAGTAATCTATCTTCGTACCCATACAAGTCAAGGTCTAAAAATCAACCAAAACTGTATATTATCCTAAACATGATGCATTAAGCCGAACTTATTTTAAAATGCACTATGAACTTGGTATATGCATATACCTGGGCTATTGTTAGAAACTTTTATCCATTTTGGGGTTGTTATGGCCCAAAAATGAGTGAAATTGGCTAAAACTTACTGTAAATGCCAAAAGTTTTCCGAAGTTGACTAGAACTTGTCGAAACTTTTCTGAAGTCGGCCCAGAACCAGAAGAAACTTCCAAAAACAATGCAGACTTGCCAAACTGAGTGCTTTAGAAAACTTTTCCAAACCAATATATGGTAAATGGTAATTCATCTATTAAGTTATGTGATTATATTATGGCATAAATTCATAGAAATTATGCATTTGCATAATTTATTCACCAAAAACAAATAAACACTAATAATTAATGATATTATGTTTGTAGGTAGCTTTCACTTCTCATATTTTAATAAACATTAGGCTTAATTTAAACTAAATACCCTCAACTATCTCAGTTTTTAAACTTAATACCCTATACTTTCATGTTATACCAGTAAATACCTCAACTATAATTAGACAAATTGATACCCTAACAGAGTTGACAGAAAATACGAAATGACAAAAATAATATTATTATTATTATTATTATTATTATTATTATTATTATTATTATTATTATATGGCAGCAGATGAAGAGGAGGGAGGGGTTATTGAGGGCCACTCATCGAGGTCATCGAAACCTAGCTGCGGCCACTCGTCGAGGTTGTGGCGGATGATCAAGAAAAGCTGGCGCACGGAGGGGAGGGGGGAGGAGCGGAGGGTCAGGGAGCGTTGGTGATCCCGCTTCGGTGGTGGTCACCTTTGGATGGAGGCCTGGAGGAGTCGTGGATAAGGCTTCCATCGTCGGATTGAGAGGAGGACCAAAACAAGGAGGCCGAGCGTGGAGACGGCGAAGGCATCGACACGCTGGGGGCCCGGCTTCAGAGTGGCGATGGCTATGTCGTCTACTTGATCGCTAAGGAGACGTTGTTGTAGGAGGCACATATCATCGACAACGGAGTCGAAGAGCCACCGCCGCAACCCTCTCTCTCTCTCCTCCTTCCCTATCCCCAGAACGATCGACGAAGGTTGTCAACGGCGGAGGCATGGGGTGCTCGCCCTCTGGAGATAGGGGTTGTCGAGGGTGGATCTGTCGAGGGTGGAGGCATAGGAAGCTCGTCCGCTGGAGCAAAGAAGGTTGTCGAGGGCGGAGGCATAGGACTGTCGAGGGCGGCTGAGCAGTGAGAGAAGGAAGAAGAGAAGGGAAGTGGAAGAAATTAGGGTTAGGGTAGGAAGTTGAAGAAGAGCGATGGAGGTGAGGTTGAAAAAGAGTGATGGAAAGGAAGAAATTAGGATTAGGGCTTGCTCGGATTTGGGGATGGTAGAGAGGAGCCTTATTTCATGGTTGTCAAGTGGGAGAAGAGAATCAAGGATAATTTGGTTCAAAAAAGGTTACATTTTTTTATTTGACGAAAAAGTTAACAGCTAACTAACGGAGGGTACCAACTTGAAACTCCTCAATACTTGAGGGTATAGTGGTATAATATAGAAGTTTAGGATATCAAGTTGAATAACTTAAATAGTTGAGGGTATTTAGTTGAAAATAAGCCTAAATGTTAATATATACTTTTAAAAAAAATGTCAAAAACCAATACTTCCACACTCCAACCCTAAACTACCAATCTAAACTTCCAATATACTTGTCGAATAAATATAAATATATAATCCTCACCCCACTGGCACTCTAGAGTTTTGGTGCAAGCGGCCAAGGCTTTAACATTGTATCGGAGCAACCTATGTTCAAACCCTTCGGCACGCATTTTTAAGCGGATTTTGCAAAAAGATTATATTGTTGCATGAATCGATCTCTCAACCCACAAATGGTTCTTCGACGGCATGTTAAATAAAATAATAATTGAAGACTGACTTTCAACATCAAAACTAGGAATAGTCTCGAGAACCCCTGTGTAGCCCTTTGCTAGGAATACCAGAAAATCAAAGATGCAGAGAATACATCGTTGTTACAGAATATGTTGCAGTGGTTTAGCCCTAACTTCCAAATCTTATACTTGTAATGGACTCCATCCATGTAGTGCCCCGTCCCGTTCAGTTCAACATGATGAATCAAAGGACGCAATGGCGTTTGAACTTGGCTATGCAGCAACTTGTTCGAAGTTTCGCTCAGTCGAGACAAGTCCTCGTGCAGGTGGGTGGCTTCGATGAACTCGTATCTACCTTGCCTTCACACCTAATAAATTGAATCACGTGTTTGTTTCGTAGTCCAGAAATTGATGCATGCTAATAAAAAAGTTGAACCCACATAACTAAGGGAATAATCCCATCTTGAAGTCGATTTGTATATAACATGAAAATGTTAAACTTGTTGTCTAGATAGTACTTCACGTTGGGTTTTCAAATTGGCACCCGTCCTATCGATTTCAAGACTTGCGTAGAGTTTTCATATGTTGTCCTACAAACTATCGACTTAATGTCATAGTATACACGTTCGCACTCATTCAATACATGTCATATAGAGTATAACATTGTTTGTGGCATATTGCGGAACACGGACTGTTCAAATTAGGCATAAGGACTATCAAATAGTTGTTCCTGAGTTGAGATGAGAATATGAGTTAATTCAGTTTGGCAAGAAGTCTATCCAGTAGTTGTTCCTGGGTTCAGAGGTATAACATAAAAAGTTCTCGAGACCGTAGGTTGTCGAGGTAGTCCCTGGTTTGGGAGCTACTTAGAGATGGAAAGCTTGAGAGGAACCAAAGTTTGAGTCGTATTGTCAGTTAGGTCATGCATTTGCGTTGAGTCTAAATGTCCTTGTAGGTGCGTGGCCATGGAAAACTTATGCACATGGTTTTAGTTCCTCGAACGAATCGTCGGGACACCGTAATCGTGTCGGCCTAGGAGGGACAAGGATAGCTGAGCTGGTTAAAGCACCGGGTGATTTGGAAACTTTCAGGAGGCTAGCTACTTGTGTTGAAAGGATCGTCGTCTAACCCTTGTTATGTCCAAGATGGTATATCGCCAGTGACCTTCATATAGATTGGGTCGGCGTGATAGCGGCAATTCGTGTGCATGTCGTTATATTAAGTCAAGAAATGGATGCACGCAACGCAATTATCAAGCCTAAGATTTGGCTTCAGCAGAGACGTGCTACGGCACAATATGTGACGTTATGGTTTAGTAGCTTGACACTAAGTTCCTTTGTTATAAACTATAAAGGGAAGGCCGGAAGGTAAGTATGGATAATTTCATTATGTTGCGTAGCACGGTCTTGATGTTGTGACACAAGTAGGCTTTGTAGTTTATGCCATGAAACTGATCATAATGCAAGATTAAAAAGACTACTAAAACCATAGTACGCACTCACTAAAATAACGTATTGGTTTTGTATGGGTGGACGAGAGGCCTCCCCACTAGTGTATTTTATTTACTGATACTCCCAACAGTTTGTATTCAGGTAGCAACTCACTCAGTGCGAAGCTCGCTTGGACGCACTAAGGCACGGAGTTTCTTGGCATTTCGAGGCGTGCGACCGCGTTAGAGCCTTTACTTATATAGGACATAATGTATGGACATCGCCTATTGTAATCTTTTTCAAGTTGTAAGCCTCGGGGTATGATCTTATTGTAATTGAGAGATGAGAGAGAGAGCTTGAGTGATTGTAATTTTGGCTTTGAGCCGTTATAATTTTCTGTTTCAATATCAATAAAGATGATTTTGTTTCTATGCACTTTGTATTGATTCAACTTTTCTGCTTAGGACTTATGTGCGACTCTGTCATTTAGCTGCTCAATTGGTTGTTTCGGTATTTGTCTTGTGCAAGCGCAACTTAGCTCGCACGGCATCACGTCCTAGCGAGCGCAACTTAGGCTGGCACGACATCACGTCCTAGCGAGTACGATCGATTCTGCGAAACCGGGACGTGACAGTCCACGATAAGTAACACTTGTTGTTGGGTCTGTGCTCATAAGGCGGCCCATGACCGAAAGACCGATTGAGACAATATTATCACTAGCACTCTAGAGTTCTGATGCAAGTGGTAGGGACTTCAACAATACTCGTAGAGGGTCCAATGCGGATACCACCTTTTAAAACCTTGTCTAGATCTCTGAGTAGAATTCTTTTCAGTCCCTGGTGATAAGAATACCACAATACATGATGTATGCTTCCTTCTCCAAGTATTCCGACTTGTTCTTTTAGACCCCAAAGTTTCTCTTGATTCGGACCATCTACATGCAAACCTCTAATTTGTTGGAAGTATACAAGCAGTACTTTGTGCATGCAACTAGTCGCCCATCTAAGAAGAAAAACATTAAAGACGGTGTCATATCTGTGTCATGTTAATATAAGATGTGTTGGACATGACACGAGCACTCCAAAAATGCTCTTGGATAAGCCAAACTTGTACCATAACTACCGTATTCACGTCTTATGTCCATATTGAGTTGTCCGTATTCATGAATGCCAACACAGTGACCACTATTGAATTCCATGCCGAGACACTTAGATGGTTGTTAACTTATTTTGACCTCCAAGCAAATGAGAATATTTGAGTTTCAAAGATATGACAGGTTAAAAGTTATTTACCTGCAGAAGAATTACACAATGTTTTGGCAGCCCAATGTCACTGAAAGGCTTCGAAAACCAACCATTCCAAACAAACTCGCCGTCTGGATTATGGCAAGTCATAGGACTTGGAAAAGGCCGGGTAAGATCCCTTGTTTCACAAAAGTAATATTTCCCATTAATATCAAGCTCAGACAGTTCTTGAACGTTCTTTAGCTCTCCTTTACCTTGAGGTTGAGGATTTTGAAGCTGAATTTTGATCCACTGACTTTCTGTCACTGTATAAACACACCCACCACCAGGAAGATTTGGAACGGTAGCACTCAGCTTGGTTGCCACTAGGAGTAACCCAGAGCTTCCTAGAGCTGCATAACCTAGGACCGCTCTAGCTTGTGTGGTAGTCTTACACGTAAGCCTTGATTCATCTGTGATGTAGTTCAAAGCTTCTTCCTCAGAGTCGAAAAGATCATGTCCAGACTTCCCAAGATAACGCAATGAACCAGTTGTTGGGTCAACATTGATTACTTGAGTGTCCTTCTTTATTGACAGGCTAATAATAATATATACTTCATTACTTTCTAGTGTAACAACTAGTACAGAGGTATCCCTTGAACTACCATCTGCAAAAAAGGGTTATGCATTTGTTAGTGGAAGTAGAAGAGTGCTTTGTACAAAACGAGAAAATATGACATGGAGCAAAAAATTGGATAGTTAATATGAACATCTAATAATCTAGATGGAAATACATTCATTCATTTTATCGAACTGTAATTATATGTGAATTCACAGTTTACAACTATGAGTAGAAGGATTCTCCGCAATACAAAAAAGTAAGATCTTTACATACAATGGTACTTAAGCCAAGTAGATTTGAATTGTGTACGAGACCTTGCTTTCAATGTTTTCAGTCTTTTTAAAATGTCACTATTTATCAGAGCAAGCTGTGTGTGTGTCCTGTCGAACAATCCAAAAAGTTGTGTTGTGCCTGTATTGCATCATGTCTGACACTTACCGCCTATTGGTGTCCGTACAACATAGCATATCAATTAACAGTCGCCCGAACACCCAAAAAAATATATATATACAAAGTTACATATCCTAACAACCCCCTTGATATTATATGCAGAATTGGCATGGACAATTTGATACTACGGTAGTGAGCTTGAAGAATCTACATCTTAGAAATGGCCAAATCAAATGATTTAGATCTAATGGCATGAATAAATGTTTTAAGAAAGTGAACTTCTCAAAAACATCTCTTTTATTGATCGGTGGAACGATGACTTGCATTCTTCTCTCGCATCGGGTTTTAAAGGATCTTTTCCCTAAAATTACATACTTGGGTTTGTCCCTTAAATTGGATAAACTTCAGGAAAAATTATTGGTTGCATGTTGTCATATAAGTGGAGAAACGATTGGCAGGTTGGAAAGGTAAATTATGATCTCGGGATTGCAGATTAACATTGACTAATTCAGTCTTATCTTCCATCTCTTAGTATATGTTCTTTTTTGGCTCCAAAGTGGATTATAAGAAAAATCGACTCGCTTTGAATATCATTCTTGCGGAATGGATCGAACGCCACCTCATCCTTGAAGTATCTTGTTAACTGCAAAGAAATTGTAGAAAAAAGGATGTTGTTTGGGTATCCTAAATCTGAAGCATTTCAATTTGGCTCTTTTAAATGGGTATGGAAATTACTGAATTACCATAAAGCACTTGGGTCAGATTGATCTTAGGAAACTATTATATGAGATTGCCCTTTTAGGATCTATCATCTCATACTCTAAATGTTACTTCTCAACTTTGGATGTTACTTCTCAACTTTGGAAGGGTTTGGTACAAACTAATCAAATTGTCGCACAAGGTACGATGTGAAGACTTTACTATCAAATTATGGAAGGATTCATGGGCTAACTCTAATGTCCCGCATCTGCACGGTGCATTAAGATGAGTCGTTGACTCGAAGAGTTAAGTTGACCCAAAGAACTGAAGAAGTATCGATGTGAATCGATACAAGTACCAAGTTGACCCGAAGATATAAATAAGTTCGATTCGAACAAGTATTAATTTTTAGTTGGTTTCATGTGCAGGCTAAGCTTTTACGCTGAATTATAAAATGTCAACATTTTGCCTCATTTGCAACGGAGTTCGCAGAAGTTCAAAGTATCGCCTCGCAACGAGCTGAGGCATAGGTACGGTAGACCGAATCAGTCGGACAGTTTAACGGAGCACGAAGTGTTCGAATGGCTAAGTCAGAAGAGTTGGTTGTGCAACGAAGTTAAAGAATCGAGCCGCATCGGCTCAACAAAAAGATAAGGTAAATCGGCAAAGTGGGAGGATTCTGACCCTTCTTTTCTACTCCATCATACCTAATTAAAATGTACCCTTCTTGTATGCTAAGCTAACCGATTGAGTCCACGAGAGAAATCATAGTGCATGTCGAACACTAAGATAAAACATTGAGACGAAATATACATCAAGTGCACGAATCAAAATGGAACATGGATAACTGTATCGACGAGTGCATCAAATGCACGAGTCACGAAACATTGAGCAATTGAATCGAAACGTGCCTCAAGTGCATTAGTGAAAGAATATTGAATCACTACATCCGTATGTGTATTAAGTGCACGAGCCATAGAACATCGAGTCGCCGCATCGGCGAGAGCCTCAGGGCACAAGTCGTAAAACATCGATGAACTTCATTGAGACGTGCCCCCGTGCACGAGATAGAGGGAAACAAGCACTAAGTCGTAGAACAATTGAAAGCGAGGCGTGCATCTAGTGCATGAGTCGAAGAATATTGAATGAACGAGTTAAAGCGTGCATATGAGCATGAGACTTATGAAATATGGCTTCGTATGTAAAATGAACAGTTGTGGCACAATTGTCACGGAACTGTTGAATGTGGCATGTTGTCTTGGAAATGTTTGGGACCTTCAGGTTGTTCATATGACCATTGAATTGGGGTTTCGTGCCATGGAACATAAAATTGAGGCAATGGAATATTGAATGAAGAATCGATGATGTGAGTTGATGCAAATTCTGAATTTCAAACTCAGACTATGTTTGGTTGTATGAGTTAGACGCATATTGCATGGTCAAATGGACTTGGATATAGCCCATGCACGGGTTTGCTTTCCTCGAACGTTATTCACCGGGGCACCGGAACCGTTTGGCCTAGGAGAAAATTATAGTGCCAAGAGAGCACGGCATTGCGGGATCTTCAGTAAGGATTGCAACCTAGGCTGAATGGATGGCGTCGCAATGTCATTGAGAAATATAGTCCATTCTTGCACGAATATGCTAGTGATCTTCATATAGATAGGGGTCGGTGGACTGAATAGTGCAGGTACACAGATCCTGAACAAATATCACTTTTGACATGACAGAAAAGATGATAGGTATTCACCTTGCAACGGTGCAAGGGTGAGTGCGGTGTGTTGGTAAGAAGTCGCCACGAAACAACACGAGATATATATATGTTGCATGCTTCTTACGCGAATCAATGATAACATGTTTGCTATGAAATACATGCTTTATTGCTTTATAAGATGCCATGAAACTGATCATAAGGTAAAGATAAAAAGACCACAAAATAAGATGCATGATTCATAAGTTACTTAATGTTCGCTTAGGCGAGTGGGTCTTTATCAGTACGCGAGAGGATTAGTACTGATCCCCCACTAGATTGCTTGCAGGATGCAGGAAATTGTTTGCTTGCGGTAGAGCTTCGCTTGGACGCGTCGAGGCATAGAACGCCTTAGGTTTTGAAGCGTGCGACCGTATCGACGCTTGGACTTGAAACAAGATGATGCGACCGTGATATAGAAGACGTGATGTATGAAGCGATAAAATTCTTTGCGGGCTAGAGAGATCAAGAGTGTTGTAAGCCAATCTGGCAGATGAATTGGGCTATTGAAGCCTTTGTAATTCCGCTGTGTATTCAATAAAGAGAACTGTTTCGTATGCTATGCTTTACTTCAATATGATTCGGTTTCTTCTGCTGCAAAATGTTGTTATTTGAGATAACCATTTAATGAAATTTTATTCTTGTCTTTTACGAATGCAACTTCAGACTCGTACGACATCACGTTCCAGCGATGACGATCAATTTGGATGAATCGATACGAGGACGAACGATTCGGCCAGTCGGCATGTGATACTAACAATGACTGTTTTACTTATTTATACTCTCGTCTTTTTACTATGGCCTTTGACCAAGATGCTACCGTGTCAACACAAGGCATTTGGGACAATAATATATGAAATTGGCACCCTAAATTTAGTAGAGCAATAACGGAGGATATTGACGAAGAATTTTAAAACTTGGCATTTACACTACATCAAACTTCTTTGAGGCATTGTCTGGGTAAAAAAAAATAGAGAAGGAATTCTTCAGGGGAATATTCAGTTAAATCAATGTACAAAAGACTTCACGACAATAGGTGTTTGTGGCCTCCTGCTAGATTACTGGAAATCACGTGCCTCGGAAGATTCTTGTGTGGCTCGTCTTATTAAACAAATTGCTTACCTGTGATAATCTTCAAAAAAGATGTTTCTACCTATACAATAGGTGTTCGTTGGGCCTATGTCATAAGGAATCACACACAATTTTTCGAATGCCTTTTCACCTTTCAGCTTTGGACTCATGTGCACAAAGTGATTGGGTCTAATTGTTCTGCTCATAATCTCTATTATTCTTGGATATTAAAAGAATCATGTCATTCAGCTGAAAGGAAGATGTGCAATGATTGTGCTATTATGGTTTTAGTTTGGTGCATTTAGGAGAAAAGAAACCGTAGGATATTTTTATTATACCTCTGCTGATCTGGATGCTATCGCGCAAAAAGTTTTGAGTATCCCTTTTTTTTTTTTTTACTTTTGGACGGGCGAAGCCGCTTAAACTGAATAAGAACTCTAAACTTAAGAAGTAGATGAAGAGGGCTAACAATGGATGCATCAGTTGTCAACCAGATGTTGAACAACTATCGAAAGCTTACGTGTGCTTATCATGAAACTACTAGAGTTATGCTCTGATACTCATAGTTCTCGGAACATCGGGGAAGTTCTTCATATACGTAACCATCTGTATTGAATTTGACATTGTAGTATCTTTAGCAGTGCTTAAGTTGCAATACTTACTACTTGTATCCAATGCTTTAACTTTGCTTTATCCAAATAAAATTCGGCTGGTATCTCCTTGATCCCATCCTTTATCTCAAAAAAAACAGCGGAAAATGTGGAATTTTAGGGTTCAAAACACAAAACTTCAAATTAAATTGAAGCCATGCTCTAGATCCATCTAAACAACTCTTATCAAAACTAATTTAACCAAAATTAGGGTTCATCGAGGGCAAATTGTTCAGATTGGTACATATTATTGTAAATTGCACAATAAAAGAGAAATATACATATGTATATTAAAGAAAATTGCTCACCAGCTGGTTCCATAGCCACCAACAGCCTCTCGACTGCAAAATTTGACGATCAAACAGTGGAAAAGTATAATTTATTCAAATTTATATGGATTGAAGACGAAATTGATCACGGAAGAAAATAAAATTTCTGATCGAATTATTTTGGAACTATTAACAAATTTATTGTTCTTTTTCTCCTATAAAAAGAAAAAAAAAATATTGGAAGGAGACAAAAGAGAAGAGATTCTTTAGTGAGAGAGAGAGAGAAAAAGGATGAGAACGGGTTATTCGGATCTAGTAGCCGGGTTGGGTATGTCCGACGGATCCTATATGTGCCAGACCCGAACATGAACCGAAACTGAATCCGAACCCGAACCTGATATCCTACGTCATGGTGTAACTTGGGCCAGACGGCCCGATCAAAACCGGTCTGGGCCAGCCTGAGCTTGGTCAACAACCGGCCCGGCCCTTTAACCCAGCAGGTTCGGGCTGGGTTCCAGATCTGGACCTGGAAGTTCGAACCGGCCCAGCCCGATTTGACAGCGGGTTGTAGTGTCCCGTCCCGTCCAGTCAATCGGAGGAATAGGAACGCCGACGGCGTTCGAACTTAGCCTTGCAACGGCTACTCGGAGACATCGCTCGGTCGAGGCGACCGCTTGCTCAGGTGCGGTAGTTTCGGTGAACTCGCCTCATCTTTGCCTTCACATAATAAATCGCATGTTTTCAACTTGCACAAGTAGGCTTAATAATAAAAGAGATGAATCCACATAGCCAAAGGAAGTAATCCCGACGGGTCGAATCGAGTTTAGAACATGGAAAAGGTCCAACGGTCGGCTTAGAGTTGATGCACGGCGTACTTTGAAAATGACACTCGGTCCTTCGTCCCGTGGCTTGGGAGAAGGAAAGTTGGTCTTCGGTGCAAAAGTTAAGAGTTAGCCTAAGTCATAGGCGTCGCCTGCATAAACGCTTGATAAAGCGTGCACGGTTCCACGATGCAAGGCTTGGCATAGCTTTTGCTTGTCCCTTGAGTTAAGTTGTAGGCTTGAGTAAGTTGGCAAAGTTATGCCGGTCGACCTAAGTCATTTCAAGTGATGTCCCGTTCATTCTGCGGTTGTCAAGTTAAATAGTCCCACGATCCCAAGGTCCGTCATATGAGGTATGACTTGGGCGATAGCGTTGCGTAGAACACGAGTCGGTTTAAGGCACGAGCCATGGTTGGTTCAGTGGAAAGTTAGCCACGGTCTGTCGATACTTAAGGAAACACGTTATGTTCAAGTTAAGTTGGAAGGCTATACAGTAGTCGTTCCCTGAGTTCAAAGAAATGTTAAGTCTAAGCGATGGTTAGTCGCCGAGAGAAAATATATCGGGACTGTGGTTCAGTTGCCGAGGCAACCCTGGTTTGGGGCTCTGCAAAGGAAGTGTGAAAAATAGAAGAAGTAAAGCAAAGGAACTAAGTGATGATGATGAGACCATGCATTTACGTTAAGTCTAGAAGTTAGCGTAGGCGCGTAGTCATGGACAACTTGTCGACAAGGACGATGTTTCTTCGAGCGGCAACCCAGGGCCAAGGGACCGACTCGGCCTAGGAGGAAACAGGGTATAGCCGAGCTGGGTAATAGGCAACCGGTAGGTCGGGGACTTGCATCGGGGATCGCCACATGCGGTGCAAGGGTCCCGAATGCCAGGCTATGTCCACGATGGCTAGTCAATGCCAGTGACCATTCATATAGATGTGTCGGCACGGGCGGCAATCCGCGTGTGTGCCTTTGGACTGAGTTGAGTTAAATGTGTATGCAGTTATAGAACACAATGTCTGGGCCTAAGATTTGGCTACAACGAAGACGGCATGCTTCGGCACGAGGTATGGCATCGAGTGTTAAGTCGTTGGCATAGAGTTGCATGAGTTAGGCTTGAGCTGTTGCGAGTTAAGTCGAGAAGGGCCGTAGGGCCAGTTGGGTGAAGTTACGTTGAGTTGCTGGGCACGACCTCGAAATGTGAGGCACGGCCGTGTTGTCAATGTAAGACCCAGTTTTCTGAAATTGGGGTATTTTTAAAAATTTATTATTTTTATTATTTATTAATGGTGATTTAGTCATGTTATGAATTTTGGTGATTTTTAGTTAGATTAAAATTATTTTCTAAGTCATGGCTTATGACTTTGTGATTTTACTAGTATAACCCTAGTGTAAACCCTAGAGATTTCATAACCTAGAAACTAACCATGATCATGTGAGCCTAGCCATAGGTTTAGAACATCAAATTAGGGCTTTTTAGCCTAAAGGGTATTTTGGTAATTTTCTAGGATTTATTAGGAATTATTTGGATTTATGTGTTTTTATTATTATTTAATTATTTGATTAGTGTCATGTTAGCCCTAACCTAGTTTAGCCTAATCTAGGGGTTAGCCACTAACCTAGAAGACTAAGTATAGGTATTTACTTTATGTTGTAAATATCTTAGGATTGAAATATCTTAGATATTTGCTTTATAGGATATTTTTCATGAAACCTAGAAAGATCTATTGGTCTTTACCTTAGAAGTTAAGTTACTTCACCTAGAAGGAACCCTAAATATCTACCCTACCCCCCCATGGAAGCCACACCCTACCCCCATCCTATATAAACACCCCCCCTTCATTCATGTCATTTTTACATACACTAAAAACCTATTTTTTTTCTCTACCTTCACACCCTCACCATTTAACCATTTCAACACCAAATTGAGCCAAACTTCTTGCATTGGAACCCCCTACTATTGAGGATGCTAAGGGGAGCTAGCTAGCTAGGTTGCATAGCATTTTGGGCACCATCAAGTGAATAGGACACCCCCCCCCCCAAAAAAACCTTGTTTTCATTGAATTTTGCACTCATAGGTAAATGTCCCTAAACCATGTTAATATTGTGTTTTCTCTTCATAAATGCATGCATATAGGACTACCCTAACTGTAGGCTAAGTTTGGTAGGATTTAGAGTTGGTTTGGTGTCCGTATCGGACACGTGTCTGTGTCTTAATTGCAGTGTTTGGTGAAATGTCACTATGGTTTAAAAGTTGTTGTTTTCCAAAACAAATTATATTTTCTGGTAGCCCTAGACTAGTAGGTCACAACCCAAGTGGACTGAACACATTTCTGAGTCGTGTCCGTGTCCAAAACGGACACGAACTCACTGCACGAGGCTTGCACACAGTGTCCTGCTACCATGCTGTTCGTGCTCACTGCACAGAGCACTTTGACACGCCAAATTTGGCATGGACACGGGGGCAATGTCTGCGAACATGCCCCCAAAATCTCACGACTTCTCGTGTCGTGTTGAGTGAGAAAACTCACTCGCACGGGACACGCATTGGACACCTACACGCACGTTCAGTCGAATTTTCGACTAGGACACGAGCCTCGTGTCCCACGCACACGAGTCGTGGACACGTATCAGGCTGACACATGTGTAGCCCATCATTGAGCGAACCCCAGGACACAAGCACGTGGTGTGTCGTGTCCTGTGTCGTGAACACGAGACACTCGACCGCGTGCACGACGCAGTCTGAATGCACGATTTTAGGTCTCTGATACGCGTCTCGTGTCCTTTCTACACGACACGTGGACACGAATCAGGGTGTTGGACACGTACCCTATCCCTAGGCGCACCTTCTGATACGATCACGTGACACGAGTGTGTGTGTGTCGTGTCCTAGAGTGAGTTGCACGCGTGCACGACACAGTGTTTGCGTGTGTGTGTCTGTGTTTACCCGATTGGATTTTGTGAGTCGTGGACACTTCAATTCGTGTCGTGGTGTCGTGTCAGGTACCTAGGACACTAGGGTATGTATGGGGCACCAGTTACCAACCTAGAGATTCGAGCCATAGCTCGGTTTCGTGTGAGTTTTTGGGTTTACCTGTTTTCGAGTGTACAGTGCACTTATTTCAGATTTTGGATAATTTCCCAGTTTTAAAAAGTGAATTTCAAACCTAATTTTGATCTAATTTATACATGTATTAGTACGTTTTTAGTATATATACGTAGTATATATATACGTAGTATATATGTATGTGAGAGTGTGGGTGAGTTTTGAGGATATTTGGTTGTGTGTATAGGTGTTTGTGTATGTATATACATATATATGTATATATGTCACTGTGTGTGTATGGGGGGGGAGCATTTCCTGGTTCCAGGGATACTGGAAACCCCCCTCCTTGCTGAACAGCAGTCTCTCTCTCACTGTCCCCTCTCTCATTCACTCCCTCTCTCACTGATCACTCTATGTCTCTCTCTCTTCCCTCTCTATATATATATGTAATATATATAAGTTTTATATATATATATATATGTATATATATATATGATATATATATATATATTGTATTAGATATACATAGTGTCATTATATATATATATATGTGAGTGTGGGTTTGTATTATATATAGTATTCATATTTTGATATATGGGTAGTAGGTAGATAGTGTCTATTCATATATATAGTTATATATATATATATAACTTACTAGATATAGGTTATATGAAACCTACACCACTAGCCTATGAAAACCTATAAGACTAGCCTATGGCCAAGGTACTAGCCTATGGCTTGGGGCTAACCCTAATTACCTAAAACACTATAAGTGACCCTTGTTGACTAAGGGTTGACCAAAGTCAACCTTAGGTCAAAGTTGACCTAGTTAACCTAGAATTGACTAGGATTGACCTAAAATGACTAGTTTAACTAGTTGACTAGTAGACATAGTTTGACTAGATAATTGACCATTGTTGACCAAAGTCAACTATAGGTCAACCATGACCTAATTGACCTAGAAATGGCTTGGATAGACTTAAGAAGACTTAATGACTAAGGTTTGACTAAACCCTAACTAGATGATTAGGTTAACCATATAGATTATGAGGGTAATCCTATATAGATGAAGATATGTATGGGGTTAAGTGAGATACTTAGAGTTGAGTCATGACTTGAGTTGGAGAATGGGATTAGCTTGATTATAGGATTAAGGTTGGTATTGTACTATATGTATTTATGTGTGGTATACTTTGTATAGGTAATTATAGTATAGTATCTTAGGTATTCTAAGGCATGTTAGCCTATGATGGTTTGAGTTAGTCTTAGAAATTGACTAGAAGTTAACCATTAGTCAAGATTGACCTGATTACCTTATTGACTAGTCTGTGATTAACCAAAACCTTAGTTAGTCTAAGATTGACCTAGACTTTGACCATGTTGACTAGTATTGACTAATCTGACCATTATTGACTAAACCCTAGATAACTTGACTAGTTTGGCTAGAATGTTTGACCAAGGGTTGACTTTAACCTAGATTAGACTTGTTTAACTTTGTTTGACCTTGTATGACTTAGTTTAACTTCTTGTAACCTAGTATGACTTAATTTGACTTAGTTTGACTGTAGTGTTGACCAAGTTTGACTTTGACCTAGATTGGCTTAGAATTCATATAGATTGCATTGTAGATTTCATTTACCTTCATTTTGGACATGTCATAACTGTATTGCTCTATTTTAGGACATTGTGACCCTGGTACAGACATCTGATATTACACTACTCTTTCCAGAGTAACAGGCGAGTACATTCTCTGATAATTCTCTCATTTATTTGTCGATTATTGTATTTCAGTTCTAGTTAGTTCTATGTGATTCCCTGTATCAACACGTATGGATATCTCTGGATTCATGTATCGACACATACTTTACTTGCTGGCCTCTATTACTGGAGTCATTGTTATCATTCCGGAATTATTTCTAGAATTATCATATATTGGCCAGACTCATCTCGATTCTTTTGTCGATTTTGGATTCACTTGCTGGGCGGGGAAATATTGAGTAAGACATGTAGACATACCCCAAATCCGGAATCTCCCACTGGAATCTACCGGAAGCATAGCCATCTCTTGTCCGATCAGTGAGAGATGTGCCTGATACCTACAGTCGTTTGCATGTCGACCTCGGTATTTTAAAAACACACTGTTAGATCATAGTTGGACTCACCCTGGTTTCATTGATCACTGTTGGACTCATCTTGTACTGGAAATCATCTGGTATCGGATTATATGGACTGGACTCACACTGGGATTACTTTAGACTTATATCGTACTGTCTGGACTCGTACATATTATTCTAGTTCAGTTAGCTTTTATTACAGTCTTCATTGCCATGATTTCTTCTCTTGTTTTAGTTACCTTTCTTTTCTTGTATCTTACTGCCTCTCTATGCCATCATTACCTGTATAAAACTGCCATGCTCATCAATAAAACTGTCTATAACTGCTTTATAGTTCTTTGTCATTTACTTGGGTTTTTCTAGATGAGTTGTACTCGTTCCCGTCCTGATTGGACCTGTTGAAAATATTACAGATGATAATCCTGAGGATACATGTCCTGCTTACCATGGACCTGGTGAGGGATTAGCTACATTTGGTCCCGAGTCTCAGGAGTGATTCAGAAGATTAGCTAGTAGACTACTTTAGCTTTTATGTTTTGGCTTGTTGTATTAAAGTTAAGATATTGAGTCTGTATTAAGTTGGTTTGAGATATTGGTGTATTATTTTAGTAGTTAGTTGTTGTTGTCTTTAATTCCTTAGGTATAACTTCTGTGTTATCTTTTCGTGTTTAGACTGTGTTGAGTAGATCATACCCTTTACTTGCCCTCCATTCGGAGCTGATATCTGGACAAGTACTTTTTATACTCACTGCATGAGATTAGTTAGCAACCTAGGACAGCTTACTACCGCCGACACTGCGGCGTAGGCTGGACGTACCCACTTCTCGTGCCCCTATACCGGGTGCGGGTCGTGACAGTCAAGACTAAAGTATAGGCAAGACTAAGCAAGGAGGCGCTGCCTTAGAGTTATTGAAGCACGAATCGAGTTCATGGCACGTTCGAGTCGTTACGTCACAGAGTATGGCACGGAAGACAAGTATGAGTCGGTGCGTTGACAATGCAAGCACGAGAAAGGTCTAGAGGCAAGGAAATGGGGTCTATCATGTAGTTGCGTCCCTGATTATGGCAGTAAGGCAAATACGACTTGATAGGTTAACGTTGTTGGTACGAGAAGGGTCAGAAGGCAAGGTATGAGTTAACGTTACTGTTGTAAGCACGGGATAGTTCTCAGACACAAATACGCCAAGGCGTTCGTCATAAAACTGATCCTAAGGCAAGAGTAGAAAGACAATTGATAAGAGGGGACTATGTTGCACAAAGTAAATCAAATGTGTTGGTTTTGTATGGGTGGGCGAGGAGCTCATTCCACCAGTACAGTTGAGTACTGACACCTACATAGTTTCCATGTGCAGGCACAGGTAGAAGCTCGTGGCGCGGAGCTCGCTTGGATGCGTCGAGGTACGGAGTTCCTTGGCGATTCAAAGCGTGCGACCGTGTGGAGTAAAGACTTATACGGGACATAATATATGGATGTCGCCTTCCGAAGCTTCCGCTGGCTCAAGCGTGGTATTGAGAGATGAGAGAGAGCTGAGTGAACTTGTAATATGTGAGAAGAGTGAGCTTGAGTGATTGTAATCTTGGCCTTGCGCCCTTTGTAATCTTTGTTTCAATATCAATAAAAAATCAGAGTTCTTTTGAATTTGTGTTTGCCTTTAAATTTCCGCTGCATGTTTCAATGTTTCTGCTTTGGACTTCTGTGCGTCGACCCCGTCGCAGCCGATGTAATCGGCCATTATGAAACTGCCTTGCACGAGCGCAATCTAGGCTCGTGCGGCATCACGCCTTAGCGAGGACGATCGCTCCTACGGGAGCGGGACGTGACACGGGTTCGGGCCGATCAAACCCGTAAAGCCTGACTAGACCGGCCCGGTCCAAGTCCGATCCAGGTCCGGTTCGGCAGATTTTTTTTTAGACAGTTGAGAGGCCAAAAAAATCATTTTACCCCCATTTTAGTGGTTGTTTTTAGACTGTTTGAAGGATATTTTTGTCATTTTGTTGAAAATGACCAAAAATATCTTTATAACAACTCTTTTTTGGAGGTAAAATATGTCATTTTGCATCAAAATATATATATAAATATGCCATAAATCTTCAAAATTACACCAACAATTTATTTTCTCTTACAATTTCTACGAGCAATCTAGTATGAAAATACTATTTATATCATGAATAATGATCAACTACCACAGCAACCGTAACCCGCACCGCAACCTCAACCCGCACCGCAACAAGAGCTTGAATCATGTTCGAAAATTTGGCATCATTTTAACGGAGTTTACAATTATCGTGCAAGTGGCGATGCCCAAAGAAAATACTCCACTAATTTCTTATTGAATGTTTGCATTGTAGAAAATGATTCAAATGGGACCATAGCTATGGTACAGGGAAGCTAAGCCGACATTTAGAATCCTATATGGACATCTAGTAATATTGTATAAGTCATTAATTGCAGTCTATGTACTAGTAATCTTGTATTAGTCATTAAATTTTGAATTATGCAAATATTGTATTAATCATTCAATTCATGTTTCATTTAGCAAATTAATTGTGCAAATTTTCTAAATTTTATTATACATGTACATTTTTTTATATATACATTTTATAAACATTAATAATAAAAATATTTAAATAAAACATTTTTTTCCTATATAGTCTAAGGAAACTTAAAATAAAACGATCTTTTCAAAATAAAGGTTAGCATATAATCGTAATTACTTGGTCAAAATTTAGGAAACAATAGATTTTAAGAAAACTTAAACTCAAAATAAAACGGTCTTTAGCAAATTACTTGTACAACTTATTTTCTAAATTTATTATACTTGTACATGTGTTTTTATAGAAAATTTCTAAATATTAATAAAAATATTTTTAAATTATACCAACTTTTATTTTCTAAATATTTATTACAATTTTTTTTTTTGGGTTTTAAAAAAAATTCGGGCCGGCCCGGTCAAATCTTGAACCGGCCCGCCCAAAATCGGGCCATGGGTCCAGGTTGGGTTCGAATTTTTTGGGTATGGACCGGCCCATTCTTCATTCCGGGTCAGGTCTGGCCCGGCCCAGGCCCGGTCAAACCTGGGTCCGGGCCGGCCCAGGCCGACTCACATAACACCTTGAATCCTATGTTATCTCCTATAGAACTTCAATTATTGTTGCTGGAAGAAAATGGGAGGGTATCAAAAACTTGTATTAGATAATGGTAATTAATAAGGGCACTTCAAAACTTACTCAGGCTAACCCGGAGGCTAGTCCATGTTTGAGGAAAAATTACTCAGGACATACAAAAATTTTACTCTTGGGGCTATCCAAACCCAACACCCCCAAAACCAAATTTTTACCTTCATTTCAATATTTGACTCTCTCTCTCTCTCCCTCTTCCCCAAACCTCTAAAAATCTCTAGTTCTTCTTCTCCATCATTTTCAACTTCCCCGTCTTCATCAAAATTCTAGTTTTCTTCTCATTCCCAATTTCAGAGATGGCACCCAAAGACTCCTCACACATAAGGTACAAACTCTAATACTTCCTTCCTCATAAACAATGAATCGAAATGAACCCTAAAATGTATATCTCATTCTTCGGTATACATTATCCTGATGGAAACAGACATTGTAATGATTGAGTCTAACATTGTAATGTTTATTTCATTCCATTATCATAATATAAAAAAATCATAACATGGTAATTTTAATGGGCCAAGTCGACGTAAGGACTGCCACAATTTCTGACAGTCCTAAATACTTCTACGAGTGCCAAAAAGTATGGCAATCATGAAATGGACTTATTGTACAACAATTCATTTCAGTACTGCCACAATTTATGGTAGTCACGTACACTATAAGGACTGTCATAAATATGGACAGTCCTAAAATGGACTTGTTGTACACCAGTGCATTTTAAGACTGTCAGTCCTATAAGTATTTAGGACTGCCAGAAATTTGGACAGTCTTAAAATATAGGGCTGCCAAAATTAGATTATTTGTTAATTAAATTTCAATCTTTGTTAATTAAGTTTCTAAAATTAAATTTTAATATTTGTTAATTAACTTGAACTTTTTAATTTTATTTTATAGTTGCGACCCGAAAGAGAAGGATCTTGACGCCGGTCCCATCTTTCGCAATCAAATATCGTCGTCAAATTAATATTGCCATAAAAAACATAGAACTTATGGTCGTCACTGCAGAAGAGATTATTCTGGTTACAAAGTATGCAAAGGTGAGAGTGTACCCATATTCCTGTCGTGCTTTGTTTAACAAGACATAATATGGGTAAACTCTCACCTGTGCATACTTTGAGACAAGAATAATCTCTTTTATAGTGTCGACCTCAAGTTGTATGTTCTCGACAAGTAATACAACAAATCGTTGCTACAGTTTTTCTTCTCATATTTTGAAGCACCAAAATTTCGATCGCTCGGCGATTATCTTGTAGTTTGGAGTAGGTGGAGAAGTGAAGACCGACATGAACCGACACCAAATGAAGACCTACATCGTTTGGTTTTGTGAAACTTTTATTTACCGGATTGTAATATTCTAGATTATCAAATTGTTGTACTACTTTTAAACGGAACGTATGTAATATACTAAATTTTGTATAATTGCATCCAGGCAATATGATTGTAATCATTTGTCAATATTAGTTGCTTCTTTCCTTAAAGACATACTAATATTGTCTTATGGTTATATTGGGTTCTTATTGTCCTAAATAAAAACTTGGCGGTTATTAAACTCTACTTGTGTAATTGTTGAATCTATTGTGGTGTTGAAATGGACGAGTGTCATTATCATATTGTCGTATTATATTGTGATTCATATTGTCGTATCATTTTGCATATCATATTGTCGTACATGTGTTTGTGGCTCATATTGTCGTATCATATTGTGTATCCTATTTATAGATATAGATATTGTAAAAACATTGGTTATAAAAATTGAGAGACTTATCGCTTAAATAGATTTATAGATATAGATGAAGATTTATTTTGAAATGAAGAAAATTGAGAGAAATATTTCTAAAACAGATTTAAAATTTTCAATTTTTTAAAACCGAATAATAATTGAGAGACAGATTTAAAATTGAGAGACTTATCTCTAAAATTAGTTTATTTTGAAATGTACAAATTGAGAGACTTATCTCTAAAATATATTTATACCTAAAATGGACTGCCAAATTTGGGAGACTTATCTCTAAAATGACTTATCTCTAAACCGAGTAGATAATTTATTTTTTACCTACATTGGTTTCTGTTCAGTATTACCCAAATTTATGGTAGTCCTAGGTGTCACGACCCGATCCCAAGTTAATGGGTCGAACCGGACCATGCCCAGCCTGCACCGTGGTGAGACGGCGGCAGTAAGCTGTTCCATTGCAGGTATTCACAACAACACAATTACATTTGTCACAACTGTTCTATTCAGAAATGAAACTTTGTTTAATAAAATATTCAGAAATACATCTGGAAGGGAAATGCTACAAACTCCAAATAAAAGAAAATGCAGAAAGGAAACTATCTAAGCATCAGGTTCAGCAGTCCCAGGATCAGCGTCCTTCAAAGATGGCTCCGGTACCGTCGTAGGGTAGAGAACCGGGTCATAATAGCTATTATAGTATAGCTCGTCATCCTCAGTGTTACCTAAAATGTTGTCTCCAGTCAGGAGGGAGCAAGAACGAAATATGCATCTCATATCTTAAATAGTAATTGGAAAGTGCAGGATAAACAGTTGAAATAATATTTTCAGCAGTTTAAAACAGTTCAGTGTGTTTTGAATATGCAAACGTCTATGACCGGCTTGGGTTAAACAGTAGTATCCTAGCGATACGATATGGCTTATCCCCGTGTGTGAGAGAGGTAAGCTAACACAGTTAGTTCAGTAGCGCTTTGGTCATAAACGTTTACACTATTCCCCCAGTCTCAGATTCAGTAACAGTAACAGTCGGTAGAGTTCCGTGCCAGCAGTGTGGTTTAACATGCATCTTAACTTTACTAAATAAAATACAGGAATACACAAATCGTAACTTGCCTTGTATTAAATTGACTGGAAGGACGAGTCGGTACCGAGGAGGAACGTCAGTTGTAACTTCGAGTTCCTACAGTTGAGAACTCGACTTAGAACCTTGAATAACCAGGCTAAGTGTGCTAGTTGCAATCTCTAGTAGTAAGTCCTAGTCAGGTTTTAATTTGTATTAATCTACAGCTAACGTTTACGTCGCAACTACGTGCGTTTGATTAAGCCGGTTAATTGGATTATTTGGAAATAACAACGAGAATCAATTAACTTTGGAAAACTTTGTGTTTTTGTAATATATTTATAAAAATATAGTTTTCTTTTAATGATAAATCATGAACTAGTTATTTACTAATTTTTCATCCATTTAATTAATTCTTAATTAATTATAAAATTACGCTCTAACTACGATTTAAACGTCTAATCAAAACCACCCAAGATCACATCCACCCAGAAAAGAAAGTAAAAATCTACGCTACACAATACAAGGGCACAGCTAAACATCCTAGAGTGGGCTTATGCCCTGTACAATTATTTTTTTACATCAAATAAGAGGAAATGATTTAATTACTAAATAAAATGCAGTAAAATAAATAACTATAATAAATAGCCTAAATATTAAATAAAATAATTTAAAATAAATGTTAAGAGTCTCAGACTCGGTCCATCATCAAAATCCAGCTAATACCACAACGCCCGGTCGGACCGGTGCGTTTGCATTTCGCCAGGGCCCACAGACCGGTACGGTCGTCGCCCGAAAAATCAGTTTTAAAAATTCATTTCCGAAAACCGATTTTGAAATCAAATTAAATATAGTTTTGTAAAAATTTGGGCAGCACTTCCTCTATTTCGGGACAAACCCAAAACTGGAAAATGCGCCACAGAAACCTGCAATTGTTCCAACCAATAATAATCCCAAAAATATAACCACCGAATTAACTTTCCAAACCACCAGAAATAATTTCCCAACCAACAGAACTTCCCGAAATACCCGGGAATCACGCAATCAAACCAACAACACACAAAACCCAGCAGACAAAAATCACAGAATATGCTAACGCAGCTAACCGAATTTCCCAAAGGGAAATCGGGGACCGATTCTCATCATAGACTGTACGGGAGGGACGAACTACTGTGATTACCAAGAAATTACCAAATTCCGTTGGCGGGGAGCCGCGAAAAAATCTTGGAAAAAACCCGAAACGAAGTTCGGCAGCAGGTCGCAGATCCAGACTCAACCACGCACAGAAGAGGGGCGCGCACGGGAGGGAGGTCGGTCGGCTGTGCTAGGGCACGCCTCGCCGGGACAGATCCTGCGCGGAGAGAGCTCGCGCTGGACAGGGAAGTCCGCCGGGAAGGGCGCGGACCGCGGGGTCGCGCGGACAGCGGCGACTAGGGCACGGCCACCGGAGATGGGGCCGGTCGGCTCGGCGCGGGTGGCAGGCCGGAGTAGGCGGCGGCGGCCTCGGGTGAACGGCGGGGAGGCGCGCGGGGACAGAAGGGCGCGGATCTGGAGCTCGTCGCGGGAAGGAGCCGCGGAGCTCGGGGGTGTGGCCAGAGATGGGGGTCGCCGGAGTAGGCAGCGAAGGGGCGCTGACCTGGCCGGGGAGGGTCGCGCGGAGAGGCGCGGACGGCGGGAGCTTCGCCGGGAAGTTGGCGCGCTCGCGGGGGAGCGGGTCGCCGGACGTCGGCGAGGGAGAGGGGCGCTGGGGAGTCGGGTGTTCTCCAGAGAGGTGGAGAAAAGGGGTTAGGGAAAACTCTACTCCAGAGAGAGAGGGAGAGGTGAGGGATTATTGAATGAAGAGAGGAAGAGAGTGAGAGAGATTTGTTTGAGAGTAGTTTTGTGGGTTCTGTTGTGAGTACGGGAAAGAGGTGGTGAGAGTGGGATTAAAATAGGGAGTTGGTTTGAGGATTTGTGTGGAGGAGACTAAAGCTAGGGGTAGTTGCTTACCACTTCTCCATGAAGGAAATGCTGGTCCTTCGGGACCAGTCCAACCTAATATTTTTTTTTCTTTAAACCAAGTCAAATATTTGATTTAAGAAGAGAGAAAGAATTGGGAAGAAGGTTGGGCTCAGGCCTGGGTCTGGGCTCGGACTCGGGTCTGGGTCCAAAATCCAAAAATCCATGTTTGTTATATTTTCGAAGTTCTTTTCATCCAAAAATAAATAATAATATTTAGTAATAATAATAATTTGAAAAACGTTTAATATAACAATACGAAAATTTTAATTAAATAATCTAATTACCGAATACTGGGTTTCACAATCTTCCCTCCTTAGAAAATTTCGTCCTCGAAATTTAAAGTAAGGTAGGAAAGACAAACATGTACGGGCACTGCGCCCGTAACTCAGGTCCAACCATAAGGATTTCCAAGACAGTCATGGATGAGACGGTTTAGAGACAAGTTTCATTTATGGTGACATCCATGCAGAAAGAATACAAAAAGCGAACCAAAGTACACGAGGTTGATCAGACCATCATGTACCGGTCCTGATTAGACAATATATTAGTGGGTGCACCCAATAAAATATCGTCATGAACAAGCTAGATTTAAAGAGATAGCTTGCAAAACTAGGCTAGCTTAGCAGCATTAGTCAAACTTAGGACGGAAAAAGAAAAGATAAGGAATAGGAGTTTAAGTGATGGCTCAATTCTGATTTCTTCTCATCTCTGACTAGGCTTGCAACTGGTTTCTCTGGCACTGAAAGGTTGATTCCAATCTTCAGTTCTGAATTATCCAAAATGTGACTCGGATCCGAAATGTAACGTCTGAGCTGTGACGTAGAAGACGTTGCACACTCTCAAGATTAGCTGGTAGAGCTAACTGGTACACTATTACCAACGCGTCTTAAACTTCAAATGGCCTGATGTACCTAGCCTCAATTTCCAGCTCCGTCAAAACTGATTGTTCCTCTGGTAGGAAAACTTCACCAAATGCAATTTGGTCTTCCCAAGACCTACCAAATTCCAAGACGCATAATCCCAATACATCTTCAAGCATCTGGATTGACCTCTCTGCTTGCTCGTCCCGCGGTACTCCATGAATCCGGTAAATGTGCCTCTCGTACGATGCTGCCAACTTCTTAGTGGATAACCAACTTGAAGGAAAATAAAGTGTGCTGACTTAGTCAGTCAGTTTATAATAATCCAATTGGTGCCCTTCCCTCCTTGGGAACAAGGCAATCCTTACTCAAAGTTCATTGTTATATGCTTCTACTTCCACTCCAAATTGTCCAGCGGCTCCAACAAGCTTGTTGTCCTCTTGCTAAATTCCTCATGTTGACAAATTCACATCTAATCCCATACCTGGAATTGTCCTTTATTCCATAACACCAATCAATGGAGGCATATTCCGATACATCTTATTAGCTCCTGAATATATGGAATACTGCGACTGGTGCATTTTTTTTATCAACTCGTTCCTCTGTTTGTCAGCCGACACGCAAAGTCTCGCACCATTCTTCAGAGTTCCAATGCTGATTAATTTAGAAACCCTCAAGTGTTCCTGCCAACACTTGATCTCTAAGCCTGCAAAGTGCCTTGTTTTGGAACTACGTTCTCTTGATTTTGTCCCTCAGCCTCGAACTTCATCAATACTGAATCAGCATCCAGCTCCGTCCTTCTATCTCCAGGTAGTATAACCTCCAGTCCCACCTTCTCGATGTCTTCTAGCAGGTGCTAGTCCTTAGTTAAGAACTTCACCATCAGTATCGACCGAGTGCATCAGCGACCACATTAGCCTTACCTGAATGGTACTGCAGGTTGATGTCGTAATCCTTCATGTGCTTCAACCACCTTCTTAGTCTACATTCAGCCCATCCTGAGTGAAGATATATCTCAGATTTTTGTAGCCGTATATATTTTCACTCCCTTTCCATAAAAATCATGCTTCCAACTTCAAAGTAAAGATAATTGCAGCAATTCAAATTAGATGTGGGATGATTCTTCTCATGAGTCTGTAGTTGCCTACATGTGTAAGCGATACTTTCCCATGTTGTTGAAGAACGTAACCCAGTCCTTTTCCAGAGGCATTACTGTAAATTGAGAACCCACCGGTTCCTGCGGGTAGCGCAAGGATTGGTGTAGTGGTAAGTCTTTTCTTCAGCTCCTCAATGCCGACTGGCAAACTTTTCGTTCAGATGAATTCTTCATTCTTCCAAGTGAGCTTCGTCATTGGCTCAGCAATCTTGACGAAATCCTTTACGAACTTTTGATAGTAGCCGGCCAAGTTCAAAAATCTTCCGAATTGAACTTGGGGTATATCACTCTTTAACAACAGCAATCTTCCATCGAAATTTCTTCTCTTGACAAAAAGTCTACCTTGTCAACAATCCACGTTCAGATAACTTACCAAAAACTTCTTTTTCCTCAAAGTTTCCAAAACGTCCTCAGGTGTTCCTCATGCTCTTCTTCAATCTTCAAATATATCAGGATGTTATCTATGGAGAAGATAAACTGATTCAAATACTCATGAAAAATCTTTGTTCATGAAATTCATGAACACAGCAGGAGCATTTGTCAGTCTAACGTCCTGACCAAAGAAAACTACCCATACTTGGTGTTTGAACGCCGTCTTGGAAATGTCCTCTTTCCTGACTTGATTTGATGGTAGTCAAATCTTAAGTCAAACTTCAAAACACCCTAACTCCACATAACCAGATCAAACAGATCCTCGATCCGGGCAGAAAGTACTTGTTCTGTAGTGTCTGGTAATCGATGCACATCCGTTGTTCCATCCTTCTTGGGCAAAAACAAGATAGATACTCCCTAAGGTAAAGTTCCACTCTGAATAAATCCTAGAGCCTTCATTGATCTGGTCCTTCATATTCTTGGCCACCTTCGGGTTGACTCTGTAATATCCTTTAGAATTTAGGAAAAGAGCCGGGGACTAGGTCAAGGGTGAATCCTATGTCTAGATCTGGGATAATCCGGGGAGACTATCAGGAAAACATCTGCCGTAAGGGTGTAACAAAAACTTCTATCCCTGTAGAGAATTACAGCAAAACTCTTATGATTGATCTAAGGACATCCAAAAAGATGATGCTATACAGCGGTTCTAGGTACTATTCCTCATGGTTCTGGCTCTTGTATGAGCAGTCTCCAACTGCTTCCTTTTCTATGAACCTCGAGTATGCATCACGCCTCATTGTAAGGGCAGGGTCTGCTGGATAGGAAGAGGGTCCCTAGGTTGTGGTCTAACAGGTGTTGCTGGGATATGAGCTCTGGTTTGATAGAAAGATAAGGGCAGTCCTTTACCCGATGTTCAGCAGATCCACATGCCAAATATTGTCCCAATCTCTTGCGGCAACTAACGGCCTGATGACCAGGCCTCATGCATTAGTTACAAGCCCATAGCTTCTTACGACAAGGCTGCCGAAAAGTAGAGTACTTGATGGGACCCAAATATCTTCTAGATTCAGGGGTATCCTTCCTAAGACAAAAGTTCTGCTCTAACTTGGTTGGGGATAACTAAGGCTACATCATGACGTTCTTCATGTCTTCTCTCGTGATATTCTTCTGTTCCTGCTGGGCTTCATCTTGAGCTTTCTGGAACTCCATGATTTCTTAAAATAGGACAACCATTTGGAAGATGATTGCTGGTACTGGTGGAGCAACAAAAATGAATACTCCACCAAGGAAATGTAACTCAGTTTGAGATGCGGTAGGAATCGCCAGTGTAGGAAAAACTTCACTGGATGCATTATGAGGACGGTCAAACAGCCGCAAGGGAAAGGACCCTGGGCTTGGTTGAGGAGATGGGGTATGATCCGGAGATGACACCTCATCGCCAGCAGGATTTGGTCTTATCAATGGTCATTCTCTGGAAGGCTTTAGGACGCACACATAAGCAAGGTAGCCTACCAGTCTATAATCAAGCAAAAATATTTATTTATATATAAATCGGACCTATATTGTGACAAATCAAATGTTCTAGTGTTCTAATTATTTCTAGGTATGTTTTCCTAAGTTGTTGTTTGTTGTGACCTACATGGGCCACCACTGAAAACATGTCACGACCCGATCCCAAGTTAATGGGTCGAACCGGACCATGCCCAGCCTGCACCGTGGTGAGACGGCGGCAGTAAGCTGTTCCATTGCAGGTATTCACAACAACATAATTACATTTGTCACAACTGTTCTATTCAGAAATGAAACTTTGTTTAATAAAATATTCAGAAATACATCTGGAAGGGAAATGCTACAAACTCCAAATAAAAGAAAATGCAGAAAGGAAACTATCTAAGCATCAGGTTCAGCAGTCCCAGGATCAGCGTCCTTCAAAGACGGCTCCGGTACCGTCGCAGGGTAGAGAACCGGGTCATAATAGCTATTATAGTATAGCTCGTCATCCTCAGTGTTACCTAAAATGTTGTCTCCAGTCAGGAGGGAGCAAGAACGAAATATGCATCTCATATCTTAAATAGTAATTGGAAAGTGCAGGATAAACAGTTGAAATAATATTTTCAGCAGTTTAAAACAGTTCAGTGTGTTTTGAATATGCAAACGTCTATTACCGACTTGGGTTAAACAGTAGTATCCTAGCGATACGATATGGCTTATCCCCGTGTGTGAGAGAGGTAAGCTAACACAGTTAGTTCAGTAGGGGCTTTGGTCATAAACGTTTACACTATTCCCCCAGTCCCAGATTCAGTAACAGTAACAGTCGGTAGAGTTCCGTGCCAGCAGTGTGGTTTAACATGCATCTTAACTTTACTAAATAAAATACAGGAATACATAAATCGTAACTTGCCTTGTATTAGATTGACTGGAAGGACGAGTCGGTACCGAGGAGGAACGTCAGTTGTAACTTCGAGTTCCTACAGTTGAGAACTCGACTTAGAACCTTGAATAACCAGGCTAAGTGTGCTAGTTGCAATCTCTAGTAGTAAGTCCTAGTCAGGTTTTAATTTGTATTAATCTACAGCTAACGTTTACGTCGCAACTACGTGCGTTTGATTAAGCCGGTTAATTGGATTATTTGGAAATAACAACGAGAATCAATTAACTTTGAAAAACTTTGTGTTTTTGTAATATATTTATAAAAATATAGTTTTCTTTTAATGATAAATCATGAACTAGTTATTTACTAATTTTTCATCCATTTAATTAATTCTTAATTAATTATAAAATTACGCTCTAACTACGATTTAAACGTCTAATCAAAACCACCCAAGATCACATCCACCCAGAAAAGAAAGTAAAAATCTACGCTACACAATACAAGGGCACAGCTAAACATCCTAGAGTGGGCTTATGCCCTGTACAATTATTTTTTTACATCAAATAAGAGGAAATGATTTAATTACTAAATAAAATACAGTAAAATAAATAACTATAATAAATAGCCTAAATATTAAATAAAATAATTTAAAATAAATGTTAAGAGTCTCAGACTCGGTCCATCATCAAAATCCAGCTAATACCACAACGCCCGGTCGGACCGGTGCGTTTGCATTTCGCCAGGGCCCACAGACCGGTACGGTCGTCGCCCGAAAAATCAGTTTTAAAAATTCATTTCCGAAAACCGATTTTGAAATCAAATTAAATATAGTTTTGTAAAAATTTGGGCAGCACTTCCTCTATTTCGGGACAAACCCAAAACTGGGAAATGCGCCACAGAAACCTGCAATTGTTCCAACCAATAATAATCCCAAAAATATAACCACCGAATTAACTTTCCAAACCACCAGAAATAATTTCCCAACCAACAGAACTTCCCGAAATACCCGGGAATCACGCAATCAAACCAACAACACACAAAACCCAGCAGACAAAAATCACAGAATATGCTAACGCAGCTAACCGAATTTCCCAAAGGGAAATCGGGGACCGATTCTCATCATAGACTGTACGGGAGGGACGAACTACTGTGATTACCAAGAAATTACCAAATTCCGTTGGCGGGGAGCCGCGGGAAAATCTTGGAAAAAACTCGAAACGAAGTTCGGCAGCAGGTCGCAGATCCAGACTCAACCACGCACAGAAGAGGGGCGCGCACGGGAGGGAGGTCGGTCGGCTGTGCTAGGGCACGCCTCGCCGGGACAGATCCTGCGCGGAGAGAGCTCGCGCTGGACAGGGAAGTCCGCCGGGAAGGGCGCGGACCGCGGGGTCGCGCGGACAGCGGCGGCTAGGGCACGGCCACCGGAGATGGGGCCGGTCGGCTCGGCGCGGGTGGCAGGCCGGAGTAGGCGGCGGCGGCCTCGGGTGAACGGCAGGAAGGCGCGCGGGGACAGAAGGGCGCGGATCTGGAGCTCGCCGCGGGAAGGAGCCGCGGAGCTCGGGGGTGTGGCCGGAGATGGGGGTCGCCGGAGTAGGCCGCGAAGGGGCGCTGACCTGGCCGGGGAGGGTCGCGCGGAGAGGCGCGGACGGCGGGAGCTTCGCCGGGAAGTTGGCGCGCTCGCGGGGGAGCGGGTCGCCGGACGTCGGCGAGGGAGAGGGGCGCTGGGGAGTCGGGTGTTCTTCAGAGAGGTGGAGAAAAGGGGTTAGGGAAAACTCTACTCCAGAGAGAGAGGGAGAGGTGAGGGATTATTGAATGAAGAGAGGAAGAGAGTGAGAGAGATTTGTTTGAGAGTAGTTTTGTGGGTTCTGTTGTGAGTACGGGAAAGAGGTGGTGAGAGTGGGATTAAAATAGGGAGTTGGTTTGAGGATTTGTGTGGAGGAGACTAAAGCTAGGGGTAGTTGCTTACCACTTCTCCATGAAGGAAATGCTGGTCCTTCGGGACCAGTCCAACCTAATATTTTTTTTTTCTGTAAACCAAGTCAAATATTTGATTTAAGAAGAGAGAAAGAATTGGGAAGAAGGTTGGGCTCAGGCCTGGGTCTGGGCTCGGACTCGGGTCTGGGTCCAAAATCCAAAAATCCATGTTTGTTATATTTTCGAAGTTCTTTTCATCCAAAAATAAATAATAATATTTAGTAATAATAATAATTTGAAAAACGTTTAATATAACAATACAAAAATTTTAATTAAATAATCTAATTACCGAATACTGGGTTTCACACTAGGACTGCCCAAAATTAGGACATTCCTATCCACTATCAGGACTGTCAGAAATTTGAACAGTCCATCATCGTCCATGTCGCGACTGTGGACGAATTTTGGAAGTTCGTAACCCTAAAATGGATTCAAAACTTTAAAAATTTGTCTAGAATGAATAGTAAATTGAATGTTAGTTACTATAAGATGAAATTTATGTTGGGAACGAAGCGCGAAAACCGTTCCCCCAAACCAGAAAGTCCTGCGAGAGAACTGAGCAAAATCACACAAAGCAAAAACGCCAAACACAATCGCAGACACAAAGATTTTTGACGTGGAAAACCCTTGCGGGAAAAACCACGGGACGATCGGAGTCCAACCCTGAAGAACCTCCACTAATGGAATAAAGAGAATACACCCTCTACAAGCTCCTTCCGATCCAACACGGATCACCACAACTCACATGAAAGAAAAAAAATTTGATTGCGGACTCCGAAGAACAAAAGATGCCGAAAAATTATTCGAAGCAATCTCTCCTTCACAATAGTCCTTAATCCTCTCTCTCTCTCAAAGATTGTAAAGCACTCTTTGTTTTGAGATGATTTTACAACTAGCATGCATCACCTTTTTATAAGCCCTTGGTAACCCATACATGGAAGGCCAATATATATGGAAACTTCCAATATAAATCAATCATATATTTAATGGAAATCCAATCATAATTAGCTTACCATAATTGGAAACCCAATAATATGGAAAGCTACTATATGAAGGGTCCAATCATAAATATATAATCAAAGTAAATATGGAAATTCAATCATATATTTTCTTACCATATATGTACCAAAATAAAATCCATGCACTCCCCAAGCTTCTCCGACACACGGATGGCGCTCGTCGCTCTCCGGGGTATTCTCCACATAGGTGGGAACCCCACCCACTCCAAAAAATCTCCTCCTTCACAACTATATGGAGGAGGTCGTCATCCCGACGATCTGCCTGCAGTACTCAAACTTTCCCCTCGGAAGAACCTTCGTGAGCATGTCCGCTCCATTGTCATCAGTATGAACCTTCTCAAGCGCCGCATCCTTCTTCTCAACCACATCCCGTATCCAATGATACCGAGTCTCGATGTGCTTGGACCGACTATGAAATGTCTGGTTCTTCACAAGGTGAATAGCACTTTGACTGTCGCAAAGCAAAGTATACTGCTCTTGCTTCAGTCATATTTCCTGCAGCAACTTCTTCATCCACAGCAACTCCTTGCAAGCCTCCGTCGTCGCAATGTACTCTGCCTCTGTCGTCGATAAGGCAACACACTTCTGCAATCGCGACTGCCACGATACCGCTCCTCCAGCAAACATCATCACATAGCCCGAAGTCGATCGTCTCGTGTCTACATCTCCAGCCATATCAGCGTCAGTATACCCAACCAGCTTCGGCTCGTCACCACCAAAAGAAAGTCTCCAATCGGCAGTGCCCTGAAGGTATCGTAGAATCCACTTGACCGCACTCCAATGTACCCTTCCAGGATTTGAAAGGTACCTGCTAACTGTGCCAACTGCATGAGCGATGTCTGGCCTCGTACACACCATAGCATACATAAGACTTCCCACAGCTGAGGCATATGGAACCCGCTCCATATCTTCCTTTTCGTCCTCGGTAGATGGACAATGCTCCTCAGTGAGCTTAAAGTGAGCCGCAAGGGGGCAACTCACTTTCTTCGACCCGTCCATACCGAAACGCTGAAGTACCCGGTGAATGTACTTCTTTTGGGACAAATGTAGCAGCTTGGACTCTCTCTCTCTCTCGGCTGATCTCCATCCCAAGAATAGTCTTCGCTGCGCCCAAATCCTTCATAGAGAAGGCCGCGCCCAGTTGGCGCTTCAACTCCGCTATCCTAGTGGCATTCCGACCTACTAATAGCATATCATCTACATAGAGCAATAAAATAATGAAATCATCCTCGGTAAAATATCTCACAAATGCACAATGGTCCGACGTCGTCCGTGCATAACCATGCTCCCCCATAAACGACTCGAACTTCCTGTACCACTGCCTCGGAGCCTGCTTCAGACCATACAAGCTCTTTCTCAACCGGCAGACCAAATGTGACTTGTCCTTCTCACAGAATCCTTCTGGCTGCTCCATGTACAACTCCTCCTCAAGATCACCGTAGAGGAATATCGTCTTCACGTCCATCTGCTCGACCTCCAAGTCGAGACTGGCTGCTAATGCTAGCACCACCCGAATAGACGAATGCTTGACGACAGGCGAAAAGATCTCATCATAATCCACGCCTTTCCGTTGACCGTAGCCTTTGACTACCAGCCTCGCTTTGTATCGAGGGCGAGTAGCATCATCCGTCTGCTTCACTCTAAACACTCATCGATTCTTCAAAGCCTTCTTGCCCTTTGGCAACCGCACCAGCTCATAAGTGGAATTAGTGTGCAAGAAACTCATCTCCTCATGTATGGCCTCCATCCACTCCTGCATGTGTTCGTCTTCTATAGCCTCTGTAAAGCTTTCGGGCTCTCCCCCGTCAGTCAATAGCACATACTCATCCGGTGAGTATCTCGTAGATGGTCGACGATCTCTGTCGCTCCTTCTCAGTAGAGCCACTGGTGCTGGCTGTATACCAACAGCCTCCTCCCCTTCAGGAACTCCCTTCCCGACATGCTCATCCTCCTGAGGGACACCCTGACCACCATCAGCAGGCTGATGATCAAGGTTAGGAGCAACTCCATGTACTGGCTCCCCCATAATGGGATCCTCTGCGATGTCCTCTGGAAACTGCTCGAAGCGAAATGACTCTAACTCAGGCAATTTCTCAGCCTCAGAAGGCGTCTCGGAATCCTGAGTGTTGGTCATGGTCTGATCCTCGACGAACACCACGTCCCTGCTTCTGTAGAGCTTTCTTTCCACCGGGTCGTAGAGTCTATAGCCAAACTCATCCCGACCGTAGCCGACAAAGACGCATCGCCTCGTCTTTGGCTCAAGTTTGGTCCTCTCGTCCTTCGGTACATGCACGAAGGCCTTACAGCCAAACACTCGCAGGTGATTGTATAACGGCTCTTTGATGTACCATACTTTGTCAGGCACATCACCCTGCAAAGGAGTACTAGGAGACAAATTAATAACATAAGCGGCTGTGAGAAGAGCCTCACCCCAATAACTACCCGGTAAGTTTGCTTCTGACAGCATACACCGCACCCTCTCCATCAGTGTCCTGTTCATGCGCTCCGCTACACCATTGAGCTGAGGTGTCTTTGGCGGAGTCTTCTGGTGTCGTATCCCCTGCTCTCTGCAATAAGCATCAAAGGGACCGATGTATTCGCCGCCATTGTCGGACCGAACACACAATAACTTCTTGCCCGTCTTTCTTTCAATAGAGGCCTGAAACTTTTTGAAAGTAGGCAGCACCTGATCCTTGGTATTTAAGGCATAGACCCAAACCTTCCTGGAACAGTCATCAATAAAAGTTACAAAGTAAGAAGCACCACCAATAGATTTTACCTTCATAGGACTGCAGACATCCGAGTGAATCAACTCGAGCAACGCCGGCTTTCTTGAACTTGGGTGACTTTGGAAAGACACCCTATTTTGCTTCCCAGCTAAGCAGTGCGTGCACTTCTCCAACTTTGTAGACTTGAGCCCTGGAATCACCTTCTTGTTCACCAAGTAGCTCATTCCCTTCTCGCTGATATGGCCGAGCCGCCTGTGCCACAACTCGGTAGACGCATCACTGACTGTGTTCACCACCTGTGCCCCCTGTGCGCTCTCCTCCATATAGTAGAGACCGGACTTCTTGCTTCCTCTGGCAATCACCATCGAACCTCTGGAAAGCTTCCACTGACTATTTTCGAAGAGACTGAAGAATCCCTCATCATCCAACCTTCCAACCGACACCAGGTTAAAACGGATATCAGGGACATGACGAACATCTTTGAGAACAAGAACTGCATCCGTCTTCGTCCTCAAATGCGCATCTCCAACGGCAACCGTATTTGACACATCTCCATTGTCCATCTTCAACACTCCACAGTCGCCTGTCGTGTAAGTGGCAAATAGTGCCCTGTTGTGAGATACATGCGCTGAAGCCCCTGAGTCCAGCAGCCAAGAATTATCATCGCAGGTGAGGTTTGTGATAACCTCATCACCTACGACGATCACATCGCCTCCATGTATCGAAGTCGCCGCTGTAGTGTTCTCATTTTGCTTCCCCTTGTCGCCCTTCTTCTTTCTCTTCCAAGCGAAACAGTTCCGCTTGATGTGGCCCTTCTTGCCACAATGGTAATACTCCGAGTCCTCGTACCGACCCTTGGACTTCCTCCTGCTCTTGTCTCTGCCACCACCTGGACCCCTGCTTTTGCCCCTTCTGTCGCTCTCCGAAACTAGTACCTCTGAGTGATGGGATGTGGATGAAGTGCCCTGAGAACGTCTCCGCATCTCTTCATTCAGTACCCCGCTCTTGGCAAACTCCAGACTGACCACGCCTTCCGGAGCAGAAGCGATCATAGATACTCGTACGGTCTCCCACGAGTCTGACAATGTACATAGCAACCGAAGTCCTTGAACCTCGTCGTCGAACTTGACTCCCATCGAGGATAGCTGGTCCACCACGTCCTGGAACTCACTCAAGTAATTCGTAATGGATGCACCATCTTTGTACCGTAGACCCATCATCGTCCGGATCAGGAACAATTTGTTTACCCTGATCTTTTTCGCGTACAAAGATTCCAGCTTCTCCCACAACGTCTTCGCATGCTCAATATTGGCAACGTGGTTGTACACGTTCTCGTCAACGAACTGCCGCATGTACCCACACACTTGTATATGCTCGAAGTTCCAGTCCTCATCGGATTTGTCACTGGGCTTATTGGATGCAAATACTGGAAGATGCAGCTTCTTGACGAACAGCAAATCCTTCATCTTGCTCCGCCAATAATGGTAGTTGGTACCGTTCAGGTTCACCATGCGCACCAGCTTCGCGTCCATCTCTGCTTCCTGGTTTGACTGTCAACTCCTGACACTTCTTTGAACCTAAAGCTCTGATACCACTCTTTTGGAAACGAAGCGCAGAAACCGTTCCCCCAAACCAGAAAGTCCTGCGAGAGAACCGAGCAAAAGCACACAAACCAAAAATGCCAAACACAATCGCAGACACAAAGATTTTTGACGTGGAAAACCCTTGCGGGAAAAACCACGGGATGATCGGAATCCAACCCTGAAGAACCTCCACTAATGGAATAAAGAGAATACACCCTCTACAAGCTCCTCCCGATCCAACACGGATCACCACAACTCACTTGAAAGAAAAAAAAATTGATTGCAGACTCCGAAAAACAAGAGATGCCGAAAATTTATTCGAAGCAATCTCTCATTCACAATAGTCCTTAATCCTCTCTCTCTCTCTCAAAGATTGTAAAGCACTCTTTGTTTTGAGATGATTTTATAACTAGCATGCATCACCCTTTTATAAGCCCTTGGTAACCCATATATAGAAGGCCAATATATATGAAAACTTCCAATATAAATCAATCATATATTTAATGGAAATCCAATCATAATTAGCTTACCATAATTGGAAACCCAATAATATGGAAAGCTACTATATGAAGGGTCCAATCATAAATATATAATCAAAGTAAATATAGAAATCCAATCATATATTTCTTTACCATATATGTACCAAAATAAAATTCATGCACTCCCCAAGCTTCTCCGACACACGGATGGCGCTCGTCGCTCTCCGGGGTATTCTCCACATAGGTGGGAACCCCACCCACTCCAACAATTTAGGCATGAAATGGATTGAGAGAGATTTGGAAAAAAAAATGTTAGAATTTTGGGAGGGAGAAGGGAAAAAAAAGAAAGGCAAAAGAGAAAAGAAAAGACTAATATACCTATAGTTTGGTTAGTTCTGAGTAATTTTTTAAGTGACAAATTTGTAAATAAACCAAAATGAGATTATGCTAGTCCTGAGTAATATTTAAAGTGTCTGTATAAATTACCTAGATAATTTGAAGGGATTGATCCGTACATGCTCACATCTAACTTCAATCTTGGTTAATTGACCAATAATGTGTCGGTATACAAAAAAAAAAAAACTCAATCTTAGTTAGTAGTAAATAATAACGGTCAAATTCAAATATATTTTGATTAATTTCTTAGGGTGTATTTAGTATGCTAATTCTTTTCTCTGGAAAAAAAATAGGACAAAAATTTTATTATTATATTTGTTTGAGTTATAAAAATTATTCGGGAATTTTTTGAATGTTTAGAAAACAATATTGTCATAAATCATGGAAAAATATGTTTTCTCCAAACTATAAGTGGTATGTTAATTTTTATGGAAATAATTGAACTAGCATCCGAGTTCGGTGGAGGTCGAATTCAACCAATGGGTATTTTTTTCTTCTTTTTTTATGTTAATAGAATTTGAACCATGTTCTCTTGAATGCTAGCGTCACCTTAACCAACTATCCTATAAAAGTCATAAACAAAGAATAACAACTATTAGATATGGGTCCGGATCGGGAGCCCCGTCGCCCCTCGATCGTTGGATCGAGCAGTCGTGCACGCGGGCTCCCGATCCGTTGGTGGCGGGGGGGGGGGGGGGGGAGAGCTTTGACAGAGCTCCCCCTGCAGGACTTTTGATCGCCATCCATTAAATATATTTAATTATCAATTAAAAATCTTATATTTATTATATAAACTATGTATTTTCGAGAATATTTATATATTCACCAAACATGAAAATATAATTTTATTTCACAAATATAATTCAAAAAAATTGATTCCCATAAATATATAGCTATTAATTATATAGTATTTTGCATAACAATACAACCTCAAATTAAAATATACTTTTGATCCCTACCAAACCCACATCTTAATGACCGTATTCCCTCGTAACTCCATCAGGGCCGGTCCTGAGTTCATGGGGGCCCTAGACAAACTTTCAAAAATATGGACCATATATAAAAAAATGAAATAGAAGTAAAATTAAAAAAATGTTACAACCAATAATCGAATGTGGGACCTCTAACATACATGTTTAAAATACTAACCATTACACGACAATTATTTTGTGACAAAAAAGATCATGTTACATATTGGTTCTATTTTAGATACAAGATTATTAATACTGGAAATTGCTGAGAAACCCAATTTCGGGGTTGGTTTTTATGAAAAACCCACCCGCAGGATGGGTTTTATGAAATGTCCAGAATTATATATTTCCACGTTAAGTATTCCAAGATTCACTTTAGATGCTCTGTATTTACAAAATTAATACGATAATTATCCCTCCGCACAAACTCAGATTTGGATTGCGATTCTCGTCGTCGTCGTCTTCTTCTTCTTCTTCATGTGAGATCTGAATTCCATTGCTCTCATCTTCAGCAGAGATCGCAAAGATCGTTCGTAGTTCACCGTACTTTTTTTAAGTCGAACTTCGATCATCGCTCATCTTCTTCTTCTTCTTCTTCTTTTTCTACTTCTTCTTCTTCTTCTTCTTCTTCTTCTTCTCCGACAATTATGTCAATTATGGAGAGAAGATCTTCTTCTTCTTTTCCATAAGAGTTAGTATCGTTTTGAAAGAAGAACGAAAACTCTTGAATCTTTATTCATGTCAATTTTTTTCCACAAAATAAAAAAATAAAAAATTTGGTTTCTGTCAACTGTTATCCGTCGATATAACACAAAGAATAGTCATTCTCCTGCATTTCAACAAGAAGAATGTCATTCTCTGTGTAAATTAACACGGAGAATGCCATTCTCCGTGTTACTAACATAGAGAATGACATTCTCCGTGTTTCTAACACGGAGAATGGCATTCTCCTGTGTTTTAACATTTGAATGACCATTCTCCGTCTTAATTTACACGGAGAATGGCCATTCTCCTTGTAATTTAGCACGGAGAATGGTCATTCTCCTACGTTTTAATACTGGAAATGGTTATTCTCCATGTAAATTAACACGGAGAATGCCATTCTCGGTGTTATTCAACACGGAGAATGACATTCTCATGTGTTTTAATATTTGAATGACCATTCTTCGTCTTAATTTACACGGAGAATGGTCATTCTTCGTGTAAATGGAGACATATAATGGTCATTCTCCTACGTTTTAACACTGGGAATGGCCATTCTCCGTGTAAATTAACACAAAAAATACCATTTTCCGTGTTATTCAACACGAAGAATGGCATTCTCCGTGTTTCTAACACGAAGAATGACCATTCTCCTGCGTTTTAATACTGGAATGACCATTCTCCGTGCTAAATTACACGAAGAATGGTTATTCTCCGTGTAAATTAAGACGGAGAATGGTCATTCTCCGTGTAATTTAGCACGGAGAATGACCATTATCCGTGTAAATTAAGACGGAGAATGACATTCTCCATGTTACTAACACAGAGAATGGCCATTCTCCGTGTAAATTAAGACGAAGAATGCCATTCTCCGTGTTACTAACACGGAGAATGACCACCCTCATGCAAAATTAACATTCTTCGTGTTCTAACACGGAGAATGGCCATTCTCCTGCATTTTATGGTCAGTTGAAACTTTGGAGGGCCATAACTTTTGACTGTGAGGTCGAAACGAGGTTCGGTTTGTCGCAAAATGAGCGTATCTTCGAGGAGCCTGAGATAAACCATTTCATCGTTTGTCGGTCTTCCGAAATTTTAGAATCGCAAAAAAATGATGGTTGGACCTCCGTTTTAGCACTTTTGCCGTTTGTCTCGGTCTTTCTGAAATTTTTTGACGAGTTTTTGAGGAGAAAACCTAGATTCGAAAGTGAGCAGCGTATGGAAGAAGATGAAGTATCGAAACATTTTTTTAAGAGTAGTTTCGTGGGTGTTTTTAATAAATTAGAAGGAAGGGCAAAAAGGTCATTCAGAACCCTCTTTATATATTTTTTGCTAATTATGGGCACGCGATGAAATATTATTGCGCGGTGGGTTTTTCATAAAACTTTTTTGTTTTTTGGGCATTCCATTTTAGGACTGTCCAAATTTCTGATAGTTCTATCCGCTATCAGGACTGACATAAATTTGGCAGTCCATCATCGTCTCTGTCGTAACTGTGGACGAATTTTTGAAGGTCGTAACTTTAAAATGGGTTCAAAAGTACAAAAATCTGTCTAGAACAAATAGTAAATCAAAATTTAGTTACTAGAAGATAAAATTTAGACATGAACATGGATTGAGAGAGATTTGGAAGAGAAAATGTTTAGGAATTTTGGGAGGGAAAAAGAAAGAAGAAAGAAGGACAAAAAAAAATTGACTTATTTACCTATAGTTGGGCTAGATCTAAGTAATTTTTCAAGTGATAAACTTGTAAATAAACTAAAATCAGATTTAGGCTAGTTCCGAATAATTTTGGGCAAATTATAAGGGCACATGCAAAGTTGATCAGGGCTAGCCAAAAGTAAATTTTGATTTATTTACAAGTTTGCCATTGAAAAAATAACTCAGGACTAGCCAACATGTGAGTATATAAGTCAACTTTTTATTTTTTTTGCTCTCCTCTTTTTCCTCACAAGAAGAAGAAAAAAAAAGAAGAAGAAAAAGAACAACAAGAACAAGAACAACAAGAACATCAATTTTTTTAAACCTAGTTTATTTTAATTTTTTGCTCTCTTCTAATTTCTCAGATCTCTTTCTCCAAACCCTAATTTATTTTTCTTCTTCTTGTTTGAGCATTATGGATGAAACCCTAGTTGTAGAAGAAATTGGTTATCAAATCTATCAAATCTATTAATCTATTAGTCTATTAACCAATTTTTCTTTATTAATAGAAGAACTATGCATGAAATCCTAGTTGTAGAAGAAAACTATATAAGACACCCTAGTTGTAGAAGAATTGGGTTCATATCAGGGCTGCCACAATTTTTGACAGTCCTAGAAGTATTAAGGACTGCCAGAAATTGTGGCAGTCTTGAAATAGACTCGATGTACAACAGGACTGCCACAATTGCTGGCAGTCCTAGAAGTACTGAGGACTGTCAGGAATTGTGGCAGTCCATAAAGGGACATGCTCTACAGCAGGACTGCCACAATTTCTGGTAGTCCTAGACATATTGAGGACTGCCAGAAATTTAGGCAGTCCTTGTCACACCCCGCTCCCAAAATATATAGGATTTGGGCATAACCTGGCCAGCTGATACGACCTAGAGTGAGCTACCCAATTTAATTAACTCACTTAGGCGTACTACGTTATAAAAATAACTATACTACACAGGCAAGGTAATATCTAAATCTCATCCATAAGAACAAAGAAAGAAATGCTGGAATATAAAACTAGAAATACATGGAGTCTGAAATAAAATACAACTGAATAGTCTGGTGGGTATAAACCCACGGAGTACAACACTGAATGAAAATACTGAAAGTAGAAAGATAACTAGTCATGAGCATCGACTAACTAGATAATGATGCTCATAACCTAAACAGTATCATATCCTGAGTCAAGGAAACTCCTCAGGAAGCACCTCGTCGTCTTCTGCAGCAAGTCCTGTCTCAAGTCCCTGTTCGCACCCAGTCAACTGCAAGTGCTCGTCTAAATCTGAAAATTAACCATATCCTTAGGGGACATAGCAAGATACAGAGGAAACATGCCATAAAGTAATACCGAATAACTGTAAAGGGTAGACTAACCAGCTAAGTGAATGCACTTTGAAGACAACCCTAGTACGTATGGGTAGGTAATAAGGCTTTGGCGTCGAAGCACGGGCCGACGTCGGATCACGGGCCGAGGCCCCTCATCCGGGTAACACTGAGCGACATGGCCCTTTCTCAGGATTTTGGATGTCCCATACGCCTACTAATTGTCTTCCCCTACCCCTCGGAAATGCCCAAGTCGTATCCACTACTTGAACATTCTGACCCTCAATACAAGGTCACAATAACTAGTCATAACCTAACCATTCTATGTACCAGAGCACGAAACCTTTTGCACTGGCAGTGATCCAGATGCTCAAGCCCGTGCCATGGTATGAACTCACTCAGTGCCGTATCGTAACACGTGTCAAGGTCATGGGAATCATGACTATGATTCCACAACTTAGGAATGTCACCTAGGACTAAGTCAAATGTATGAAACTCGATGACAATGCCGTCATCGACTGTATTCGAGGCATCTCTCGGACACACAACTACGTCCACTCTACCAAGTGCATAATACGAATATGAATGAGTAAAATCAGTAATACAAGGCAATGTATACTTGCCTGATGTAGTGCCTCGCTCCTCGCGATCCACTATGTAATACCTACGGCTTGCTGACTCAGTCTTGAACTGAGTATTTAGAAAAACCTTTACCGGTATCGTTTGATCACGGATGAAATGCAATAAACCTTTCCAATTGATGGATTGGCTTCTATTGAAATGAATCCAAGAGTTTTGTTGGATGTTTTCTTTCGCTGTTTGGTTTTGATGAATGCGTTTTCGTGTTGGTTTTCGATGATTGGTTTTCATTGTTCGCTTTTATCGTATTTCGCATTCATTCCGGATCTTGAGAGAAAGAGACGAAGTATGCTAATCAACTGTTGGTGCCAATGTAGGACGCGTGAACTTTTCGTGAACTGCGCGTGAAGTCCCTCATTCTCTCAACTAAGATTCATCTCAGTGAGTTGCTTCAACCGAACAAATATTGATATGTACGCCTAATAAAAATGATCTCTAGTCCACTCTGTTGCCTTATCCCTATGATCAACGATACCACATCAACAAAAGATAAGAGAAGATAATTGAATTGAATCAAATGCAAGAATATGTATTGTTACTCTATCTGCTCCATAAGAATGATCATCTGTTCGGTTACTAAGTATGCTTGAAATATGTAGACATGTACAGACGAACTTGTACGTGTTGAGATGAACAAGAAGGCACGAAATAAATGTGTCGTATATCTGTGCATAAGTCCAAATGTGTCTCATCTGATAGAACGGCTAGAGCATGCATTTGGTCTCGGACAACTTGTATACAAGGAAAATATTTGTCTCTCGGGTGGTATCTGGGGGCAACTGGAATCGCTCGGCCTAGGAGAGATTAGGGCCTCCATGTGAAAATGGGAGTCGATATCTGAGTCCTTAGCGACGAGCTGAACCGGAGAGTCACAGCGGCTAATCATGGGGATACCCCATGGACCAACATGTAGAATAGTCCACCTGCATGACCCGAAATGACAACTCCAATATCTGCATGAATGAAACATGAATTACTCGTTATACAAATTGTGCTAAGATGTTTTTGTCCAGGGATGACTGTCGGTGTTGGTAAGTTACTTATGATATATTCTACTATCATGTTCTTATGAATTGTTAAAAAGAATCTAGATAAGTTGTCACGATCCGCTACCCAAATTGTTTGGCCGGGCCGAGTCATGTCCAGCCTACGCTTGAGATAAAGCATAGTAAGATGTTCTAAAGATAACAAGATAAGACTAAAATGTGCTAACAGTTCTATATGTAATAAAGAGTCAGAAATGTTCCAAACACAAAAGTCAACTCGTATATAAATAAGATCCAAGTACAAGTCCAAAATGTAAAGCTGGATACAGGTCCAGTCACAAAATACATAGTCTAATACAAGACTACTCTCAAAAGTCCAAAGTAAATAGACAACTAGACGAGTTTTCCCGTGGGTACATCCTCGTAAGACAAAGTCTGGTCCTGTAAAACCCCTAAATTCCTACTATATTTTTATTATTAAATTTGGTACTGATTTAAAAATTTTGTATTGTACGTCGCATAGTTGTATTGTACGTCGCGCACGAAATTTTATTTTTCGTAGTTGCTCGTCGAGTACGAATATGTGCGAGCGTACATATTTTATAAAAACAATTTTCTATTTTATTATACACTTTCAAAATATTATATAATTATTATTTTTGCTATAAAAGACCTTTCATTTTTAGCAGTTATTAATCATAAATAATATTTTATTGTATACTAGGAAAAGCATAATCATGTATGCATTATTCGTGCATACATATATTTCGTAATTATTTATTAGTCTATTTTAAATAAAAATATATAATTTTTGAGATTTATTAATATTAATATTTTATTATTCAAAAAGATATTTAAAAATATTTATTATTTTTGAAATTATTATTATTGGTATTTTGAAAAATATATTTGGAAGTTATTGTGGCCATTTAAATCTTGATTTAATTTTTTGGATTTATTTAAATAGTTAAATATTTGAAGTTTGATTTATCCCATTTGATTTTGAGCTAAAAATTTAATTAGATTTAAATTTGATTTATATTTGGATTGGATTGATTGATTTTAAATTAAATTAGGAATTATCTAAATTGGGTTTAAATGAATCCTAATTCTTATCCAATTGGGAATTCCCACATCCTATAAATAGGCAGGTACTCCTCCAACTTTTATTAATTTTTCCACAATTCACATCCACAAATATTTTTACCATCTACAAAACGTGCCGTGCATCGTGTCCGTGACCAACATCTCATCGTGCGTGCTTCGTGACTGTGTCCCTATTTTTTTCCCTTCCACTATTTGTAATACATTTACTTTTCATCTTCTTCGTCGTGTCCACACGCCGGACACGAACTCGACCCCAAGGCTATGCCTCGCAGGACAACCAACACAAATTCCTAACCCCTAACCTAACCCAGCCGTCGCCACCTCGCCTCCTACTGTCCCGATCGACCCGGACCGCTCGACTCCCTGGCCACCAAAGCCAATTCCGTCGCGACCACCATCTCGACTTCAATCAACACACCCGACCCCGATCCCTCATCTCCGGTCAGTCACCCCAAGCCACCACCATTACCACCCCCATCGCCGTCTACATCACAGCCACCACCATCAGTAACACCACCACCACCGTCGGCATCCCGCCAACCAAACCACCGCCACCAAGAACAGAAAAAGAAAACCCAAAAATAATTTTTGACCAACTCACCTCCGTCGAAGCCGAACCCATCGCCGGCCGCCCTCTTCGCCGTGCCCGACCAGGCCGCGCTACGCCCATCCGCTTTCTCCGACTTCCCAGCCCCGCGGAGCCACCTCTCCGCCAGATCCGACCCCGTATAATTCGGTCGAGAGTGGTTCAGACCACCGCCATGCTCCCGACGCCGCTAGCGCGCACCCTCCGCCGCTCGACGCGTCCGCCGGACTAATCGACCCCCAGCCCAGCCGAAACCCCCTCCGGCGAACCCGTCTGGCGCCGTCCGGCTGCCCCCGCCATGGTTTCACGCAGCCGCACCCTCCGCCTGAGCGCCGCCTCCCAGCGCCTCCACCGTCCGTCGCGTCCTCGACACGACCGCCGGAAACCTTTCCTCACCGAACCTCCGCCGCTCCGCACAAACCGCCGCCGCATGAGCACCACGCACCGCCCTACCGGTCTGCTGCTCCGGCCACCCTCCTTGCCGAGTCTTCCTCTCCGCCTAACCTCCGTGTCCGACCACCTCCCGATCTCCGCCGAACACCCAAACCCCTCTCCGCCGTACCCTCTCCGATCGTCCTTCCGCCGAGCGCCCAGCCGCCGGCGAGCGCGCCACTCCGTCAGATCCGCCAAGCCATCAGCCCCGTGCCCATCCTCACCGCCGTCCGTCGATCAAAAACCCATCCCTCCGCCTCTCCCTCTCTCTCCCTCTCAGTCTCTCTCTCTCCTCCTTTCTAAAGGAGAACGGAAGTCTACTGTAGCACCCCTTTTCTGCCTTTTTGCTTTATGTTGACATAAAATTTTTCTTTGTTATTTTTACTACTGACTTTATTACGAAATTTATTGTTAGTATTATATTATTATTATTACTATTAGATAATAGATCATTTTATGGTTAGTTTTTATTATTATCATTATTATTATTATTGTTATTATTATTATTATTATTATTATTATTATTATTATTATTGTCTTAAAGAGAGAGCAACAATGTGGTTTTTCTATTTAAAACTTTTTAGTATTTTTGTAGTTTTACCTTTGTTTCATTAACAGTATTAATATTAATTCAAATTTTTTTATATATACAATATTTACTAAGTATTGATATTATTTTGTTACTTAAATATTTGTTGCTATCATAAAAGATAGATAATATTTTGCACAATTTATAATAATAGAATTTTTGCCTATATCGATTTCAAATTAGGTTTTAGCCTAAATATACAATAATATTTTTATGGTATTTTAATATATAACATCTTGACCAAAAATGTTATATCTTAATAAAATTTTGGTTTAGCCTTAACTAATTTTCTAAAAATTATTTTGTATTTATCCAAAACTGTGTTTGAAAATATTGATTTGAGCTAAAGTAATATTTATCTCTAAACATATTTTGACTAGTGTAATATATTTTCAAGTATTATAAATATTTTCAAAAAAAATAGTAAATGTATTTATTTCCCAAATTTCCTTCGGTTCTCCTATTGTCCGTGACTAATTCCATTATTCATATTCCCTCGCCAATTCTATACTTCTTCATATCAATCTTAACTAATTTGACCCTTCTGGACCCAATGGAACTGTCCGTGTCACCATCTGAGGTCACCTTGCATAGTTGTTGTACCGAAGTCGTAGTTTATGCCACATTGATTATCGTAGCACACCAGGCGCTCTACCAGGCAAGACACCTTGCCATTTGCTGTTTATTTATTTTAGCTCATATTTCATGTATTATTTATTTTTTTATGCAAAATAAACTGTGATACATGGCATAACCTGTTAGAACTTACTGTTCATTTATATTTCCTACTATGTATTATTTTTCTCACATTAAATCTAGATTTAAGGGACCACCTTGTGTGTTGCATTCATTGGCCTTGACACGTTGTAACACGAAGTTGTGTGTCGCATGTAGGATACGAAAGTGCGTGATTGGCTGGCCACCAGTACGTACAAGCCGTGCGATAGGAATAACCGCTAATAGAGGTTACATGCTAGTTTGACTTAGCGGTTATAGTGGTTTTGTGTTGTAGATACAACACCGTAGGCATTGGGCGGGGAGGACAATTCCTTAGCGTATGGGCTTCGATGCACTTTCCCTTTTGTAACCCGTGAGCTCCGTCGGAGACGCGGGTCAGCTTACCCAAGATTACTGACGGCCACTGGTGATTCTGCGGAACGTCATGCTCTTATTGATTGGGCTCTGGTGCCCAAGAGGGGACTATGCCAATCCTATTTAGCCAGGGCCCATGCGTAGGAATGATTGTTCTTAACTATATTTCACTTAGAACGGTAGGCTACCTTTATCCGTTAGGTACGAGTACTTTTGGTTTGGGTACTTGTATCTGACCGTGGCTTGGAACAATAACTTGTCGCGGATTAGTTTGTCACATCTTGTCCTTGTTTGGTTGTAGGTGTGACTTACTACTTCGATGAGAATGTATTGAACCTTGTTGGGGTCCGGATACCATATTGGATTAATAGCATGGAAAGATACGTCACCGTGAATTAGTTTACCATCTCCTGTCCTTGTTTGGTTGGGGAGATGGTACGCTCGTTCAGTTAGGTGCATATTGGACCATGTTATAATTCGATTGACTTATTTATTTGAGCAATATTTATTCAGTTTATATGGCATGATATTATGTGTCTTGTTACGTCCCTCTGAGGACTTGGTTATCTCGCCAGGTGTGTGCACTTGTCTTTCGCAGGTGTTCTAGCTCTAGCCGTGTTCATCGCTATTTCTTCGAAGATGATAGCGCTTGGATCGTCTTCGCTTCGCTCACCAAATTCATTTCATTTTTCATGTATTTTCTCTTACTTGTTGGTAGTGGATTTGTCTCCGTCCAACATATTGTATCAAGACAATTCATTATCATTATATATCTTTTATTCTTTGATTTTGTGGATGAGATTAATTAGTTATGGTTCTACTGCATTTTACAGCTTATGTATTCATACGAGGATTCCATATATTGGAGTGTACTTCGTATGTTTACAGCTGGCATGTCTACGTTCCTAGTCCTACATATTTTGGGACTGGGGCGTTACATGTTTTTGTGGTGGCCCATGCAGGTCAAGATAAATTGTTTGGTTACTTTACCGTACCAAGCAAGCCTGCGAATAGGATTAGAAGTCTAGGATCTCATCCATATACTTGACTCTTTCCTAGATTTTATCTACCGTTTGACTCATCGACTGCATCTTGCTTGATTCCTTCTAACAAAATTCTTATCTTTCCTTCGTGCCTGCTAGAGATCGACCATACTAGTTAGATGTCCCAAACACCCTTAGCTTAATTCTTTAAGTTGGGTAGAATACCCCACACACCCTTGACCATTAAGGGAATACAAATGGTATTATCTATACCATAGAGACTAGAGGAAGTTAACCCATTTGGTCAACCAAGCCTTGGCCAATAAAACCGTAGAATGATGGTATAGGAATAAACAAGACTTAGATCCTTATGACTCTTAGACCATTCATATTTGTTTTTATTCATCTACCCTCGTGCCTATCTTTTACTATCTAAACTAATGATGCTAATATAGCCTAATATTTGCAAGCTAATCCTTATCGAGCTTGATCTAGACATATGCTATAGAGTGGCCACTCACTAGCCTATTGTCTAAATCAGAACCGGTGCATAATGGTCTGATCAACCAAGTGCACTTTGGTTCGCTTTTGTCTATTACTCTACGTGGATGGGGACATAACTAAACTTGGCCCTTACAATCCCATCCGCGACTGCCTTGGCAACTCCTTTTGAATTATTCGATCGCCTTTGAACCACGTATTCGTATTCGATAACGCCCCCTTCGAACTCCATATTGCGTTCGCCTTCACCTATTTTAGAAGGACGAAAGCATTGTACTAAAACTTCCTCTAACTGTCCTATCACCATGACCACTACCACCCAATGTAACTATATCTTTGTCTTGAACTACTCGACCTTTCCCTCGACCCTAAATTTACAATCTTGACTTTCTAATCACTTGAATTTAAGAAGTGATTACAATCGTCTCTTAATCATATCCTCAACCTAGACTACGACCATATAAACTTCTTTAAACCCTTCTATCTACCGTTGTGCCTTCTCACCCCCTCCTAATTCTTAATTTCGAGGACGAATTTCTTTTAAGTTGGGTAGGATGTAAAACCCCTAAATTCCTACTATATTTTTATTATTAAATTTGGTACTGATTTAAAAATTTTGTATTGTACGTCGCATAGTCGTATTGTACGTCGCGCACGAAATTTTATTTTTCGTAGTTGCTCGTCGAGTACGAATATGTGCGAGCGTACATATTTTATAAAAATAATTTTCTATTTTATTATACACTTTCAAAATATTATATAATTATTATTCTTGCTATAAAAGACCTTTTGTTTTTAGCAGTTATTAATCATAAATAATATTTTATTGTATACTAGGAAAAGCATAATCATGTATGCATTATTCGTGCATACATATATTTCGTAATTATTTATTAGTCTATTTTAAATAAAAAAATGTAATTTTCAAGATTTATTAATATTAATATTTTATTATTCAAAAAGATATTTAAAAATATTTATTATTTTTGAAATTATTATTATTGGTATTTTGAAAAATATATTTGGAAGTTATTGTGGCCATTTAAATCTTGATTTAATTTTTTGGATTTATTTAAATAGTTAAATATTTGAAGTTTGATTTATCCCATTTGATTTTGAGCTAAAAATTTAATTAGATTTAAATTTGATTTATATTTGGATTGGATTGATTGATTTTAAATTAAATTAGGAATTATCTAAATTGGGTTTAAATGAATCCTAATTTTTATCCAATTGGAATTCCCACATCCTATAAATAGGCAGGTACTCCTCCAACTTTTATTAATTTCTCCACAATTCACATCCACAAATATTTCTACCATCTACAAAACGTGCCGTACATCGTGTCCGTGACCAACATCTCATCGTGCGTGCTTCGTGACTGTGTCCCTATTTTTTTCCCTTCCACTATTTGTAATACATTTACATTTCATCTTCTTCGTCGTGTCCACACGCCGGACACGAACTCGACCCCAAGGCTATGCCTCGCAGGACAACCAACACCAATTCCTAACCCCTAACCTAACCCAGCCGTCGCCACCTCGCCTCCTACTGTCCCGATCGACTCGGACCGCCCGACTCCCTGGCCACCAAAGCCAACCCCGTCGCGACCACCATCTCGACTTCAATCAACACACCCGACCCCGATCCCTCGTCTCCGGTCAGTCACCCCAAGCCACCACCATTACCACCCCCATCGCCGTCTACATCATAGCCACCACCATCAGTAACACCACCACCACCGTCGGCATCCCGCCAACCAAACTACCGCTACCAAGAACAGAAAAAGAAAACCCAAAAATAATTTTCGACCAACTCACCTCCGTCGAAGCCGAACCCATCGCCGGCCGCCCTCTTCGCCGTGCCCGACCAGGCCGCGCTCCGCCCATCCGCTTTCTCCGACTTCCCAGCCCCGCGGAGCCACCTCTCCGCCAGATCCGACCCAGTATAATCCGGTCGAGAGTGGTTCAGACCACCGCCATGCTCCTGGCGCGCACCCTCCGCCGCTCGACGCGTCCGCCAGACCAATCGACCCCCAGCCCAGCCGAAACCCCCTCCGGCGAACCCGCCTGGCGCCGTCCGGCTGCCCCCGCCATGGTTTCACGCAGCCGCACCCTCCGCCTGAGCGCCGTCTTCCAGCGCCTCCACCGTCCGCCGCGTCCTCGACACGACCGCCGGAAACCTTTCCTCACCGAACCTCTGCCGCTCTTCACAAACTGCCGCCGCATGAGCACCACGCGCCGCCCCACCGGTCTGCTGCTCCGGCCACCCTCCTTGCCGAGTCTTCCTCTCCGCCTAACCTCCGCGTCCGACCACCTCCCGATCTCCTGTAACGCCCCAGAACCAGAATACTGGAGAGCGGGGGCATACATAGCCAGCTACGTATAATGAAATGGAATCCACCCCACTATATGGTCACGGCTGTCTAGATATATGAGGGTTTAACTACAATCCATCAGTCTCCTATGGTAAATAACAAGCCTGATTGTCTCAATCTCAACGCAAGCAAGTAAATAAAGTTACAAGATGCAAGATCACCAAATATACAATAGCAAGGCATCCCAAACATTACATATCCAGCTGATCATGAAGCTAGTCGTTACAAAATGTGAGGACTAGCAAGAGTTTAGTCATACATGATCAACCCTAGGATTTGTCAATCATGTTACAGCCCGTAGGCAGATAATAATAAGGTATGCAATACGAGCTAACAGGTGCTCGCCGGCTAAACGTCTCAAAATAAAAATTTTACAATAGAGTGGGAGAGCAAAAATAAATCCACTCGTTGTCCTGGTCACGCCTGATGGTCACCATCGGACTGGAAGGGGGGTAGATCCTCTGAGGTTGCTCCGAAATCTGGCCACACAAAACCAACTGGGTCAGATCCCAGAAAGAGCAAGTGCCACAAAGGAGGCTTCACTTAAGAACTAAAACCAGCACATCAGAAAATATATATTAAGGTAGATACAAAAGAGCTTGGTAATAAAGAATAACAACAGTCATAGTGGAGTACGAGGGAACCATTCAAGTAGCCGGGTCACAACCCTTAAGCCAAACAAGGACCGGGGTTGTAACCCTTCACTTGAATAGAACTCCGTCTCAAAATCTGGTTGATAAGGTAAAATATTACGAGCATGACGTGGGATACAATAATACAATAAACGAAGAGAGGACTTAGAACTGCTCCGGGTGCCAGGTTACAACCCTTAAACCAAACAAGGACCGGGGTTGTAACCCTTCGCCTGAACCGAACTTAGCCTCTGATCTTTATTGTTAAGAGTGACAATCATGCGATCAAGCTTGCAATAATCGAACACTGAAACCACACCATACAATCGCTCCCGGCCAATCAGTGCCTACGGCTTTCTATATTAGCTAACTAGGGTTATTGCAACATGCAGCGAGATGTTCCTCCAGCCACAAACCCTGCAGCTAATCCAGGTTATCCAGGCGACTTGGGTTCATTAAGCAGTGCATCGTTCTTTTCCATATATCAGTAAATTTAGACTTGTGTCCTACTCGTCGGCAGGCTGCAAGTCCCACAATGGTGGCCGGGATAACGGGATCGCCTGTAACTGGGGAAAATCTCTTCATGACTACTGAATTAGTCTAGTGATTAGCCTTAGTCATTTACAGTAGGTACCCCTGACCGTGGTACTCAGGGATCCCTGTCCTAGACATGATGCAAACATTATCGGTTTAATTGTACAAACATAATCATCTACGGTGTCCTGGCCATCCAATCTTGTTATGTCCTGCTCACTGTCAAGTGTGCGCCGCGTCGGGCCACCATCATGTCATGTCAAAAGTGCACCACAACAGGTCACCATCGTGTCAGAGAATATACTTAAATTTAATAGGGCACCCGCATACGTTTAGGGATTTAATATTAATTGTGCGTACGGCTACAATTATAGCTAAGGCCATGCGGCCACAATTAATAAATGGCCACTGTCCATACGGCTAGAAATTATTCCCATGCGGCCAGCCTTGCAATAGGCCATATGCGGCTGAACATGCATGCTTGCAGACAAATGCATTTAATACATTTAATATAATGCATTAATGTATATAGTGCATCAAATAATATATATTAAATATTAATATTCATTAGATTAATATGCATTACAATAATACACAATATACTAATATAATAATACATATTTAATGTATATTGCATGCACATGTATGCGGCTGACTTCTTCCCATATGCGGGTCACATTTTTAGCATGCGGCCAGCCTTGGAATGGCCTTATGTGGCTAAGCACCCAAGTGTGCCCATGCGGCTAGCTGACTAATAGCCATGCATTATTATTATAATATGCATGCAGATGCTTATTCTGCATGCAAAGGCTTTAATGCCATGCATATGCGGCTATGCTTGGTATCCTAAGCCAAAATTGTACAGGTTGAGCATTTTGTAATAAGGCATAAATTGCCAAGCACGTGAATGCTTGGAAAGCATTAAATGCTAATGCTTGATATTTCAAGCAAAAGACAAATGCTTGGAAGCATTTATTACTAATGCTAATGCTTGATATTCCAAGCATTAAATGCTAATGCTTTGGAAAGCATTAAATGCTAATACTTGGAAGGCATTAAATGCTTGGAAGCATTTATTACTAATGCTTGCTGTGGGAATGCACTTGTGAGAATTTATTAAAATGCTTGTCCTGATGCATTAACAAATGCATTAGGAAGTGCTTATGTGGCTACTATGGGCTTATGCGGCTACTATGGAAAAATACATTAACAATGCATTAGGAAAAATGCCTATGCGGCTAGCTATGGGAAATACGTTAACAAATGCATTACTAATAGTGATGCCTATGCGGCTGACTGTTAGTGTTGCATTTAATGATGCATGCAAAATAAATGTCGGCTAATGCATTTATAGGCCATGCAGCTAAGTGCTAAAAATGTCCATGCAGCTCAGCAAAATTTCCATAGGTCAAATTTGGACCAAACGAAATTCCCTGCAACATGGGATCCTCAACTAGCAAATATGCAAGTTTGATAGATCCAAATTCTGGAAACCGAAAATACCACAAAGCTAGATCTACAAAAATTTAACCATGGAAATGAAAAATGCCAAGTACTAAAGTGGTTTAGAAACACATGAGGAAGACAATGGAACAATAAAAAATAGACTTCCTCCATGAAGCAAGGTGCACTTGCCTAAGCTCTCCCCCTCTCTCTATCTCTCTCTGGTGGTTGAAGAAATAATGGTGGAGAAGAAGAAGTAATGAAGAGAGAGAAATGTTAGTGGGATATTTAATGAAGAGGGTGGTGGTAGGTGGGATATTTAATGAAAGTGGTGGTAGGTGGGAGTGGTGCACATAAAATCGAACCATGCAAACCAAGCCGAACCAAGTCAAGTTGGGCCGAACCAACCAAGAAAACATACAATACGGGTCTAAATACGTACACGTATACCGAGATACGTGATACGAACAATGGTCATTACATCTTCGCCGAACACCCAAACCCCTCTCCGCCGTACCCTCTCCGATCGTCCTTCCGCCGAGCGCCCAGCCGCCGGCGAGCGCGCCACTCCGCCAGATCCGCCAAGCCATTAACCCGTGCCCATCCTCACCGCCGTCCGCCGATCAAAAACCCATCCCTCCGCCTCTCCCTCTCTCTCCCTCCCTCTCAGTCTCTCTCTCTCCTCCTTTCTAAAGGAGAACGGAAGTCTACTGTAGCACCCCTTTTCTGCCTTTTTGTTTTATGTTGACATATTATTTTACTACTGACTTTATTACGAAATTTATTGTTAGTATTATATTATTATTATTACTATTAGATAATAGATCATTTTATGGTTAGTTTTTATTATTATCATTATTATTATTATTATTATTATTATTATTATTATTATTATTATTATTATTATTATTGTCTTAAAGAGAGAGCAACAATGTGGTTTTTCTATTTAAAACTTTTTAGTATTTTTGTAGTTTTACCTTTATTTCATTAACAGTATTAATATTAATTCAAATTTATATATATATACAATATTTACTAAGTATTGATATTATTTTGTTACTTAAATATTTGTTGCTATCATAAAAGATAGATAATATTTTGCACAATTTATAATAATAGGATTTTTGCCTATATCGATTTCAAATTAGGTTTTAGCCTAAATATACAATAATATTTTTATGGTATTTTAATATATAACATCTTGACCAAAAATGTTATATCTTAATAAAAATTTGGTTTAGCCTTAACTAATTTTCTAAAAATTATTTTGTATTTATCCAAAACTGTGTTTGAAAATATTGATTTGAGCTAAAGTAATATTTATCTCTAAACATATTTTGACTAGTGTAATATATTTTCAAGTATTATAAATATTTTCAAAAAAAAAAATAGTAAATGTATTTATTTCCCAAATTTCTTTCGGTTCTCCTATTGTCCGTGACTAATTCCATTATTCATATTCCCTCGCCAATTCTATACTTCTTCATATCAATCTTAACTAATTTGACCCTTCTGGACCCAATGGAACTGTCCGTGTCACCATCCGAGGTCACCTTGCATAGTTGTTGCACCGAAATCGCAGTTCATGTCACATTGATTATCGCAGCACACCAAGCGCTCTACCAGGCAAGACGTATTGCCATTTGCTGTTTATTTATTTTAGCTCATATTTCATGCATTATTTATTTTTTATGCAAACTAAACTGCGATACATGGCATAACCTGTTAGAACTTACTGTTCATTTATATTTTCTGCTATGTATTATTTTTCTCACATTAAACCTAGATTTAAGGGACCACCTTGTGTGTTGCATTCATTGGCCTTGACACGTTGTAACACGAAGTTGTGTATCGTATGTAGGACACGAAAGTGCGTGATTAGCTGGCCACCAGTACGTACAAGCCGTGCGATAGAAATAACCGCTAATAGAGGTTACATGATAGTTTGACTTAGCGGTTATAGTGGTTTTGTGTTGTGGATACAACACCGTAGGCATTGGGCGGGGAGGACAATTCCTTAGCGTATGGGCTTCGATGCACTTTCCCTTTTGTAACCCGTGAGCTCCGCCGGAGACGCGGGTTAGCTTACCCAAGATTACTGACGGCCACTGGCGATTCTGCGGAACGTCATGCTCTTATTGATTGGGCCTCTGGTGCCCAAGAGGGGACTATGCCGATCCTATTTAGCCAGGGCCCATGCGTAGGAAGGATTGTTCTTAACTATATTTCACTTAGAACGGTAGGCTACCTTTATCCGTTAGGTACGAGTACTTTTGGTTTGGGTACTTGTATCTGACCGTGGCTTGGAACAATAACTTGTTGCGGATTAGTTTGTCACATCTTGTCCTTGTTTGGTTGTAGGTATGACTTACTACTCCGATGAGAAGGTATTGAACCTTGTTGGGGTCCGGATACCATATTGGATTAATAGCATGGAAAGATACGTCACCGTGAATTAGTTTACCATCTCATGTCCTTGTTTGGTTAGGGGATGGTACGCTCGTTCAGTAGGTGCGTATTGGACCATGTTATAATTCGATTGACTTATTTATTTGAGCAATATTTATTCAGTTTATATGGCATAATATTATGTGTCTTGTTACGTCCCTCTGAGGACCTGGTTATCTCGCCAGGTGTGTACTCTTGTCTTTCGCAGGTGTTCTAGCTCTAGCCGTGTTCATCGCTATTTCTTCGAAGATGATAGCGCTTGGATCGTCTTCACTTCGCTCGCCAAATTCATTTCATTTTTCATGTATTTTCTCTTACTTGTTGGTAGTAGATTTGTCTCCGCCCAACATATTGTATCAAGACAATTCATTATCATTATATATCTTTTATTATTTGATTTTGTGGATGAGATTAATTAGTTATGGTTCTACTGTATTTTACAGCTTATGTATTCATACGAGGATTCCATATATTGGAGTGTACTTCGTATGTTTACAGCTGGCATGTCTACGTTCCTAGTCCTACGTATTTTGGGACTGGGGCGTTACAGGTCCTCGGCAGCAACTCCATAATAGGAATCACAAAGCAACTCCTCCTCGGTAAGTATACCTACAACGTTATCCTGTCAGGACGGGAGCAAGTACTGATTCTAACAAACTAAATATACGAAACAAGAAATGAACAGAAGTGTAATAAACTGGAATCATGGCATATCATGGTTTAATTGGTTCTTTTTAGAAATGGCAACATATATTTGTTTAAAAGTTCAAAATCGTAGCATGTACGTGATCGGTTAATAGGATGTACAGCGATACATATCAAGTTTTCTGGCATGCACATACGTGCACGAACGGCATCGGTGTATATCCATACACAAATGCGGGATCAGAACCTACGGCAAAGTTACATATAGAATGTTACCATGCGCGGTAAATACATACGGAGAAGGGGGCCATGATCACGTACTCTACTAACAGTTTTCCCTTAACCCGTTGTTAAACATGTGAGAGATATAAAAACTATCCTAAGCTTGGTAGGGATATGAAAGTAATACAACATATGAAGATTTAACTTGCTACCCCAAGGATCAGCATTTAACATGGTTGAAAAATCAGTCCATTGATGTAACAGTATGTAAAGTTTGTAGAAGTACTTGCCTTTAGCAAAGCAAAATAATGATAGAAATACTATAGATGCTTGATGACTTGTCACTGTAGAAATAATACATAAACTTAGTTTTCACACTAAGTTAAACACTAAGACACTAGTTGTGCAACACGACTTTCTGACTGGACACCTAGCCAAATGATGACTTTAGCATAGGAGACCAATGTGGGGTGACACAATACCCAAACTAACTTTCTAGGGTCTTTACACTAGTGCGGGGTGAGGTCCAATACTATAATAACTCAAAACAACACAAATCATTGCAAGTCGTAACTATTCAATAAATAAATCAAACTGTAAACTGTGTTTCAACAATTTTTGAGATAGACAAAAGGCTCAATTTTACATAAAATATAGTACCAAAATGATCCTTGTTAATTATAGAAATTTATACTATTTTTTTTGGAATTTATAAACTTTCATAGATATTTATTAAAAATCAGCAAACATATGTATCCTAAAATTGAGTTCTGTTTTCTTATTTTATAAAATACCAAAAGTACTTATTAAATGCTGATAAAATTATAATAAATTAGCTAAATTAATATAGTATTTAAATACAATTTTTTCCAGATTTTTACAGTAATTAAAATATATATAAAAAAAATCAAAAAAGCAAGCAATAGTTTCTAGAAAATAATTAATTAATTATTTACTATTTTGTCCATGTATTCGAAATTGAACCGAAGTCCAGATACAGGACCCAAAGCCATGAATCAAGTCCAATATGACTTGTACAGACTCTGAATGTATTAGACACAATTGGGCCCAAAAACCCATGCTAGGTTTGGACATCAATTGGCCATAATTTATAAAATACAGGAATTTAAATATAAATAATATATTTTAAAGTGGTAAAATATACAAATCATAAAATTACCTAATAAAATGACTTGTGAATTTATACACAACAATATTTTGTACAAAGTAGAATTTGAAATATATATATAAATATACAACAACAATATATATATATATATATATATATATATATATATATATATATATATATATATATATATATATATATATATACTATAGTTGTATATATATATATATATATACTATATATATATATATTTTATATACAGTATTTATATATATATATATATATATATATATATATATATATAATATATATATATAACAGATATATATAATATATATATATATACATAAATACATATACATATATACATATATATATAAATACATATATACATATATAATAAAATAAACTAAAAACAAAACAAAACCAAAAAGAAAGGAAAAGGGGGGCTCGAACTCGGCCGGGGGGGGCTGGGCTTAACATGGTCGGGCTAGCCAGGGGGTCAGCCTGGGTTGGTTGTTAGGGATAGGATTAGAGTTAGTTATATTATGGTTTTTAAGTTAATGGGTTTTCAAACCCGATAACACAAACTTCGTGTCCTGACAGTTAAGGACACAAAGAACGTTCGAGTCCAAGTGTCCGGGTCATGCACGACATGCACGACTCGATCTAGCCGTGTCCACACTCATCACTGGGTTCCTCGTGTCATGGCGAGTCCAGTGATGGGAACACGCGATACAACGAGACACGGGAGACAAGAAGACACGTACGTGTCCGTCGAAGGGTAGCTGTCGGGGGTGCTATACGGCGGAGAAAGCGTCGTGGTCGGCAGCGAAGGGTGGCGCTGGGTTCCTCTTGACGAGGCGCGTCGATTGGTGGTGGTTGGACAGTGTCGACGTGGGCTGTAGGCGTCGGGCTGGGCTAGGGCGATCTCCGGCGATCGTCGGGGAAGAAAGTGGGGTTGGGCGGCGCTGTGGTGGTCGTTGGAGTGGTCGGGGAAAGTCTAGGGTTTGGGTTTGGGGTCGGGGTAATTTTATAGGACTGTAGGTCGGTCGAATTAGGGTTTTAGATTAGGATTAGGGTTAGGGTTTCGGCGAGGGTTAGTCGGAGACGACGACAACGCGACGGTCGTCGGGGGTGGTTAGGGTTAGGTTTTGCAGAAAGCCCCCTAAAGAATAGGAAATTACACATAAGCCCACCGCCTTAGGAAATGAAAAATCCAATTTGCATATAGACCCCCGCTGTGGTTCTGTGCAAAATTTAATTTGCACAGACAAATCGAATTTTGTAATTCGATATATATATATATATATATATATATATATATATATATATATATATATATATATATATTATATATATATATATATATATATATATATATATATACTCTTGTCACACACATGAACTTATATGTAACAAAAGTATATACAAATACATATAAGTTCATGTGTGTGACAAGAGTATATATATATATATATATATATATATATATATATATATATATATATATATATATATATATATATATATATATATATATATATATATATATATATATATATATATATATACACAATGAGACAAGAATACATATACATATAAGTTCATGTGTGTGACAAGAGTATATACACAAATATTGGTATGCATGGATCCATTTCAACAATGTTTATGAACATTCCTACATTGCATTATACATACAAAAGACCATGAAACACCAATATTAATCACACATCCACATTTATATATATATATATATATATATATATATATATATATATATATATATATATATATATACACACACATAACCATTTCATTCTCAAATTATTTACAACATATTCCTCCCAAAATGCAAACATTTTAAATATCAAAATTACTACACATCTATATATCCACATTATATATATATATATATATATATATATATATATATATATATATATATATATATATATATATATATATATTATATACACAAAGAAAAAATTCATGGAAGGAGGGGGGAAGGAGTTTACCATGGAGTGGTGTTGATGGTGAAGGGGGGTGGTGGTGCTCCGGCCAAGGGGAGGGGAGTGACCTGCCGCCGGCCTAGGGGAGAGGGGTGGTCGGCCTAGGGGAGGAGGGAGGCTGCGGTCCCTGCGGTGAGGGTGGTGGAGTGAGGGAGAAGGAGGAGGAGTAGAAGAGGGTGGTGTTTATGAAGGAAGAAGAAATGGAAGGGGGAGGAGTTCTCGGTTTGGAGGGGAAGAGGGAGAGAGTGTTTTAGAGGGAGAGATGAGAGGGAGGAGAGAGAGGGGACTGAAATAGAGGGGGGGGGCTGTTCCCGTCGGGTAGGGGGGGTTGGAGTGAGGGAGAGCATGGTTGTGGTGATGGTGTGTGTTTTAAATAAAGGGAGAGAGTGAGAGTGATAGTGATGTGTGAGTTTGAATTAAGGAAGAGAGAGAATGTACTATAAAGTAGAGAGAGGAGAAAGAGATGGCCGAATGAGAGAGGGGGGTAGGGGTGAGCATTATTCGGTTTTGAACCGAAAATCGAACCGAACCGAATAAGAGATTCGGTTCGGTTTAAAAAAAATCGGTTCGGTTTCGGTTTTGAAAATACTAAATTTTCTTATTCGGTTTCGGTTTTGGGTTTCGGTTTCGGTCCAAAACCGAAAAACGAATAAGAAAATTAGTTTATATATATATATATATATATATATATATAGGTATTAATTTTATATATATATATATATATATATATATATATATATATATATATATATATATATATATATATATATAGGTATTAATTATAGGTATATACTAAATATATATAGGTATATACTATAGGTATATAATAAATATATTTAGGTATATTTAGTTATTATATATATTAACAAAAAAAAAAAACACAAAAAAACCCAAAAATCGAATAAACCGAAAATCGAACCGATTTAATTCGGTTCGGTTCGGTTATTGATCAATTCGGTTCGGTTTCGGTTTTGCTTATTCGGTTTCGGTCCAATTCGGTTTTCGGTTATTCGGTTCGGTTGGAACCGAATAAACCGAATACTCACCCCTAGAGGGGGGGTTGTGTTGTCGGTTATGGGGAAGGGTGTGGGAGTGTTTGAGAGAGAGAGGAGTGATAGTGATGGGAGTGTGTTTTAAATAAAGGGTGATAGTGATGTTTGGGTGTTTGGTGTTTTGTAGAATTACTTTATTGGTGTTGTGTGTGGGGGCATGATGAAGGGGTGTTGTCATGGTGCTTGGGTTGAGTCCCAATGGGTCGGGTTGGGTCACAATTGGGTCTAATTGAGTCCCGGTAATTAAAATAACTTAAATTAGTCGATTATAATCATTGATAAATAAATAGTACACGGGGACTCAATTGGGTGGGACACAAGTGGCACGTGTGTAGTAGACTCAAAATGGTCCGTGTCCATAACTTGGGTCGACCAGTTTGGGTCAAAATGGCATCTCCAATACAAGTTGGAATTAAATGCTACTCGATGGGGTAAATCGAGATTGGGTCAATTGTCCGGAAAGTTGTGCGATAAAAATGAAGCACAAAAGAGTGTGTCTGAGTGGGACACGAAGGTCATGGGTGTAGAGCGTCTCGAGTAGATCATGCATGACAAATTGATTTGGAGAAAATGACTAGTCTTGTTCTCCTAAATTAAAAGTCACGATAAGGTACACATGATAATAAAAAGTAAAAGTGGAAAATTTAATAATAATTCAAATGGCCTAATTTGACCCGACAGTTGCGATGCAAATAGAGCACAAGGGAACAAGTTTGGGTGGGACATGATATATCAACATGAAGATAAATTTGTCTAGATCAAAAATCATAAAGGACGTTTCGAGAGGTTGACATCTCTGGCGCTCAAAAAATCAAAGTCACGAATAGTATATTTAATTATCAAAACTAATTATAATAAAATATTTATCGAAAATAAATCATTTAAAAATTTAAAATAACCCTAAAAATCCAGAGAGCTTACAGTCCTGAAAGATACTTGCTGTACAGCAAGTTCCTTTCAGGACTGCCACAATTTTTGGCAGTCATAAAGTCGAAATTCCCGAATGAAAAAAACATGTTAGGGTTTATTTCAATCTTGATAATAGAGTGAAATATGCATTTTAGTGTTTATTTTCATGCATTCTTTGTGAGGAAAGAAGTATTTAAGCTTTATTTCCATGCATTTTAGGGTTTATTTAATTTTTTGGGTGCCATAGAAATTTGGAAAGAGAAGGAAACTAGGGTTTTGATGGAGATGGTGATGATGGAAATGGTGGAGAAGAAGAAGAAGAAGATGAGAAGAAAACTAGGGTTTTGATGGAAATGTGAGAATGGAAATGGTGGAGAAGAAGAAGATGGATAGAAGAAGAAGAAAGTTAGGGTTTGTGAAGATAGAGAGTGAAATTTAGAAATGAGATTGATTTTGGGATTTGGGGGGTGTGGGGTTTGGACAGCCCCTTGAGTGGAATATTTTGGGGTTTGGAAAGCCCCCTGAGTGGAATATTTTGATAGCCCGAGTAAAATCTCCTCAAATCCTGGCTAGCCCTAATCCTTGGCTAGCTCCGATCAAAATGTTATGTGTCCTTATAATTTGCCTAATTTTGGATGCGTCCTTATAATTTACCTTTTTAAACCCGCCAATCATATCCGACCCAATCCGAACTATTTCAATACACAAATCCTCCCTACTCAACTTCCGAAAGAGAACCCTATTAATAAGTCTCCCTCTTCGAAAAAAAAGCCCAGTGTGAAGTCGGACGTCCGGCACTTCGAAGATGGCGGCGATGGAGGCGGTAGAGCCACAGTCGCTGAAGAAGCTGAGCCTGAAGTCCCTCAAGCGCGCGCTCGACCTCTTCTCCCCTCTCCACTCCCACCAAGCTCCTCCCGATCCCGAAAGGTCCTCTATCTCTCTTCCTCTCCCCAAAACTCTATTTTTTCACAAAACCCTAATTTTTAGATTCTCGGCTGATCTCTCGATTTCTTCTCGCAGCAAGCGGATTCGCACCAGCTACAAGGTCAATCCGAAACCCTACTCTCTTGCTGCTTTGTTAGAAATTTGAATTTTTGTGTATGATGTAATTAAACTGACACGTGATTGGTTGCGGTCTCTTCTCGAAGCTGAACACGGAGTATGCGTCGGTGAAGAATTTGTCCGGCGAGAGGGGCAGGGAGCAAGGTGGCGGCGCTCAAGGTCAAGGGGATCCGGCTTCCGCCTCTACCGCACTGACCCTCGTTGGTACGCTCGAAGCACTTTCAAATCTGAAAGTATTATTATATTGTGTTCTATTATTTTTTTTTCGGTAAAATATTGTTTGTTGAAGAACTGGGAAGCACGGGCTCGCGAAATATGCGGTGTGTGCCGTATCTGTGATGCGTCGGAATTGGTTGTTGAAAGTCGGTATTTTTACGCACACGATGTGGATACAGGATAATGACAGTTTCAGATAGATAGTTAGGTATGTAACGGTTTGAAATATTAAGTAGACTCTTTTTTTTACTAGGAGCGGCGATAGACTAGCATGTAAAAATTGCAAAGTTATACCGTCTAGGAAGTTAGGAATTTAACTAATCAACATAGGTTGATAGTCTTAAATGTTAGTATTATGAAATAAAAGAGAAACATAAGAAGAGAATCGAATACTTAAAGTTTAAGGTTACAGTTTCTCCTCCATGGTAGAATTTTAAGGCAATGAATCTGATCTCCACCTTAAAAAGAAGCTAAATATGGCCTATTATTATTTTATATAGGAGGTTGAAACTAAAGAGGAAAAAAAAATATTTACAAGATTGCTAAGAGAGGTAAATGAAGAGCAGAGACCTAGCTAATACAAAATGTATTAAGAGTGAAGTCCAAAAACTATTAGTATTATTTAGGAGAAGTAGAGTTAATTTCACAAGATACTAAATCAACCTAGAATAATTTAGAAACAAATTTAGTTTGGGACAAATCATATTGCTATTGTCATAAAATTAAACTTTTTGAAGTTCAAGAGGCTTTAAAAATAAAAAAAATAAAAAATGGTAGGACTTGATGCTATTCTTATTGAGATTTGAAAGTATTTAGGTGAGAGGATTGGCATCTTACTAAATCATTCAACCAAATCCTATGGACCAGAAAAATGCATGATGTATGTTGTATTAGAGTACCCATATATAAAAACATAGGAGATATGCTGGGTTGTAAAATATCAAGGAATTAAGCTTACAAGCCACACTATGAAACCGCGCGAGAGTAATGGAGGAAAGATCAAGGGAAGAGACTAGAATTTGAGAGAATTAATTTGGTTTTAAGTCAGTTTGTCGTAATATATACCAAGAAAACTAATTAAAAAATTGGCAAGAAAAGTGGGATGTACATATGTTTTTTTTATTGACTTAGAGAAAACTTATGATCAAGTTCCTAGATGATTTAACTGTGGGCTTTGGAGAGGGGAAAAAGTTAATATAATGATATCAAGACTATTAACGATAAGTTTGATGGAGTTACGACTGTGTGAACAATTGGGTCAACTTTAAGTCCTTACCTATCTGTGCTAGTTATGGATAATATTACTAGGCATATTAAGGAGAAGTTACATGGATTATCATGTTTGCTAATAACTAGATAATATTACTAGGCATATTAAGGAGAAGTTTCATGGATTATCATGTTTGCTAATGGTATTGTGCTTGTCAGTGGGGGTAGAAAAAGGATGGATGCTGAAAGCAAAATAGAAGTACGAAGATAAACATCAGAATCCAAGGATTTCTAGTAGGGCTTGTCACGCCCCGACCCGGAATCACCCGAATCATCGTCCTCGCAGGGGGCATGATGCCGCACGAGCCTAGAGTCGCGCTCGTGCAAGGCAAGATGACAAGTTCTCAAATGGTTATCTTTGAGTTGATATTAACAACGAAAAGAAAAACAGAGTATACGAAACAATTCTTTTTATTGATATTCGAACTGAGATTACAAAGGCTTTCGATAGCCCAACAATATATGCCAGATTGGCTACAACACTCAGGTTCTCTCTTGCCCACAAAGGATTTCACCATTCCATACATCATGCCCTCTATATCTCGGCCGCATCAATCCTGTTGCAAGTCCGAGCGTCAATGCGATCGCACGCTTTAAACGTTATGGCATTCCATGCCTCTGTGCGATCAAGCGAAGCTTCGTCGCGAGAAATTTATTCCCTGCATGACAGCTGGTGGGGGATCAGTACGTTCGTCCTCGCATGTACTGACGAAGAGACCAACTTTCTAAACCGACATTTTAGTATTTATGTTCAATCATGCAACTTAGCTTATGATCTTGCTATATTCTTCTTAGGGTCGATTTCATGGCATATTCGAAAGCGGTAAAACATGTTATCATGGCAAGCATGTTATTCGAATTGAATAGGCAAACATGCAAGCAATCTCGTGTTTGTTTCGTGGCGCGACTTCTTACCAACATAGACGCACTCGTCCTTGCACCAACGCAAGATGAATACGTTCCATTCCTTTTCTGTCATGTTATAAGTGCTCTCTATGCAGGATCTATGTGCGCATGATACATACGTGCGTGCACTTTTAATCCATCGTTCCTTAACTATATGAAAAGGTCGTTGGCGTATCCGCGCCAAAATGAACTAAAGGTGTTTCTCTTTATCTTTTCTTTCTTTCTTTTCTTTCCTGAATTTGGGTAGCCCGGCGCTTCACGGGTTGGGTTGCTATCCCAAACAACCGAAGCTTACCGCGTGTGTACCATCATTTGTGGCTTTTCACATCTCGTTAAGCAGTTGCTAATCGCCTTACGGATGTGCGCCTATCAAAGATTATATCCCTCCTAGGCCGAACGGTCCCGGTGCCCCGGCGCAGCCCGTTCGGAGGGAACGTTTCGTGCACGGAAGATTATCACAATTATCTCAAGTCCATTCGACCATGCAACGCCCTATTATTCAAACAACCAAACATAGTCTTGAGTCCGAGACTCATACTTTATCATCTTGTAATTCTTCCATTAACTTTCTATGTTCTTACATTTCATACTTCGTTTCAATGTTCAATGGCATCATGCCTCAACTCAATGTTCGTCAACCGAACGACCCGAAGGTCCCGAACACCTTTCGAGGCATCATGCCACATCTGATAGTTCCGTCACATTCATGTCACAACTGTATTCTTTCGCAACGAAGCCATCTTTTATGATCTCGTGCACGTAGGCATGTTTCGACACATTTATCCTCTTTTCTCTCGCGTCGTGCACTTGGTGCACGCATCGAAGCCGTATTTCCATGTTCTATGATTTAGTGTTCAATGTTCGTGGCTTGCATGCTAGGACGCTCGCCTATTGTCTTTTAATGTGCTAGCCTTTTTAACTCGTGCGCGAGGGCACGGAATGGCTCGTGTACGAAGGCACTCGCCGAATACAGTTATTCCATGTTCTTGCGGCTTACGCACCGAGGCGCTCGCCTTTGCGATATCCAATGTTCTATAGTGACTCGTGCATTTGATGCACGTTTCATTTCAATTGTTCTAACTAGTGTTCGATACACACTACGATTTATCTTCCGATCGGACCACGCCCGTGGCGTCGATAGGTTAACTTAGCATACAATGATATATTCTGACTTAGGCATGAAGGAGTAAAAAGAAGAGTCAATCCTCCCACATTGAGTCGATACGCCTTGTCGTTTCGTCGAGCCGATGCGGCTCGATTTCATAACTTCGTTGCACGGCCAACTCTCCTGACTTAGCCATTAGAGCACTTCGTGCTTCATTGAATTATACGTTCGATTTGGCTTACCGTGCTAACGTCTCAGTCCGTCGCAAGGCGACGATTGGTTTTGTGGACCCCTTTCTGAATAAGGCAAAATGGCGACCTTTAATATTTTAGTGTAAACGTATAGCCTGCACATGAAACCAACTAAAATCAATACTTGCATCGATTCGGACTTGCGCCTTGGGTAGATTCGATTTCTTAGAATCTTCGAGCCGACTCAACGCACTTATCCTTTGGGGTAATGCGGCGCTTCGTATCGATTCAACTCGATGCATTTCTTTGGGACAATGCAACTCCTCGCATCGACTTAGTTCGATGCGTTGCTCGGGACAACGTAACTCTCGTATTGACTCGCATCGATACATTTCATTCGGTCAACGCGACTCTTTGAGTCAACGTCTCAGCGTAATGTGCCGTGCGGAGCGGGGCATTACAGAATATACCACTCAAAACAAGGTTCGTCCTCGAACTAAAACCAACACTCCGATTAAGTGTTTTATAGATCGTTTCACGATCTCGTCCTACCAATGTTGTTCAGTTTCACACTAAGCTTTTCGTTAACATTTCAAAATCTTTCTTGCAGCTCGATTTGAATTTTGTCTACAACTCGATTTGGATCCGTACCTATATTCAAGGCGTCCCAAAGATACATGTATTTCGACCAAGTCCAGTGGTAGCAAATTGGAACAAAGCTGACAGGTAATTTCAATCCTATGCTTGCCATCTCGTACTCTTGATCGGACTTGGGCTCTAGTGTTTGTTCTCGCAATTCTAGCGCATATACATATTGATACACACGCGACCATCCAACAAAAGTCAAGGCACACGATGCGGTTCAAAAATCGCATTTCTCGTTTCGTATGTTTCGTATGAATTATCAACTCTATGTGTCGCGTCAAGCCGTCGCTTATCCGATCGCAACGATTCTCTGCAACGCCTTGCGTTCGAATTCGCCACCCAACTATTTCCGAAGTCTGGCTATGTAACTTATCTCGATACGATTTCCTTGTCAACATTCGGGACTACGCCCGCTAGGTTACTTACCTAGACACCGTGCTTAAATTCTCCCGATGCAACTTTAAATTGACATTGCACAAAGGCCACAATCTATCCGACACAATACTTTACATCGAGGCGACGGTGCTCAAGACAACAATCGCTTTGACTCAGAGTCTCTACGATGCATCTTACGTTCGATTCCTAACAAGTATGAATTCACTAGCCAAATTCTCAACTTATCCGTCTCGCAACATCGAATATAAGTTCGATCCACGCAAGCTCAATTGCAAGGTGAATCCAACTCTAATGATATAACTCGTAAGTCATTCTCTTACCACTCGCGCTCGTACCTAGCACGATTCTCAAATTCGCCTAGACTTATCATCAACATGCACCACGTTATATTTGTTATCGATGCAATTTCATATGCAATATCGCATGGGTCATCTTACGGTCTGCAACATTCAATTTGATTTGGAGGTCAAGTCTTCTAGGGTCAGCTGCCCCGAAGCTACGCTCGATAATTGTGGATCATTAACGAAGGACAGTTTACTACGAACCATGCTATATCTCATTTCAGAGCCAAATCACGTTCCGACCATTCTATTGGACTAACCCAAATCCGTACACAACCATTTCTATTGGCGCAACTGATGCGCAGCTAGCCTCCAACTAACTCATGCACTACCGTCGAAAATTCCGCAACTTACGAAACATCTACTCGTATCGAGTTTGAGTCTTTCTACCCATGGTCGACATCCGAGATGCTATACGCATCAGGACAATCGTCGATGACCTTATAGTCTCGTCCTGATCAATCACAAAGTTTACGATCAATCAAGTTGACACCTTCGTATTGTCGTTTTCGAAAATCCCGATACCATAGGCCTACCCCGTTGTGTGTTTCTCATATCGTGCTAACGTTTTTGGCGTATCGATTTTGATAGTTCATATCAATTTCGATAGCAAGAGGGTCGATTTCGAATCCGTTTCAACGTCAACTTAACTCGCATCGCATACATCCAAGTTCGCAACGAACTTTTCCATACGCATCAACTCGTTTTCCGATTCGTCGCATCCCGCTATACTTTGATCGCGTAACTGAGTTACCGATTATCCAACATCGAACCTTCAAGTCATACGATCTCGTCCTCTAAGTTTCGTGTGTTTTTCAGTCGTACTCAAATGAGTTTCGCCGTAATGTAACCAACTATCTCTTAGGCAGTGTTATACATTTCGCTAGGCGGAAGCGGTGCGTTGGGGACCCGACTAGCGCCTAGGGCGCCTAGGCGCCGATTTGTTTTTTTATTTTTATTTCCTCATGAATATATGTATAAATAATCTAACATGTGACATTTAAACACATGAAGTTCTGAGCTCTTGTGGCTAGCCCAGTTATGCTTTAGGTCATGAGAGCTACTATAAGGGTTCGAGTCCCTTGTTGGTAAACTTTAGTGTTTTTTTTTAAACTTTGGGGAAAATATAAGGGGGAGGAGAGGAGGGAGAGCCTCCAGACTTCTCCTCCCCGGCTCCCCTCCCCTCCCCTCTGCATACTCCCTCTCCCCCCCTCCCCTCCCCTCTCCTCTCCTCTTCCCCTCCGCTCCCCTCTCCCCTCCTCCTCCCCAACAGCAACAGCAGGCCAGTAGCAGCAGCAGCAACAACAACAACAACTTCGACAACGGCGATGACGACGGCGGCGGCGACGACATGTAAGTTTTTTTTTTGTCGAGTATGATTTTTTTTTTGAATTTTCAAAAAAAACTTGGTCAAATAGGCCGCCTAGGGCCTTTTCGGTGCGGCCGGCGGCCGCTAGCGCCTAGGCGCCGCCTAGGCCGATTTTTAGAACACTGCTCTTAGGCACTATTTACCCGCATCAACCAACTCTTCACCGAAGTCGCACATCGTGCGGTCCGATTATAATTTGCCTCGTCCTACATTTCTATCGAGATCGCATGTCGTGCGATTCGATTTCGATTCGTCTCATCCAACATTTCCATCGAGATCGCAAGTCGTGCGACTCGTTTGTAAGTTCAAGTTTTCCTTTCCCGTCGATCCGATTATTGCTTCAAAGCATAATCGTTCCGCTAGTCTCGATCGTTCCACCGACTTATAAATTTTCGTCCGACGTATCATTCATTGATATGAGTGTCGCCTTATCGTCCCAACCGATTTTCGAAGAACACTTGCATCAACATACCGTCATACAAATTTCCAATTGAGTCTCAGTACTCTCCCGTCCGTTGCGGACAAACCTTCCGCAATTCTCACAACGCGTCAATGCAATTCATCGCACAAGTGGTATATCATATACCACTCGGAATCGGGTCATTCATCGCATACGTGGTATGGCATATACCACTCGAAAATCAAGTTATTTCTCTCGCATTATACCCAGTATGAACCAACAATCTCTTCCGACTCACGATTTCCGCAGTGATCGTGCTTGATCACAACCGTAACTTTGATTAATCAAAATCCGACATAACTCGGCCAATGTTTTCATTTGCCAACATAAGTTCGGTGTGCAACCGAACGATTTGTTCTATCGATTTATGATTTCAGTTCCTTCCGTTGCATCTTGTGCAACGATTTATTTCCAATATCCTTGCACCACGTGCAACGATTTCTTTGACATGCGTTGCACCACGTGCAACAATTTACTTCCGACACGCGTTGCACATCGTGCAACGACTTATTTCCGACATTCATTGCACCTCGTGCAACGATTTTATTTTTGACATCTGTTGCACCTCGTGCAACGATTTACTCCCGACATTCAAAGTCAATGCCCAAATCCGTTCAACACATTCGATATTGACTTATCACTTTCATTTTAACGCATATTCACAATCGACTCGTTGCACTTCCTGCAACACATTATTTAAGTTTCCGCATTGGTGCAACCAATATTCACAACCTATTGCACCTCGTGCATCGTTTCATTTCTCATTCAACATGTTACATTGCAACAACATCTCAAATCGCATTTCACAATTTGTTGCACTTGCAACAACTAACATTTTGCGGCTCGTTGCATTCAATGCAACGAAACGTTTCACGACTTTCTCCGCAACATCATGTAAATTCGAAGTACTTGCGGCAACATTACCCGACTTTGTATTAGACTTATTGTATGGAACATCCAGTGCGGCATCGAGTAGAGTCAAGAGTGATTCGATTGGTGGTGGACAACTCTTTGGAATTGAAACAAAGCAAACGTCCAGAGGAAATCGAGCCTAGAGCTCTGATAACAATTTGTCACGTCCCGACCCAGAATCACCTGAATCATCGTCCTCGCAGGGGGCGTGTTGCCGCACGAGCCTGCAGTTGCGCTCGTGCAAGACAAGATGACAAGTTCTCAATTCTCAAATGGTTATCTTTGAGTTGATATTAACAACAAAAGAAAAACAGAGTATACGAAACAATTTTCTTTATTGATATTCGAACCGAGATTACAAAGGCTTTCGATAACCCAACAATATATGCCAGATTGGCTACAACACTCAGGTTCTCTCTTGCCCACAAAGGATTTCACCGTTCCATACATCATGCCTTCTATATCTCGGCCGCATCAATCCTGTTGCAAGTCCGAGCGTCAATGCGATCGCACGCTTCAAACGTTACGACATTCCATGCCTCTGTGCAATCAAGCGAAGCTTCGTCGTGAGAAATCCATTCCCTGCACCCTGCATGAAAGCTGGTGGGGGATCGGTACGTTCGTCCTCGCATGTACTGACGAAGAGACCAACTTTCTAAACCGACTTTTTAGTATTTATGTTCAATCATGCAACTTAGCTTATGATCTTGCTATATTCTCCTTAGGGTCGATTTCATGGCATATTCGAAAGCGGTAAAGCATGTTATCGTGGCAAACATGTTATTCGAATTGAATAGGCAAGCAGGCAAGCAATCTCGTGTTTGTTTCGTAGCGTGACTTCTTACCAACATAGACGCACTCGTCCTTGCACCGACGCAAGGTGAATACGTCCCATTCCTTCCCTGTCATGTTATAAGTGCTCTCTATGCAGGATCTATGTGCGCAGGATACATACATGCCTGCACTTTCAACCCATCATTCCTTAACTATATGAAAAGGTCGTTGGCGTATTCGCGCCAAAATGGACTAAAGACGTTTCTCTTTATCTTTTCTTTCTTTCTTTCTTTTCTCTTTTTCTTTTCTTTCTTTCTTTTCTTTTCCGAATTTGGGTAGCCTGGCGCTTCACGGGTTGGATTGCTATCCCAAACAACCGAAGCTTACCGCGTGCATACCATCATTTGCGGCTTTTCACATCTCGCTAAGCGGTTGCTAATCACCTTACGGATGTGCGCCTATCAAAGATTATATTCCTCCTAGGCCGAACGGTCCCGGTGCCCCGGCGCAGCCCGTTCGGAGGGAACGTTCCGTGCACGGAAGATTATCACAATTATCTCAAGTCCATTCGACCATGCAACGTCCTATTATTCAAACCAAACATAGTCTTGAGTCCGAAACTTAGACTTTATCATCTCGTAATTCTTCCATTAACTTTCTATGTTCTTTCATTTCATACTTCGTTTCAATGTTCAATGACATCATGCCTCAACTCAATGTTCGTCAACCGAACGACCCGAAGGTCCCGAACACCTTTCGAGACATCATGCCACATCTAACAGTTCCGTCACATTCATGCCACAACTGTATTCTTTCGCAACGAAGCCATCTTTTATGATCTCGTGCACGTAGGCACGTTTCGACACATTTATCATCTTTTTCCTCGCGTCGTGCACTTGGTGCACGCATCGAAGCCGTATTTCCATGTTCTATGACTTAGTGTTCAATGTTCGTGGCTTGCACGCTAGGGCGCTCGTCTATTGTCTTTCAATGTGCTAGCCTTTCTAACTCGTGCGCGAGGGCACGGAATGGCTCGTGCACGAAGGCACTCGCCGAATACAGTTATCCCATGTTCTTGCGGCTTGCGCACCGAGACGCTCGCCTTTGCGATATCCAATGTTCCATAGTGACTCATGTATTTGATGCACGTTTCATTTCAATTGTTCTAACTAGTGTTCGACACACACTACGATTTATCTTCCGATCGGACCACGTCCATGGCGTCGATAGGTTAACTTAGCATACAATGATATATTCTGACTTAGGCATTAAGGAGTAAAAAGAAGAGTCAATCCTCCCACCTTGAGTCGATACACCTTGTCGTTTCGTCGAGCCGATGCGGCTCGATTTCATAATTTCGTTGCACGGACAACTCTCCTGACTTAGCCATTCGAGCACTTCGTGCTTCATTGAATTATACGTTCGATTTGGCTTACCGTGCCAACGCCTCAGTCCGTCGCAAGGTGACGATTGGTTTCGCGAACCCCTTTCAGAATAAGGCAAAATGTCGACCTCTAATATTTCAGCGTAAACGTATAGCCTGTACATGAAACCAACTAAAATCAATACTTGCATCGATTCAGACTTGCGTCTTGGGTAGATTCGATTTCTTAGAATCTTCGAGCTGACTCAACGCACTTATCCTTCGGGGCAATGCGGCGCTTTGCATCGATTCAACTCGATGCATTTCTTTGTGACAATGCAACTCCTCGCATCGACTTAGTTCGATGCTTTGCTCGGGACAACGTAACTCTCGTATCGACTCGCATCGATACATTTCATTCGGTCAACGCGACTCTTTGAGTCAACGTCTCAGCGTAATGCACCGTGCGGAGCGGGGCATTACAGGGCTAAACAAAGTATATGAAATGTAACTTAACTAAAAGAAAAAGAGAGATGAGAGAAGTGCATATAGATGGAGAAGAAATACATAGAAGTGATAGTTTTCAGTATTTATGATTAATCATTTGTTATCGTAGATAGATTGAGAAGGATTTTGCACATAAAGTTAAAGTAGAATAGTTCAAATGGAGGGTAATTTCTGAAATACTTCGTGATAGCCAGATATCAGTAAAGTTGAAAAGAAAATTCTATAAAAAAAGACAAAGTTGTGCTTTATTGATTGACGTATTGGGTAACTAAGAAACATGTTCAAAAAGTTGCCGTCGCTGAAACGAGAATGCTAATACATAAGAGTGATAATATATTAAAAGATATGCTAATAAATTAAAGTATTTGTGGAATAGAGGTCAAGGTTGCGAAAAGCGCTAGACGATAGTCGGACGGACGCCCGCCGCCTAGCGTCTAGACTGTTTAGGCGGCCGCCTAAATCTAGGCGGTTCAAAAAAAATTCCAGAAAACCTACTGCAAATTGTAAAAAAGTCAATAAAACCTCAAAATATGCATAGTCGGACGTCGGGGGGACCAGGTAGGCGCCTAGGCGGACATCGGACGAGCACTAGGCCCCTAGCGCCTAGGCGGCCGCCTATACAGCTTTTAGAACAATGCTAGAGGTGTAGCCTCAGTTGACGATAAGATGAAAAATTGTCTTAGATGGACGTGCAACGTCGAGCACCAGGTGCACCGATGAGCAGAGTTCGCACTATTGGCCAATATCGGCCTATACTTATTGTCTTATACATTTGGCCTTATCTTATTGTTTTTGTTATTTCTCGGTTCGAAACTAATTGCTACCAATGCTGTCTGATACTGGTCGACATCGACGTTGTGGTTCTCTTTCCTGGTCAATTAGATAAAAACGAAAATTAACGTGCAAAACGTGTCAAAAATCTACATGCTACAATGTGTCGATAAGATTTCTTATCGACATACTATAACGTTCCATTTGTTGAAGTTGTATGTTAGATTTATATCATCTATCAATTTTAATTCTATTCCATTCAAAGCTAACAAAAAGTAACAAATAGTACATAGAATTACACCTAAATATATAATTTTTTTGGTTAGTTTTTTAAATAATATATATTATTAATTTTGACGTAGTAGCCGAATTCGAAACTCCGAGCCAAAACTTTTGAAACCACTGATGCTAATGCTCATAAGAAGAGTCCGAATTGATATGATACGGATAGTGCGAACCTTGGTAGTCTAAACGAACATGCTTTGAAATTGTAAAGAAGGATGTGCTTTTTTTTTTTTACCCTTATAAAGGCAAGAACCTTATAAAGGCAAGAACCTTAATAATGCTGAATGGAAAGAAAAGTATTCAAACAACCGACTCCGAAAATTTGGGATGAAGGCTTTGTTGTTGTTCTTGTGTGTGTATATATATATATATATATATATATATATATTTATTTGCAACAGCTAATTGTAGTACGTAGTACACTATGATCTAACGCTCAGGTCTTATAATCCTATACATCAAATTTGTCCCCTTCCTAGTCTCGTGGCTTGTTCTCTTCATGCCGATCCCTGATTATTATGTATAATGTATCCTTCCTCGATCCACTACTTGGGCCAATCTCCACCGCTACTCTACTCGTGACTGTCGACTATTAGTCCCGTGATCCTCTACCCGGGTAGACCGTTCCTCCATTTCGACTCTCAATCAGCCATCCATTACTTGAATATCCCACCTTTTAATATTAAAGGCATAACACCCCCAAGTGGGGTTCGAACCTCTGACCTGGTTTCCCCTTGGACAGACTATATATATTATATTACACTACGCATTGCCACAACTATGAAGCTAGATGCATATACTCTGTGCACTGTGCATCAGTAGCAAGTTGTGTGACCCATCTCATGGTGATGTAATGTAGTTTGACTCAGTTTGATCATTGTCTCAGAAATCATGTTCAGTTAGCTAACAGTCTGATTCATTTCCTTGAGGATGCAAACCCAGTTTTTGTGTGTGTTACAGATACTGCTATTTTTCTTATGCAATCGATTTGTTCTTATGTTCTTACGAGTCTATCGTAAGTCGGAAGATACATAATATTCATTCTGTGCAGTGTGCATCAGTGGCAAGTTGTGTGATCCATTTCATTGTGATGTGATGTAGTTCGACTCAGTTTGATCATTGTCTAGAAATCATTTTCAGTTATCCAACAGTCATTCATTTCCTTGAGGATGCAAAGCCAGTTTTTTTTTTTTTTTTGTTACAGATACTATTATTTTCCTACTCTATTGGATTTGTTCTTACGTTGTTCAGAGTCTGATATTTCATTCTTGCTTCTTTTTTCCCTGCTGATGCTACCCTGGTTAGCTTACTTTCTAAACCCTCAAAAACTGCTTACAATAAGGCTCTACCAAAATTTCCGGATATCTTGAACAAAAGAAATAAGTATTAGATATGTATGTAAATAACATCATGATTGCTGTCTATGTTTTTGCAAATCTTGAAGTTAAGAATATTCCATTTGTTGATATTCACGATCTTCTTTCTTCTAAGGACTCATTAAAGTTAGCTTGCAGCCAATCATGAAACTTTGGATCTTAAGGAGGGAGGCCAAAGTGCTCTTACAAGTGTACCGACTATGCTACCTAAAGGACCGTATGTTTGGCATCATATATCATACTGATTTGATGTTTTTGATGTGTGATAATCTCACGTCTCATATTAGCTAACACCTCTTCTATTTTCTGGACAGTGATATTGGCATTCCGAGCAGAAATGTTGTACCTAGCTCCTCTGAGAGGTTCTCTTTTGAAAGCTCTACAAGTTTCATGCCATTTATTTTCCTCCCAGAGTCCCACTCGAAATATGAATAATCTTTCTTGTTCTTGTTCTTGTTCTTGTTATATATATATATATTGGTGAAATCTTAAACGTGATGTGCAGCGTGCTATTATACAACTCACAAATGTGGAGTGTCTCTATTCATTCCAATAGAGGTGCAAAAATCATTTGTTTGGGCTGTCAATAATGATTATGCCCTCACAATCGAGTCTCTCCTGGTTTCATTGCCTGTTTTTGTTATTTGGAAATAACTCTAATCTAAGTGATGTGTCCAGTGCCTTGGTGGTATAAAATCATTTTAGTGCTAATAAATAATAATACATTTCTGCAATACATTTTTTGACTACTATAATACATATCACATGTACTGCCGTATGAGGTTGTCTGTGTGAAAATTATACAAAATTTCAAACTAGAATTTTTACTATCATAATAATGATTTTATTTAGTCTTTTAGAAAGATTCTTCTAATTTTCATCTGCTGTATTCCAGGCATCAGTCAACTTCTGCATTAATGGAAAGGATTCCAAGTAGATGGCCTCGTCCTTCGTGGCATGCTCCTTGGAAAAATTATCGGGTAGACTATTCTCTTTTGCTAAATTAGTAGTTCACTGTAGATTATGGTGTTCATTTCTTAGTATTAAGATTGATGATACCAATGCTATGTATGCATGTACCATTTCTGCAGCTGGTTGCTTGCTTCGTTAATTGTTCAACATCTTGTTGCTCCTTTAGCTTTGGTGTCCTATCTTCTATATATTATTTTACAATATCTTAACTATTGGCGAGACTCTTAAGTTTGACTGTCTGTGACTATCTGCATTAAGCTTCGAGAAATATCTCTTGCCGGATGATGTGAGATTTGAGTTACTTATTTTCATTTTCCCCTTGGGTGGGGGTTGCGGATGGGGGAGGGATTACAGATGAATTTAAACTTTGAACTCGATATGTTTTATGCCCGACTTTTTAAGTGTTTAAGACCATATTCTGCTGTTTGGCTCTCTATATAGCCCCTTAATTTGTCTAGAGAGTTGTTCGTGAGATGCTTTGAGCTGTCAACTTAGTATCAAGGATACATCTAGAATGCCATTGCTCTTGCAACATGGTGCATGAAAATTTGACATCATTTTGTTCGTGTACATGCATATTCCTGTACCGGTCGCTATTCGTATGATAAGGTGTTGTATTAAATTTATCCAATTTACTTTTATCCTTGGACGTCTATCAGAAGAGCTACCTATCAGTCCTCCACCCTTTACTTTGATCATCGCTTGGTTTATCATTCTATCGAGATCAATTTTGTGGCCATTCTTTTTGTTGTTTGTAGTCATTAGTAATGATTTTTATTTTATTACTTCGTTGTGTTACTAAGTTAAAAAAATTGGACATTTTAAAATTAGCTTCTTGCCTGAACTCTGGAGCTCATCTTTGCATCATCTCACCATTAAAGCTTGAAAGCATAATCACGTCACCAATCCTTTTGCATCAACATTTGGCTTGTATGGAGTATGCATTTTGCAACAGTCCATTGCAATAGAGTGCACAGTTCTTGAATGTTTTTAGCTTTCGGTCGTACCGACCTTATTCTATGCGGTTTATGCTATGCCATCTATCAAACGGTTCTGAAGCAAGCAATTCACAAATATCATCATATTCTTATACCATGCATGCTGGATTTAGTATAATATACTTGAGTTATACTCATGCAGGTCATCAGTGGTCATTTGGGATGGGTGAGGTCAATTGCTTTTGATCCAAGCAATACATGGTTTTGTACTGGCTCTGCCGACAGGACGATAAAGGTTCACCTCTTTTCCCTGGATATTGTAGAATGATTATCCTTTAGTAGTAACTGTAGTATACATGCTTTCACTTGTATGTTAGGTGAAGTTGTTCTTAATACATATCCTCATTACATTGTTTTAATTCACAGTTTGATGTGAGCCTTTTAATCATTTTGGCACTTGATGCCATTATGCCTCCTTCGGATCCACTGAAGAGTTTGCTTCAGTCTTAACATACTTGAGTTGAGGTCTATATTTGCAGTTTTTCGTACACATGTATGCACCGTGCAACATATTTCAGATATATAAGTCTGTGGGTGTGCCTGCATCTCTCTTTGTAGTTCTCTCTCTCTCTCTATGCAAGAACTGTCATAAAAAAATGTTTTGTTTTTTGCTTTAAGTATTATTTCTGCTATTATTTCCTTTTAAAAGATCTATTATTTCTGTCCTATTGACGTCTGTTGGTTCACATCTTACAGTTACTACCACTCTCTCCTGTCAAACTTGAAAACTTTGTAAAAGTAATTCTCACGCAGCCTAATACCCCGTAGCAGTGAATTTACCTGGGGGGACACAACAGTAGCAAAATATTTTATATAGATTTATGAAAAATAGGTAGTTATATTAAAACAGTGCGTTCTGGCAGAAATTTGATGCTGGAAAATACAAATTAAAATATAAACTAAAAACAAAGGGTGATAGGAATGCAACACAAAAGCCTTCTTGAAAGAAGATTCTCACCTTACCAAATGCTACTTGACACTAACAAATTCTTAAGCAACCATTTTATGTATAACCATATTTTTACTATATGAATTGGAATATGTGTTCAGCAAAAAAGAAAAAACCCTAGGAATCTATCAATTCACAGATGCCTAACCAGAAAGATACTACGGTGCTCCACTGATTGGCCAAAAGGATTATGATGTCTTTGTAGGCAGTCATATTTAGTATATCCATAGTATATACTCCCCAAATTTTATTCTCTCCTTTGTATGTGTATGTTGGGGGAAGGGGCGAGGCACTTGTCCTATCTCAGCCATTGTCATGGAGGCGATTAGACAAGAGAAGGGCATCCTATCAAATTTTGAACACTAGGGGGATGAAAGAGAAATCTTCGTTGCTGCAACGTGTGTTGTTGTTGCCAGAGAGCAATCTGAAGAATAAATGATGTTTTCTGTATGAAATGGACTAGTATATTAGTTATGGCACTAAAATGATAACAACCACAAGTAAGAAAGCAATTTAACTTGCACACACTGATACCTAAATATGTTACATATAGCATGCAATTACATGAGCACATAGTTTACTAACAGCAAAAGTAAAGAAAACAATACCATTTGTGTATGGTATGCTTTAATAACTTAGTTTTGAAGTAGACAAAATAATTGTAAAACAATGCTCTGTGAAGGTCCTAACTCCTAAGATACCCAACTTGTATTGTGAACGTCTTTAGAAGGAACTGTAACAAGAAAGCCTTTATCCCAAAATGTATTTATTTCATAGGGAGGTGAGAGATAAATCTCCGTTGCTGCAATGTGTGTTGTTGTTACCAGAGAGCTAGCCTATCTGTATATATTCTTCAGATGTTTTCTGGACGAAGTTGATTAGTATATTGGTTATGGCACTAAAATGATAATAACCACAACTGCTGAAGCAATTTAATCTGCACACACTGGTACCTAAATAAGTTACATATAGCCAGCAACTACATGCACACGTAGTTTACTAAGAGCAAAAAAAAAGAAAAATATTGCCATTTGTTGTGATATGCTTTAATAACTTTGTTTTTGAAGTAGACAAAATAATTGTAAAGCAACGCTCTGGGAAGGTCCTTACTCCTAAGAGCCTAAGATACACATGTTGTATTCTGAACGTCTTTAAAAGGAAGTGTCACAAGAAAATCATTACCATCTGTGTGTGATATGCTTTAATAACTTTGTTTACTAAGTAGACAAAACAATTGTAAAGCAATGCTCTGGGAAGGTCCTTACTCCTAAGAGCCTAAGATACACATGTTGTATTCTGAACGTCTTTAAAAGGAAGTGTAACAAGAAAACCACACGTAGTTTACTAACAGCAAAAGTAAAGAAAAACATTATCATTTGTGTGTGATATGCTTTAATAACTTTGTTTTTGAAGTTGACAAAACAATTGTAAAGCAATGCTCTGGGAAGGTCCTTACTCCTAAGAGCCTAAGATACACATGTTGTATTCTGAACATCTTTAAAAGGAAGTGTAACAAGAAAACCTTTATCCCAAAATGTGCTTATCTCATAGAGATCCAGTGAAGTTTGTCCTTGATGTCGGTGACTTAAAATAGCCCTCTTTTATCTGGTCTTGTGATCAGCCATGAAAAAGATAATACATTAGTCTTTTAAGGTTTTTGTTTTGTTTTGTTTTTGTTTTGAGAACGAGTCTCTTGAGGATTTACTTTGATAAAATATGCACGTCTCCACGTCTCCTTTGGCTTCATATTGTATGTTGGACAGCTCCATGTATGGTGGACCAATATAGGCTTATGTGTTTTTCAGGACCCCTCTTCTGGGAATTGATTTCCAGATGTATAGGGATATCATTATTAAAATTTGTTATCTGATCAAGTAATAAACATCCTAACTTATGCTTGTTTATGCCTCAAATAATACATTCTTGGCATGTTTAATATTTGAATGTATAATACAGATTTCTTTATTACTAGATTTTTGGCATCTTAAGTGAGTTTATTGTTATCTAGTATTTTGTTTAGAGAAGTTGCTGAACCTTCCATTTCTCCTTTGTTTTGTTTTCTTTCGATCCTCTCTTAAGATATGGGATGTTGCGTCTGGGAAGTTAAAGCTCACACTAACAGGACATATTGAACAGATACGAGGTTCGTTGATGGTAGCTAAGATACATCTTCATAAATGCATGCTGAACTTTTTTTATTCATTTTTTTACTGCATATTACTCAGCAGAAAATAAGTATTTTCTTGTACATCTAGGTCTTGCTGTCAGCAATCGCCATACCTATATGTTCTCTGCTGGTGATGACAAGCAAGTCAAGTGTTGGGACCTTGAACAGAACAAGGTTGGGTTTTACAGGATATGATTTCTATATGAACTTTGTTAGGTATCACCAAACATGTGGCTAATGTGCTTTATTTATTTATCATGATTGAAAGGTGGTCAGGTCTTATCATGGACATCTCAGTGGCGTGTATTGCTTAGCAATTCATCCAACACTAGACATTTTATTAACCGGAGGACGAGATTCTGTATGCCGGGTATGGATTTTTTTTTATTTTCTATATAAAGCAACATAATGAAATTTAAGCTAATTAGTAAATTTGTTACTGACATATTTAGAAATCCATATTATCTAGAAATTTCTAACATACATTTACTTGAGCACTAACTTCTTTTTTCCAGGTTTGGGATATCCGTACCAAGGCTATGGTTTGTGCTTTGTCTGGACATGATAACACTGTTTGCTCAGTTTTTACTCGGCCTAGGGTATGCAAAAGTCTTTCTAATGAGAACATATGCTTGTTTATTAAATGTAGCTTTTATTAGTTAGTACCACTTTAAACTGCCTCTGGCACTGTACTCTTATTTAAATAATTTCCTCATAAATTCCCTTCAATATATTTAAGAGTCCCCTTTTTGTTATTTGTCATGTCATTTTGAAATGAGTTCTGAACATCGTCATCGTTCAAGCCTTCTCCCATCAAAATGAGGTTGTCTATGAAGCATAAGAAAGCTCCATAATGGAATTGGCAAAGTTTTTATTACCAGTTACCAACATGACATCAATCCTCTATGTTGGTGCCAAGTTCCTATAGCCAAGGTAGCTATGAACATTAGAGGGTTAATGCCATAAAACCTAGGAGGCCAGTTTGCAGGTATGTAAATCTCCCTTTTGGACATTCAGTTTAAGCTCACGCAACTAAGGAGTGCCCTCCAAGTTCCACTATACTATAAATAGTCTAGGCAAGGAGGTAAACGTGATGCAAAATGAGCCTGAACTTACATATACCAAATGTCTTGTTTCCTCGAAGTCGGTATGTAATTTCAAATACACTATTTTTATCATATCACTATTACTTACATGGTAATTCTGCGAATAGGTGTATGCATGGCGGGGATGGGTTTCTAACTTGAAATTAAATACTGTAGTGCTTGAAGCTGTGCGTGCACAACAATGTATTTGATTTTTTTTCTTTGATTATTTTGTTATAAGAAATTGCCAAGGATAAAGGGAAAAAATGAGTTTGTTTTTTATTGTCAACGGATTTGAGTAAAATTGTTGGACGTTGTCATTGCAAAATTTATTTCAAATGGAAAGTAATCATTTCTTTTCTAGGTTTAGGCTGAAAGGACTTGCATGAGATATTGAAAAAAATCAAAATATATTTGCTTGCATATAGTATCAACCAAGTCATCGATGCCCTTATCATTTTCTAATGATTTGTGTGGACATGAAATGTAGGCATTTCTGTTTGTGGGCTAGTTTGGTTCCCGTTGTTTCCATTGTCATTTTGGCCAAAACTGCAAACAAAAATGCACTTTGTTTCCCGCATTTGTTGTTTTCACCCTACAAAATTGGCCAAAAACTGTAAATGTCAATCATTCATTCATTCGTGAGACCACCATTTGGCATTTGCAATTTGAAATAGAGCTTTCTCCATCTCAAATGGGAACCAAACAAGCTCTGTATTACAATAATAAATATAACTTGTAAAACGGGCCAAACACAAGCTGCTCTTGCTGTTTCATATTTTTCTCGTCGCTTGAAATGTTCTGAAGTCTATACACCGAATAATTTGTCTCAAATGGGAATCAAACTAGCTCTGTATTACAATAATAAATATAACTTATAAGACAGGCCAAACACCAGCTGCTCTTGCTGTTTCATATTTTTCTCGTCGCTTGAAATGTTCTGTAGTCTAGGTAGAAAAATAAAATTAATGATCTAGTATTGGGATTCTTTCGCACCGAACAATTTGTGATCTTATTAGTTGATAGCGCAAAAGGTGGAAGAATAAGAATAGCATAAGGTGGAAGAAGAAGAGAACACCAGTTAATACAGTAAGAGACTGATGATTCATAAGTAGGAATGACGGAATATGCAAGCAACAATTGATGTCACATGGAATAACTGGAAACTATATTAGATGTAGAATGAGAATTGGTATTGTAGTTGACACCTATAATTTTGGGATAAAGGCTATGATGAGTTACAGCAGTGGGTGATGCAACAACATTCTCATTCTCTCTTATCCACGATATCTGATAACATAACTTGAATTGGGGTCAAATAGTTAAGTCAAGCCATGAAACAACCAGTCCATCCATGTAGTCTTCTCTCCTTCAATTTAACATGTACTTTAAAAAGTTGCACATTGGAGTTAATGATAACCTCTGTTCTGTGGGAATCCTTCAAACAGTTGATACTTATCGTGAATGATTCCTTTTCTTCTTAATGCCAAGTCATATCATATGATTGTTGATAAACTCACGTGCATGTTTGGGTGGGAAATATATGATTCTATTGTTTTCTGTTGTTTTCAATGTTTCATCTTTAAATAAATTATGTTTATCTTGAATGGTCCCATAGTTAACTGTATGAGATTCTATCCACCAATTATTTTCCAGCTTCAACTGATACTTTTCAGTTTTCAGGATCCACAGGTTGTAACAGGCTCTCATGACTCGACCATCAAGTTTTGGGACCTTGTTGCTGGTAAGTTTTTATTTCAAATGCCTATTAGGTATACTGTTTATGTTATCTTTAGACCACTTCTGCTGAAAAATCCTTTGTGCAGGGAAAACGATGACAACTCTCACACACCATAAAAAATCTGTTCGTGCTATGGCGCTGCATCCAAAAGAGTATGTACTGCTAACTCAGGATAGCCAGCTTAATCTTCCAGATTCCCTGTGAAATATCTTTGTTTCCTTATTTATGTTAAAGTCAATTAAGGAGGTATACTGAGGCCTTTCCAATGTTTAGGAACACTTTTGCATCAGCATCTGCGGACAACGTAAAGAAGTTTAACCTTCCAAAAGGCGAATTTTTGCACAATATGCTGTAAGTCTTCACAGAAAGGGGTTTCTTTATTTTCAATCATTTGGATAAATGACAGTTCGATATAGATTAGTAATGGCAGTGTGCTCACATTTTTGAGGTTCATGAATATTGTTCATTAGGTGTCATTCAGATAGTTGCACATCTACATGTTTCTGAGCTTGCTCAATTTAACTACCATGAACTAAGGAACCTTGAACTAATGGTTTTTACTCGTCTTGGTTTGGACCGTGTCTTAGGAAAATGCAATGATTAAAAATCATCTCCAACTGTGATGACCTAACCTGATTGGTGCATGCGTATCATGTCTTTATTCTGTATCTTTTTGGTAAATTATTGGTGCCTACATGTCATTTTGTATATTGTACGAGATATACACAACAATGAATGGGTTGTGTACTGGGATTAACATGTACAGTTGTACTAACCGGCTGTTCTGAAAGTTTATGGGTAAGAGGAATGTGCATATGATTCCCATCAATTTAGAAGAGGCTTATGGTGAGATTTCTAGTGAAATATAGTAGTCTTTAAGACACAAGTTCCTATAGTAGGTATGTTGATGTGATTATGAGATTGAAGACAAGCATGAAGTATTATCATGTGAATAACTGGAGATTTGTTTTCTTATCATATAGTTTGTTAAGGATATGTTACATATCTATTAAGTTTTGAGGCTTTACGTCTTCAAATTGATTTTTCACTAGTCCACAGTCAGTATTTGGTTTGCTGGTGTATATTGTTTGCTAAAGACAATGAGATCGGAGAAGTATTAATTTCTAAGACCGGTGCTGTTAGTCTTTAGTTTCCAAGATTGTATTAGTAGATTGAAAGCATAACCTCTAGCAAAACTACGAGACGAAATAAGAATCTATGTTGTATGGGGCGCGGCGCTATGCGGGGCGGTGGGGTTAGCGGGGCAGGACGGGGTCAAGGCGCTCTAATAGTACCTTCCTAGTATGTATTATGTAAATTCTCTCATTCCAAAAACTCAAATTAATTAATAAAATTAAACCGTAGCGTTTTTTAGTCTCAATATTTATTGTATGTTACTAAATGCTAGAAATAACATTAAATTAATAAGCAGTCTCATAGATCATAAGATTCATATAATCAACATTATATCATTAATTACTTGAGATTCAAGTTGGTTAAATGTCTGTCTCAGACTGAGAGACTCAGTCATCAGTCATGAAAATGGACACCCAACAATTTTGTATTACCTTGATGAGGCATGGGATTCAAAACAAAAAATCTGGACTTGCAGGCTACGACTCCTATTTGTTATGCTGGTGAGAAGTCATAAGAGACTTAATCAACATCGTATCATTAATTACTCGAGATTCAAGTTGGTTAAAAGACTGAAACTGAGAGACTCAGTCATCACTCATGAAAATAGAAGTCCAACATTTTTGTAAACTTGATGAGGCACGTGATTCAAATTTTAAAGTACAAAATTCTGGACTTGCAGGCTACAAGTCCTATTTATTTTGCTGGTGAGAAATCATGAGAGATTGATAAGCATCATATCATTAATTACTTGAGATTCAAGTTGGTTAAAATACTCTGAAACTGAGAGACTCGGTCATAAGTCATGAAAACAGAATGAATCCCAGTTTTGTATTGATTTGCATAACTTGTAATTAAGAGAAGGAAGCCCAACAGTTTTTACATTACCAACACAAAATTATACTTAAGTGACTGATTTAATTAACTCCCTGATTTAGTTAAAGTTGCATAACTTGTAGACTTGTAGTTAAGTCACTGATTTTGAAAAAAAAACGCACAGCTAGGCACTGCTTGGGCGGTTCTTCTAGGCGCCAAAGGCGTTTTGGGACGCCAAAACACCTGGACGTGGTGCTCCATACAAAAAAAGTGTATTTTTGGCTTTCCGGCGGCACCCTGAACAACATAGATAAGCATTAGTTCAAGTTGATTCATAAAAAACTTAATTGATTCTTTGACACTTTGTACGCTTCCCATGATGTTTTAACTTATCACATTGGCAAGATGGTTTATTTTCATAGACAAGCGTAATTGTTGAGGTGAATAAGCGCTTCTTGGTACCATGGGTACCATGACCAAAGAATGCCCTTGTACTTACTAGAGAAACCACAATAAGATGGCCATGACAACAATCATACTTTCTTGGTCAAACTATTGGAAATTAAGAAAATTCTTTAAAAAAAAGAGTGGCTAATTTGTAACTAAATACCATGAACTATGTCAAATTGGTAACTTGTAGCCATTAACTTTGTTTATTAACAAGTTGCTACCATGAACTTTGTCTTCATGCCAAGGAATGGAGGCTATATGCCAACTGGGGGTTGGGGGGGTGGGGAAGGGCTGGGTGTAGAGGGAGGCAAAGGTTTAGGGCTATCAGAGTCAAGACACAAATGTGAAGGATGGTGGGTCGCGGGGAGGGGAGCATGAAGGGGAGGGTTGAGGAGATCAAAGGGGTGGGGAGCACTGTGAGGGAGGCAAAGATGTGGAGGAAGGGCATAGGGAGAGGGTGTGAGGGGAGGGGGTGGGCAGGACATGGAGGGTTAGGGTTAATGTGGGGAAGGAGGAGGAAGAAGAGATTATAAATTTGGATGTGTTCTTAGGGTCAAAAGTGTGCAAAAATTACGGCGACGGTAACTGACGAAAGGTAGTAAGTTGCAACCACCTTGAAAGTTCATGGTATTAACTTGTACGATTCCAAATTTTATGCTAGCAACTTGTCAATTTGTCAAAGTTCATGCTATATAGTTGAAAATTAGCCTTTAAAAATGACTGTAACTTCAGTATGAAAATTGAAACGGATGAGCTGTATCAACTATGATGAGAGTAGGTAAAAAACTGTACCTTTATGACCTACTACCAATTTGGGAAGTACTAGCATTCTACTTTCCATCCAAATAGATGAAAACTCATGGAAAGTCGTGACAAGCAGTAGAGACTTATTTTTGTTTTTATTTTTAAAAGCAAACACCCACTTTTGGACTCCTACTAAATATACTAGTATATATGCACATACGTTGCACATATTTCATACTACTTGGGAAGAGTAAACAATAGTTCCGTAATTTTTTTTACTACTTGAAAAGAGCATATAACAGTCCCTTAATTTTTTACTACTTGGGAAGTGCAAACAACAACACCCTTAATTTTCTTTTTATACATAATTACCTAACTACCCATGTTAAACTTAATGAACAATTTTAATTAGTAAACATAATTACATTTTTGGAACAAAAATTTGCACGGTGAAGTCTCAACTTTTCCTATTATATAGTAGTATAAATTTTTATTGCTACCATGTCATTATTAGCTACATGTTTTATCTTATAGTTTCTACCAAACAAACAATATTTTAAGATGGAAACATAGTTTCCTTGGGTTTCTAGAAACCAATAGAAACTAAGTTTCTTAATTTCTAACAGTTTCCATTTCCCAGACAGGCCAGGCCCTAAGGTTTGGCCATGTTGAATGGAGAGTCAGGAGTCCTATGTGTGTGTCATTTGGAGTGATGGGATCATAATTGGAGTAGTTGCTTGGACTAGGGGCAACACAATCTTTTTTGATGCAGTAAAAAATGATTCAGAACCTGAACTGAAGAAAAAGTATTCATGTACTGGACCCAAAGATTTGGGGTGAAAACTTTGTTGTTTGCTATATTAAAACTTGGCAAAATATTTAGTCTATTTAGTGATTTGAACCATGTATATATTGTATATAAAGCAAGCACACTTAACCATTAGACTACTTACTTTCAAATATTAACATAAACTTGGCTATGTTTTATATGTTTACATGGCAACTTTCTAATGTTAACATAAATTTTTACTATATTTTATATATTTACGAGGCAATATTAAGAGGAGTCCCCTGTGAGAAAAACTCCTAGATCAGCCAGTATATGATATCTGTTCGTAATTCTGTTCATTGCCAACTTATATTTAATGTGTTGAGATTAAAGTAGTAAGAGAATCATTGAAACTAAGAAAATATTAATGATGGTTGATCATTGAAACTAACAATTGCCTGAAGCTCCAACTCTTCTGCTTATGTTGTGCAGGTCTCAGCAGAAAACAATCATTAATGCGATGGCAGTAAACGAAGATGGCGTCCTTGCAACAGCAGGTATCATGCAGCATGAATATGATAATTAGCAATTTATTGATTTAGAACCTTACTGACTTGTACAAAGGATAATTTGCAGTATCAAATGATACCAATATGGTTTGGCATGTCCCGATCCGATACCGACTGCTATCGATATTGACTGATACAGATGCGGGGGTCTCTTTCCTAGTCAATTCGACAAAAAAACCCAATCAACAAAGGTGTAAAAGCATAGTAATATTGTAAAAGTATGTAAATGAAAAAAAAAACTTGTTTATTTCAAGTAAACCAAGTGTGACTTTTATTTCATTCAATTTCAAAACCATTAAGAAACAACACAAAAAAATACTTAAACTATGCCTAAATATATGAATTTTTTTCTTATAAATTTTAAATATTTTTTGTTTTTCGATACCAAAAAATCGGATAGTTTGTCTGAACCGCCTATACTCACAGGAAGGTCGCGAGCATTGGTAAAATGTCAATGGATGACAGAATTAAGTTTGTTTTTAGATTCATGCTACCTGAACAAGCAATAGAATATAATGAACATCACATTTAAAAATAATGTGAAATGCTTGAATTAACAATTCTGCCAACTTTTGAAGGTGACAACGGGAGCTTGTGGTTCTGGGATTGGAAGAGCGGCCACAATTTCCAACAATCACAAACCATTGTACAGCCTGGTAAGTTACATCATCTTCTTATGTGCACCTCTTGTGTATTATAGAATACAAAGAAAACTGATAATATTAATTTGGTTCTTCCTCAGGATCACTGGATAGTGAAGCTTGTATATATGCTCTTTCATACGATATAAGCGGTTCAAGACTGGTTACTTGTGAAGCTGACAAAACTATTAAGATGTGGAAAGAAGATGAAAATGCTACTCCCGAAACGCACCCAATTAACTTCAAGCCACCCAAAGAATTCCGCAGATATTAGAGGTGGTATTATTGTTGTTGTTGTGGGCTTTTGTCAAACAAGACTGAATTGTTGTTGAGATGGTAGGTGCAAACACTATATAACTAGGTGTTATGTTCAAAATTTTGTATTATTGCTAGAAGTGTTATCAGACACAACACTACGAGAGGTCTCGAGCCTCGAGGTAGTGTTGTGTCTGATACGTGTTACTATGGATACGGTATTCTAGAGGAGTATCTTTTTAATACAGGTGAATATGTTTCTATTGCTGGATTAAACAGTAGTCCTAGAGCTTTCCTATTGTATCTCTCTTAATAATTCTGGATGTGGGTCTATTTTGAGGTTGTTATAGTCTTATAGCTATTGCCTTATTCCATAACCATGTGTTCTTCAGCTAGCTAAGCGATTTTAAAACCGTGCATGACTTGCCTGGGGTATTTGTTGAGAAACTGGCTTTGAACACTGATTCTCTGATAGTCAACTTTTCTCTTCTATAATGCCTTCATAAATGTATTGTATAAAGGACCTAAATATATTGCCTTACAAAAATCCTAGAGGAACTCATGAGATTTTTTTATTTTTTATTTTTTTGTTTTGAAATAAACGTTTGCATCTCATTCGTATCAAGTGGAAGGGTAGGTTGTCAAACTACTCTTATGAATTCTCAATTATAGATTTATGTTTCCCTGACCTTTCTAATGTGTCAATTTTACTAAGGTCTCTAGGTTCGTCTGCATTGTAAATGAAAGAACATACAAAGGGTTATGAGGGAAAAAAAAAGAAGGAAAGCAGGGATTCTTTCTTCTGCAGGCTGGAGAGAAAGTTGGTCTAGTACATAGCTCTTTAGATTAATATTTAGCACAATTGTGAGCTATTTTTAGAATAAAGCCTGATATGCATTATTGCATTTAAACATCTTTCACTGTTGTCTACTTTTTGTAACTACAGCAATTATTAAAAAAAAAAAAGAATCTTCTTTGAAAGAGTTTTGTTAGATTGTGCCCGGAGTATGGACACGAGTTAATACATTTTATATAAGGTTTGTTTTTAGGGGCACCACCACTTCTACTAGGGGGCACCCAAATTTTTTTGGAAAAATTACAAGTTTGCCATAGGTTTTTGTTACTAGGGGGCAGCCCAAAATTGACTATAAAAGCCAAACTTCTTTTATTTCTTCTCTTCCTCCACTCTTTACTTCTCTTCCTCCACACTTTCCTCCACTCTTTTTTTCTCCTCCTCATAGAAACCTAGAATTAACCTAACCTAGGTGAAATTGTCCCCCCACCTAAATTTGTTAAAGATAATAGTGTCAATCACTTCTCCCATTTATTTGTAAGTCGTCGAATTTATTTTTGTGTAATGTTTTAACCTAAATTTTACATATAAAAGTTGAATTTTGTGTTTAATGTAGAAAGAAATAGAAAATGGAACAACCCGGACCATCAAATGCTGGATACTCTCCTCCCACAACGTTCGAAGAACACTTTGATGCATCGGAAGGCCTCGTGGTAACTACACTTTAACTTTATTTCGGATGAAAAATCGGATTTTGACACAGAGGACTGCCACTTCTCTGGCAGTCCCTCTCATGGATTTGGACTGCCAGGGATGTGGCAGTCCTATATATGTGAGGGACTGCCACATATGTGGCAGTCCTATAGATGTGGCAGTCCTTTTGACTTTTAACTTCTATTGTAGGAGTTGCGATCTTCCGATATTGCGGTACATGCTCCAATTGCAACTGATGTAGGGCATTTATTTTGGACCGATCTTTCGTTTCAATCAAGCGACGATGCGGTACAATGGTGTCGAGAAGTTGGACGGGAAAACAACTTAGTTCTAGTGATATCCAGATCGTGCCGAAATCGCCCGGGACGACACAGTGTGATGGTTGGCTGTGAAAGAGGTGGTGTGTTGAGATCGCACAAGAAAAACACAGTTATCCAAAATAAAGTTCCAAGAAAGAAAGCTGGAATGAGAAAATGTGGTTGTCCATTCATGATCCAGATTAGAAACGAAGAAGAAGGGAAGTGGTCAGTACAAGTGAAGAATGGAACCCACAATCATGAGATTGCCAAGACACTATTGGGTCATCCGTATGTCGGACGGTTGAACCCTACGGAGAAGAAGATAGCCGAAGACTTGTCCACTTCCGGTGTTGCACCGAGACAAATATATTCAGTCATACGACATGAAGATGAGAAGAACATGTCTACGATGAGGTCAATATACAACGCCCTATCTTCTTCGAACGCTATCCGGACCAAATCAAGAATGGCGATGCAAGAAGTGCTGAAGTTGCTTGCCGATAATCATTACGTTGAGTTCCATAGAAGACATCCCCAGAGTAATGAAGTAGTTTCAATCTTTTGGGCTCATCCAGATTGCATAAGTCTGGCCAGGTCTGTTGCCGACGTGTTAGTCCTTGATTGCACGTACAAGACCAACAAGTTCAAGATGCCTCTCCTTCATATTGTCGGATTCACCTCTACTCGAAAAATATTTCCGGTGGCATTTTGCTTCATGAAGAGTGAAAAACTTGAAGACTACACATGGGCATTGGAGAAACTGAAAACACTTTACACCGGTCATACAGAGCCGTCAGTTCTTGTGACCGACAGAGAGTATGCCCTAATTAATGCTATTCGCATTGTTTTTCCTCAAGCGGATACATTGCTATGCACTTGGCATGTCAATCGTAATATTCAAGCCCAATGTAAGTTGAAGTTTCAGAAGGAAGAAGGTAAAATTGACATGCAAAATTTTCAAGAATTCTCCAATGACTGGAATTGTGTGTGGCGAGCCTCTACGATTGACAGTTACGACGCCGCATGGTACATGTTCAAGGAAAAATGGGAGGCGAGGGAGCCGGCATGCATTTCATACATCAAAGATACATGGCTTGAACCGCACAAAAAATACTTCGTCTTAGTAAGGACGAATTTGGTGAAGCATTACGGCATGACAACTACCAACCGTGTCGAAGGAGCACACTCTGTAGTGAAGAGACAACTAAAATCATCTCTCGGCAACTTTGTCTCTGTTTGGCAAGCTATACATCTATTGGTAGAGCGGACGGTGAATGAAATTAAGGCATCATTTGAGATGAGCTTAAATATAGTCAAGCATGAGCATAGAAAGGATGTACTGTTAGATGCTTTAGTTCGCGTGGTATCTCACACGGCGTTGACATTAATATGTGATGAGATTGAAAGGTCAAAGTATGTCGGGTTTGATCCCCAGGTTTGCTGGTGTGTACATCGACATACACTGGGCCTCCCTTGTGCACATCAGATTAATGAATATCGCCGTGAATCCATTCCTATTCCAGTAGAAGCAATCGATCAACGTTGGAGCAGTTGTCTATGATGCCTGTGGTAAAGACGGACGATGATTTCTTCTTTTTGACACATGTGTGGGACTGCCCTGGGTGTGGCAGTCCTAGATGAATCGTTCTGTGATGAACATTTTAACACAAGTATCCAACACATATCCAACACAAGTATCCAACACATATCCAACACAAGTCCAACACAAGTATCCAACACATATTCAACACAAGCATCCAACACATATCCAATAGAAGTATTTCAACACAAGTATCCAACACATAACCAACACAAGTATTTCAACACAAGTATCCAACAACATGTTCGACACCCAAAAATATCAACATCCAAAAATATTTCAACACAAGTATCCAACAACATGTTCGACACCCAAAAATATCAACATCCAAAATAGCCAACTTCAGACAATCAGACAATCATACTACATATCATGGCGGGCCTTCGAACGAGACTCCGCATTACGCATGAATGGGAACTCAACCTCGTCGTCGATGCGCTCAAGCTCGTTGGCGACCAAGGCACTAGTGTCGACCAAGACACTAGTGTCACTTTGGCAAGCGCTAAGAAGTGTTGGCCAGTTCCTTCGCCCTTCTAGACTGTAAATGAAAGTATAATTGAATTTAGTCTACAAACATGAAAATCTCAAACTAATTACTAATGCGGAACTCACCATCTTCACCAATGAAACATACAAGAAGTTTTTCGAAGGAAGATTTCCAACAGCTACTACGGCCTCGGGACCCGGGTTTGTAGGGTTCAACAACTTAGGATGTCCGACCCGCCGGAAGTACGGCATGTAGTCCTCGCTGCAGTCGGCCATCTGGGTGACCGGTTGACTCTCATCTTCCCCAAGCATGTGCCTTTGCCACTCGGAGTAGAAGTCGGTCACCCAGTCGAAATACGCCGGTTTGTAGTTCAATGGTTGGGTCCCGCGGGGAGGTTCCAACATCTGTAGTGTGCGCTTCGGCATACTTTGCATGAAGCCAAACTGCCGAAGTACACGATCAGGCATGTACGGCTCCGTGATATCATAGCATGTGATCATGCCATGAAATAAAGAAACTTGTTGGATGGCACAACTCCCATCGCGCAAATCCCGGTATGGATCCCAAAATATCTGTAGAAAAACAGTTAACAGCAAAAAAAAAACTTAACATGAAAAAATAAGTCCAAATTTATTACCTCTTCTGGTACCAAATTGTCAAGTACTTCACGAATGGAAGCCAGTATTTGCCAATCTTTGGTTTCCACCTGGGCCGGCCTCCATCGAGCCACTCTAGGAAGGTGTTCAAAATAGTTTGGGTTCAGGTCACCCCGCCTGAGCATAGGAAAGTGCTCGTATATCCATGCCTATTCAATTTATAAGTTAATAGTCACAAAATATAAACAACAAAATGAAGTATACGAGATTAAATTGTTGGAAGTTTTCTTACATGTAGCAGAATCTGGCATCCGACAATTGTCTTAGTCCCGACACGGGATGCGATGTCGAGCTCGCGGTAAAGATAGGCGAGAATACCGCTACCCCACGATATATCAATGAAGTCATCCACGGACAATAGATTGAGCATGTACCTCGCATGTATCGAGGTTCCAGACTTGTCCGAAATGCCCACCGTTCCTAGGACGAACAACATGTAAGCACGGGCCACCGTGTCGACCAACTCATCATCATCCTCATCCAATTCTATATTCGTGAAGTGCTCTACCAGAAATGACAGAGGAATTCCATATGATTTCTTGATGCCGGGGAGAGTTGTAAAACTAGTTTCCTCAAGTCCAAGGTTACTTGAGACAAACTTGACGATCTTCGAGTACCATTTTGTGGATTTTTCATTTCTGTAATGTTCTTTGGTTATGACGCGACCGGTAACTGGTAGCTCCAGTATCTGGTAGACGTCGTCAAGTGTAATGGTCATCTCCCCGCATGGGAGATGAAACGTGTTGGTCTCCGGGTGCATCTCTCCACAAAGACGGATATCAGGGCACTATCCATTGTCCTATAGGCATAATCTGCCAAATTATGCAACCCGCTCGGTACGATTTTAACCTGGACGGCCTCCGATAAGCTTCTAAACGGCCAAGACACGGTTTTCTTCCCGTGACTCACAGCCCTAAGGATACGATATGTCCTCTGTATATCAAACAACATATAAAAACATAAAAAATATGAAATACATATAGATATCACATACTAAACTGGTAGCTTACAAAAGTAATGTACATACCGGGTTCTTCCATATTGCATATGCAATATGGTTCTCAAAAGAAGCCAACATTGAGCCACCTGGCGGACGGACATGCGGCTCAGAAGGACCGGCCTCCTCACATGGAGGAGAACCACCTTGACGTGGCGGACGACCATGCGGCTAAGAAGGACCGCCCTCCTCAGATGGAGCAGAACCACCTGACGTGGTGGTAGGAGTTGGCTAATTGGCACGTCGTCGTCATCACTGGAAGAAGGAGAAGGAGTACGAGCTCGTTGCTTCGACCGAGCTTGTGGTCCCGGTGGCGGTCTCCGTGTCCCAGAACCACCTTGGCACGCCGGTTCGGAAATTGTAATCGGACGCTCAAGAGGACGTTCCGCGCGTTCCTTCCTCTTTGACGCGTTGGGACGTATTCTTTTTGGTGTGTCCGGAGGACTGTTACCCCTATAGAACAATGAATTGTGCGACCGTATAGTTAATAAATAATGCAAACTAAAATAGAACTGTTACCCCCTATCCCCCACCCCAGACCACAACTAAAACTGAGTACAGTAGGACTGCCAGGCATGTGGCAGTCCAATTGCACACAAGGACTGCCACAGTCCTGGCAGTCCTCTATTGAAAGAGGACTGCCAGGACTATGACAGTCCTTGTTTACATGTGGACTGCCACATGCTCGGCAGTCCTACTGTACTCAGGGCCAACAGACAAACGACTCGCTCGTTTGTCGTTTTCTAAGGTTAGGGTTTGACGAAAAATTGTGGGTTTGTCGTGTTCGAAAATGCCATTCATAAACCCTAAAGACATTCTAAACCTAAATTATCAAAAGTTTTTAGATAATTAAAACTATTCTAGGGTTTCGAATAGAATGTAGAAAATTATAGAAGAAATTAGGGAAGAACGTACCTAGAATCCGATTTCTTCGACTTGCGTGTCATCTCGTCGAATGTAGGAGTGTTCTTGAAAGAAATTTGGTGGAGGAATTAGGATTAGAGTGGTGGAGGAGAAGAGACTAGAGTTTTGGGAGAGGGAGAGAGAGCTCTTTTTTTTTTTTTTGGAGGAGAGAGAGGAAATTGGGATCTGGGGAGGAAATGAGAATTTGGGGGGTTGGGCTGTCCCCTAGTAAAATGTGGGCTGCCCCCTAGTAAAATCTTCACTTTTTGGGCTGCCTCCTAAGTAAGGGCTGCCCCCTAGTAGAAGTTGTGGTGCCCCTAAAAAAAACCTTTATATAAATATTTCCACCAACACATGTATCAATATATATTTTATATTTATCAATACATATTTTAAATAAAAAGTATATTAATAAATGTGCTGATTGAAGTACTTAAATTAGACTAGAAATTCAATATGTACCCTTATGACACATTTATCATTTATCGATGTATTAACATGTACCATTATGACATGTTAACAAATACAGGGTCATTGCTTTGCTTGCAACCAAAACTAGACTAGAAATTCAAACGAAATATTTTATCGACTTTGAAATGGCAGTGCAGATAGAACAACATCGGCGATTACAATGGTTCAATCAGTTAATTTGCTGAGTCTCAGTACATTGTAGGACAAACTTCCCTCCCGCCCTGACATTCGATGCCGACCTCGCCACCTCTCTCGGTACTCCTTCCGCCTCTGCCTTCCACCACTGCCCTCTCCTCCACAGTCATTTCCGGAACCTGTTAGACCGATCCATCGTTGATGAACCGCTCCATTGACAGCGGCCAGATCACGACAACCAGTCGGTCCTATTTAGCATAGAGTTCCATTCGCAACTATGGAAGCTCAAACTCAATCTCTAACTAACAAAAGCAATCCAAAGGAAAGGGTGGGCTGAAGTCCTCACTTTGATTTGCTCGGTAGCATTGACTTCGAAACATGATATTATCGATCCAAGTTGGAGTTCGGATCCTCTCTTCCCCCGCCAGCCATGCCCATGGCCTGCTCCTGCTGGCAGCCTGCCTGGGAAACCGGCCATACGAACCACGATCGCTGTTGTTTAGTCCTGACAATCACGCCTAATGAGCTCGACCCACCCGCCTCCTTCATATCTTTAACGAACGAATGCTTCTCCAAACATTTCGACAGGGCAGAAGAGGAATTTCAGCAGCTCCGACCTGACCATGGTGACCAGGCGGGGGAAGACCGGGGACGAGGAAGCGTGCTGAAAGTTGGCTTGTGAGATGGAGACAGACAGGTGTAGCCTCCTTGTTCTGATTTAGTACACATAAGAATTCTTATAGGAGAAAAATCATGCTATGGCTTAGAACATGGCGACCAAGACCCTCCAAGCAAAGCGAGCGAGTCTATTATTGTTTTGTTTTATACTTTGTTACAAGTAACTGAAGTCAAAGTAAGCATTAAAAAATTAGTCTTTTTTTTTACAACTACAAAAGCATTAAAACAAGTATATCTAATAAAAAGACTCGTATATTTTCAGTGATCTTTGACAGGCACTTGAGGGCGCATAAATCAACGAATGGGGGCAACAAATTAGCAATAACATTCTTAGCAAGTTCAAGTACACAAGTAGAGAGAGAATTAAACCATTGGAGAACCCATAGCTTCAACATTTCATACTAGTTAAAAGTACACAAGTAGAGGTAAATGAGTGAATTAACCATTGGAGAACCATAGCTTATAGCTTAACATTCATACTAAGCTGCAACCATGGCTAGTTGTAGTTGATAGTTGATTGCAATTCAAAAAGAGAGGGATCTGGAGAATCTACAGATTTAATTTATATCTACTCTATTCTTTCATCCTCAAGAATTCCAATTTCCATTCAATTTCATATATTCACTTTATATCCAATAGTTCATGGTAAGCAAGTCGCTAATATAAAACAGTTTCATGGTAGTAAGTTGCAAGAATTTAATAGTTGATTGTATTTAAGTGCAAACTAGCCTATCTACTTCTTGCTGTAGAGTATCAAGCAATGATGTTTTACAAGAAAAACTATTATATTCTGGTGTAATCACAGTTTTTGCATTAGAAGGCTGATACTCTCAACTTATAAAAAGCAAGTCAGGAAGAGGTGGGAAAAAAGAGAAGAAGAAATCAATGGGCTCTTATTTTGCATGATTGTAGCTTGGCGAATAGAAGTAACCACTAACAAGAATATCCAGCTTCTGCTACATACGGTTAAAGTCAGAAGTTAGAACAAAAGTATAAAGCATTTACGGGTTCCAGGCTATACAACTTTATATACGAGGAATCACTGAATGAAACAAGCTTCTGTGGTTGCACCTGATCAAAATTTAGTATACAGGTGAAGGAAGGGGAAGCCAAAAATTATACCAAGTGGTTTAGATATGTGAGATGCACCCCTAGACGCTGACGCTCAGATATATTTGTTAAATAAGGGTAATATGACAAAGGTTTTGCCGTTTTTATTAATACCTTTTTCTTTTTGAAATAAGGTCAATGTCCGACCATATCTTGAACTTGAACTACTAGTACCAAAAACCTCCTCTCATTCCCATATTTATTTTCCAACCCACTCCCGCTTCTACCCTCCCTTAGTAGTGTTACCGCTAGACCAACCCTTGGTGTTATTAATGTTACATAAGACATGAACAAGGATTTGTTGTAGTAATAGGCAAATTAAAAAAAAAAAGGGGGGGGGGGGGGGGGGGGGGGGGGGGTGGGGGGGTGGGGGAATCAAGAACATGTGGTAAAGGAGAAAAACAACTCAAGGGAAAACTGGTACTTAATTGATCAAGGCTCCAAAAATACACTGAATTTGGCTTTTTATTTGGGCCAGACAGATTTACTCGATCATCAATTAGGAAAGTGATCGAGTCTACACTTCTAAAGGCAGATTCAAAGGATACGAAGTTACAGAATTCTTTGTACTTCAGTGGACAGGTGCCTGAATCCTTAACTACAATTCTGCTATACTAAGGGCTAACTGCTCTCTCCAACATAGCAAAATCAACTTTCTCTTCATAGTCTCCATCCACATAAGTTAAGGTCTAGCCCTACTTCTGCAAGCTCCTTTTGGGTGTTAGGGAGGCGAGGTTGTCAGAAAACCAGTGTGGCTGCATATTCAGACGTAGATTCAGTGTTTTTTCATCGTTTGTTTACTGAATAGGCATGTAGTTCTTGAGATGCATCTCATGCTTGTTATTGAATATGCAAACAGAAGACACAAATAGTTAAGTGTGCAGTACACATATTAACATAATGATAAAAAGTTGGATATTACAATTGTGTGTGTGTGTGTGTGTATATATGATAAACTCTTTTAATATAAAAAAAACCTGGGTGTTTTGAATTGAATTTGCTATATGTTTTATATATTTAGAAAATTCAATTCAATGGAACATAGACTTGGACTATCTGACCGTATCAAAAGCTACTCTCAAACCTCGATCACATTGCCCATTAGTGATACCAAGGTCATGGGAAAAGAAGATAGAAATCTCAGAACAGAGCTACTCGGTAGGAGAAATCCCAGGTAAAGATGCTTTCATACTATAGATGTAAGTGGGTTCCTTGTGGTAAACAAATTAGTGACACGAAGGTTATGGCTAGCCCATTTATAATACACTCCGCACTAACACGGAGAAACTCATAGAAACAACCATGTGGATCTAGAAGCCCTCACAACTACCACCCCCCCCCCCCCCCCCCCCCCCCACCCCCCCACAAAAAAAAAAAAAAAAAACCAAATCCTATCGGTGCTCCTAGCTAGTGTATCTACTGGTCCCCATACACATATCCAAACCATTTCAAACAAAATACGAATATTGTTGTAGAATTTAAATCAATGTCAGTGTTCCTTTGGATCAGAAACTTGATCTGTTGCCCTGGACCAACTAGACTATCTCATCTAAGATTATATAAAAAAAATTTAGCATGAAGACTCTATACAGATCTAGAAAACCGATAATAATAGCACAAGAAACTACTTATTCCATAATTCAGCAAAACGGTGTAGACAAGTTGTTGGAAACAAATTATGCATATGACTTCTTCCAGCAGTTGATGCAGGTAAACAGTTCGACTCTAAGACACAAGTTAACAAAATACCTTACCTTCTACAAAATAAGACAGTCAACAATAAATACCAAATTCTCACTTTTTGCACATATTCAATATCTATTAAATAATTCCACACCGTTCTTTTACATACCACCACTCAAAACCTCATGAAGTTGATGATCCTAGTTAGCAAAAGTGAAGTTAAATAAGGATGCATGTGTTCTCTAGTATTCATGGATGGTCCCTTGGTAATAACGGATAGGAAGATAGAGATCAAGAAGATTATCGATGCTATGGGATACATGTATGAGTAAAGGATAAGTTCTCTAGCTTCTCTTACAAGGAGAGCATCAAGCATCAGAAAGGATAAAAAAAAGGCAAAAGAGGAATAAATGAGGTACAAAGAGATTCAAGGAGCTTATGCCAATAACACATAAAGGTATAGTTCACAAATAGTCTTTGAAAAATTGGAGATATCGGTCGACATATTGTTTTGAAGCCAAAACAACACACATCTGCAATATAACGGCCACATATCGTCTCGGCAATATCGACCATATATTGGTTGAAGACCGGTATATCACTCGATACGATTTTGACCAATTTCACTCAATATTTACTTATATCGGTTTAATAGGCATGTGTCGGGTTGGATTGAATTTATTTACTTGAATTCATATAACTAAACCTACTAAAGAAAAAAAAAACCTATCTTCTCTCTCTCTCTCACTAGTTCTTTGTTTGATTTTTTCTTTTGATTTGGTTTGATCTTGAGTTTGACAAAGATTAAAGGAAGAAGAATAGATTAGAGAACCACACTCGGACCAGGTAAGCATAACAGTTTTGACTTCGTTTTTTTGCTGCTGATTTTTTTGTTGTTGCCGTTTTGTTTTCCTGCTGATTTTGTTGCCCGACTGCTGATTTAAATTCTGTTTTATTTCTTTGTGGATAAGCAACTGATTTTGAATTCACAAAGCTTTGATTGTGAATAAGCACAATATTTCTACTGATTTCTTTTGTTTTCTTTCTTTCTAAGGTGACTAATTCAGTAATTCATGTCAATAGATATGAAATTCTGCTCTGTATACTTTTGTTGTATCATTTAGAAGAGCGATAGAACTGAAATTTTATTGAGAAGAAAAGTAAAAACTGAATTCAGCAGGGTTTTGAGTGTGCCAAATCAGATTTTTGCTACTGTAAACATTGTTTATGCAAAGAGAAAATTGGTTGATTGTAAAATTTGAGCCTAAAAGCTGCTAAGTAGAATTTATATGATCCATGAAAATACTAGTTAGGTGGAGAGACATTATATATATATATATATATATATATATATATATCACCCAATATATCTCTGATTTCCGATATCTCAAACCCAACCCGATATGAACCCGATATCTCAAACACTGCAAATAGAACAGAACAGAACATTCGCTGCGTAGTATAAAAATTAATTAATCAAGTTGTCTCAACAACCTAAAACGGTTTATGTAAAGAAGGCCAGAGTTTTGTATGAACCAAGGGTTGAAAGAGTTGAAAACCTTCCCAATTCAATTAGAGGACACAAGCAAGATCTCAGGCTCATGTTGATTAGGATTTTATGCACTTCATACGGAGAGTTGATCTTCATGGTGGAATCTTCATCGTCTCTTCTGGACATTTGGAGACCTTCGTAATATCTCATGTGTGACTCACCCCTTCAAAGGGAAACTGAGATCTTGGTGATTTTGTCATAGCAAGAGGAGAAGACGCACTGGTTAGCCAAGGTCACTGATCTCAACCTTGGCATGAACTTAATCAGATGGTCGTTTCTAGCATTTGTGGAACTAGGTGGACCGCGGACATGACCACGGACATCGTTTTAATAACTCGCTACCACTGTCCAGGACCGATAATACATGTATTATTATTTATTTTTTTGAAATGGGAATCAGCTTTAGCTTAGTTACCGCCTTGGTTTGATGCAAAGTACAAGAAATCCTATAAACTGTGAATTCCCTCAATCTTGTTTCCAACCCGAATGATTTTGCAGAACAAATCCAGAAAACCCATGAAATAGTAATAGTATATCTAAAAGTTATTAAATGAATAGAAATTATTAGATTTATCTTTGACGCAATCTTCTTCACTAGAATTCCTAATAATTAGATTGTACCTGATAAAGTTTCTTCGAAGTTATAATAAATTCTAAGATCTTGCACATCATTAGAAAAATAGAGAGTGGCCATGGAAACATCCTCAAATTCTAAGCCCTCTTACTTAATATGCAAGACAGTAATCTTTCAGCATTCTCAAAGTTCCAAAGGAGAAAAGAAAAAGAAAAAACTAAACCACGTAACTTTGTTTCTTATTGCTTCTCCTTTCTTTTGCTTCCGGATGCTTCATTTGTTATCACAAATTCATTCTTTCTCCTGTGCATCCGAAGCTGAATCCTCATCTAATCTATGTATCTTTCTATACAGAACTAAATTAGGATAAAGTGGTATAATCACCCCCAAATAATCACAATCTAAACGTAAATGGGTATCTAAAGACTAATATATCATTCAATAATTTATACTTCATCATCACAAAAATAAATATTATTTAAACAAAAAACAATGTACTACAATTGAAATGAGCACCTATAATAATGTTTATTGTTCTTAACTGCACAAGTTGCTAACCCACAGAATCATCACGTTTTGAAACTTTCCTTCCATTTTCAAGGGGATTATCAAGATCACAGAAAAAATGAAATAGCAATTCAAAACTACTTTTATTAACAAACTCCTTAACATTACTAACCTATGAAAAGGTTACTCTATGTATCTTCAATAGATCTTGTTATACCATTTTTGAACTATATATTGTTTTGTAACTAGGTATCATGGACACTGGATCCAAAATCGATGGTACACATAGAACACAAGAACACCAAAAGTAGTGTAGTGTTGTTTTGCATTGTGCCGCATGCAGAACATAGTTTCCCATTTAGAATTTAAAGGATTGCTTCCTTTGCGTGAGCTTTCCAAGAGACTTCAAAGCTTTATGTCAAGCCCTTCTCTCACCAAAAACTTCATATCAAGTCACCAACTAATATAATCAGATTAAACTCAACTGATTGTTTTAAAACAAAATAACTGGTAGATACTTAGAAATTTTACTCAACAGCCAACCCCATTTTGACGGGATGGGTCTTCATGATAACGAAAATTTGATATAATAGCAAAATCCACATGTTTGTAAACATGAATAAATTTACATGGCACACAAAATTTAGAGAAAGGTCAAAACCTGGTATCATCCATGGAGGAAAAGAAGTTCACTCCTCCCTCTTCCTCTTCTTCTCTCCAGCAACCTCCTCCGTGTTGTCGTCCTCCTCCTCGACCGCCTCGTACATCGGTAAAGCGACCGACTCGGCTGCCTTCAAGTGCACCGCCCTCACGTTCCTCCACCCCCTCGGCACCCGCCCGACTACCCCCTCCACCGCCGCGGCCACGTTCTCCATCAGCTCCTCCCTCGGCTGCACGTTCCCTCTCCCGACCCTCACCGTGGTCCCGCTGCCACCTCCGAACTTCACCGTCGCAAGCCCGCACTCCTTCCTCGCCTCCTCCCGCCACGACTCCCTGGCGAGGTCCACAGTCGCGATCCGGACCCCCTTCTTGATGCCGATCTCGGCGTTCTTCCTCTTCTTCCTGAACCGCTTCTCGACGCGGCGGTCGAGGAGGAGGAGGCCGCTGGAGGGGAACTTGAAGGAGTCGGCGTCGGCGAAGGGAACGACGTCGGTGACGGGGAGGGAGAGGGGGTGGAGGTTCTTGCGGGCGGCGGAGTCGTCGACGAGGAGGACGGTGGGGTGGGGGAAGGGGTGGGGGAGGGGGACCTGGAAGGAGAAGGGGCGGCCGGCGCGGGGGACGGATTTTAGGGTTACGACGAGGCAGATGAAGTCCGATGAGGGTTTTGGCGTGGGGTTCGATCCGAGCCATTTGAGGAGGGCTTTCACTGCTCGCTCCATTGTGGGTTTGGGGATTCGAGATTTCGATGCTTTCGCGGCCATGGTGATGATGGCGGCGGCGGCGGCGGTTTGGATTTTCGTGGAGATTTCTAGGGTTTGGGAAATATTGGGGTGGTTTATGGTAGGGTTTGGGATTGTTTAGAGCATCTCCAACCCTATTATCTTGTTAAGTGTTGCGAGTCTTAGTTACTGTTTGGGAAGGATGGAAAATGGGAGGAAGGAAAAAGTTGAGAGAAAAGTGAGAGAAAAATTTTAAATGATGGTGTTTGGAAAGGAGGAGAGAAAATGGGGGAGAAAATTTTGAGAGGAAAAAGTATGTGGGTCCCACCAAAAAAAATTTCTCCCAAAGGTGGGAGGAAAATGGAGAAAGATGAGAGAAATTTGAGTGAATTTACCCCACCACCCCTCAAAAAGTTAATATTAAATCATCATTTGAGAATACCAACGAGGAAATAGTAATTATACCTCTATCCATAAACAAATAAAAAATTATTTTTAAACTTTTTCTTTCCCTACTTTTTGTCCATCCAAACAAATGAAGGAAAAATTAACTTTACTTTCATTTTACTCTCCTCCATTTTCCTTCCCCTCAAATTTTTCTCTCCCTCCCCACAAATGTTCCCAAACACAGTGTTAGGTGGCTGCTATGTGACATGAGCCACAAGACAATGTCTTATTTATGTGGCAAAATTATATTTCAAAAGACAATGAGCTAGAAAAACTCTCTCCAATGCAAAAGTATTGAGGAGACAATAAAAAGTATTTTTTCCAACTTCGAAGGCAACTCCTCCACTTCTTCAACTTTTTTATAAATATTTCTATTCATAATTGATGATGTGGAGACAAAGTCATTGTGAAGTGCATTGTCTAGATATTCTAGACAACCAACTTCACATTCTCCTTGCCATGTCATTGCCATGTCAACTTCATATTTTATTCTACATTTGCATTTGAGAAGAATTTTTGGAATGAAAGTTTGTCATTCCTATGTGGCAACCATTCTCTCTCTCTCTCTCTCTCTCTCTCTCTCTCTCTCTCTTCAAGTATGTAGCATTTGTAAGTGAACTAGGATTTAGGTTTATGAATGCAATCAAAGATAAAATTACAAATTTATATTTCTTTCTTTATCAATAAGAATGTAAGCCAAGGTCATCAATGAAATATATATCATTAAATTATCTCCATCTCCACCAACAACAATGATGTTTATGTAACATTAGTCACCATCCGTTTACCGTGTTACTTATCCTACTTCAGAGGATAAGTACGGTGGTCTACTTCATGAACTTTGTTAGTATTAGACAACTTTTACGACTAATTTAGTTTTCGTTTAAAAATTAGAATGTGAAAGGACATCAATCACGCAATGAATTGGACAAAAAGAGAGAGAGAGAGAGAGAGAGAGAGAGAGAGAGTTCTGTTTGCTTAACATTTGTCGTATTCTAGCATACAAAAGTGAATATTTTTTTTTGAAGTAATGGATAATTGTGGCAAACTCACCTCCACTGGAACTCAAACTTCGACCATTTGGGCCGCATACATCTCTCTTAACCACTAGGATAGAGGTCAGTGAATATATATTTTTTTTTTGAAAAAAGATAATTGTGGTTACAGACTCCACGTACTTTGATCTGAAGGGCACAACGACTTCAACAACCACAAGATTTTGATACAAAGAGGTTGTCGACTTCAAATAGAAGTGTAAAGACCAACACTTGAGGATCCAAGCTTACAACCTGAACATACTTCTAACCCATATTGCAACTTTGGCACACTAGAAGACTGCGAGTTAATCTTGGAAATAAAGAAGGTTTATATCTCAAAATAGATACGAAGATTAAATGGGAAGGAGTAAATAGGAATGGAGAATTCAATGCCTTTATATAGGTCTACTGGAGATCGAGTTCGGTCTCCTAACATTCATAAATTCAAATGTTAGAACATGATCATCAGGAAGAAGAGGCTGAGGAGGGAATTATGTTTTACCTTGACTGAGTTCGATCATCCTGTTTCCAGCAAGTTTTTGGTTTGGGTTCAGGCTGATTTAACTGGACTTGGATTGGTTAAGCTTCCTAGTACCGATTGACGAACCCGATGTACATTTGGTCCTATATACAAATAGAAAATATAGAATAAAATATAAAAAATAAGAGCATTTTGATGACGCATTTTTTCTTAATGATAGTCGTCCAAATATAAACAGATCTGAAAATCTGAATACCTTTCGGGGATTTCGTCCCCGAACCTTCACGGGAGCTGCCCCCTCAACCCTCATCCACTGACCGGACAGCGGAACCCCAAGTGCGAGGTCCGAAGATGGACGGTTCAGAGAAATCTCCTAATATAACGCCGTCTTTGGCCCGTCATGAATTCTTCATTGCATATGTCCAAATTCGATCTTACTTACCGCTTGTCTGCAAATACATGTTAGACAAATAAAACAACATGATATATTTAATAAACATTTAGGACAATATAAAATTTAAATATTAACAATATAGCGATTGCTTAGGTTAACACACACACACAAACACAAGAGTCCCGCGGGAGCCTCCACACACACGCTTATATATATCAAACGTCCAACAAAGAACCATTTGCCATTTGCCATTTGCCATCTGGAATGAAACTTCAATCTTTTCAAACAAAAACCAACCTAGGCAAATACATATCGTTTTGTTCTTTGTACATTCCTATTTTTTATGTATGTCATTAGGCCTCGTGATCTGTTACTGTACGATGTGTAGTGTACTGTTCAAGTTGACCTTGTAGAAGAGGAAGAAAGAAGTTAAAGAAAGAAGTTGTGTTTATAACCTTAAAATTTTTGTGGCAGCCTCTGAGTATTGGCTAATTAATTAATTAAATAATAAAATACAATTGTGATAAGCTCATCTTAGTTTTAGATCATTCTTAAATTTGGTATGTCTAGCTTTAGATCACTCTTAATTATGGTACGTAGTATGATAGTTTTTGAAAGTAAATAATTTCCCTACCTTACATTCAATTTTATTGATCAATTGACAATCAAGAAAACAATCATAGATACGAAATCTCTATTGGAAGTCCATTATACAACTTAAAATATATCACATTGTTATTATCTCTAACAAAAAAATTGACAGATTATTGATGTCCATAAAAGGGAATAAAGTGACACTTTGTTTCATAAGAAAATCTAGAATCTGAATAGACAAAGAGGATTAAAATGATATATTCTTTTATTCTTTTATAATTATTCGTATCTAATGAACTCTTGGGGGTAAAAAACATTTTTTTTTTCCTATATCGCAATTAAATATCTTAAAATTTAATAATGAATAAAATAATAAACAATTAGTGTACAAACCTAATACTTTATGAGGGAAGATTGAGCTAAGAGTATTTATAATATCTATACTACATTTTAAGGGTGAGTTAAAGTTTAACAAGTGTAACCGCTCTTTAGTCGGTGTGCCAGCTGGTAGGGGCAAAGTGGTAATATTTGTCTTGCGTCTAGGGTTCGAGTATGTATATATTGAATATCAACTTTCCCAATCTGTTCTATTATATTCTCTACACGCCATCCACTCTCATCGCTCTCACTCTGAAATCGAAGGTAAAATCTCTTGGCTCACAACTTCTTTCAAGTCGTTGAGTTAATTTCTCCACATCGTACCTTAATAGTCTCTAAATCAACAGAAGGAGATAGAAGAAGAAGGGGACTAGCTCAAACACCTACAAAGGTTAGAGGATCGAGGTAGTTTTCGATTATCATGGCTCAGAGTAAGGATCGGGGAAAAGCAATCATGGTAAATTTATCTTCTTACATAAATTCTTTATGATTTTAGATGTGATGTGAAAATTCTCAAAGAAATTCGCCTCACCGTTTTATCGTTGAAATCAATAGTTGGTAAATTTGGCGATCAAAAACAAAATCATAGATGTAGATGTAAACTTAGTGTTATCAATTTAGGCAAGTAGAAAAATCTTTGACACACATTCTTAAAGAAATTCGTCTCACCGTTTTAAAGATTTTTTAGTTTGTAATTATTAGTGCTCTCCCATGAGATCGAACACATTCAGCCAACATTCAGCCATGAAACTAAATGCCTCCCCCTCTTGCCAGTTGAGCTAGGAGGGGGCGTCATAGCTCAAGTGACAATAAGGTGGAAACATAAGACCCCAAACTGGATGGATTCGATTCAAGGAGAAAAAATATTGCCTAAAAATTTGGTTAACATGAACAAAGATGAGTTTGTTAAAGCCAATCTGATGGTTCGTGGGGCAGCCCCACCAATAGCTTGACCAAGACCTGACCCGATTGAGAATCGGGTGGAATTGGGCTCCTTTGTAAGCCCAATCCATGAATGCCGACCAGGTTGAAATGGGCTTCTTTCTGAGCCATTCCTCAATCATAGATTGGGCTTAGAAATGAGCCCAATTCGACGATTTTCCTTTCTAAGCCCAATCTATAAGTGCTAATGGACTAACACTCTCTGGAATCTAGTTATTTGGATTATAAAATACATGTTTGACCAACCATCCATTATGTGTTTTTCCAAAGGATGAAAATATTTTGTGAAATATTTATCAAAGAGAAGTTGATCCAAGTAGTGCGTGATTGTCTTTAAAGAGGATCCATTCCTCTAAAATCTCTACGCATACCTCGTTTATGACATTATAAAGATCTTGTACAAATATTAAAAAAGTAAAATTGTAACTATTCTATAATTTTTTTTTTTTTGACATTCTAAGGACATTGTTGGTGCTATTTAAAAAAATAGGAAAACCGAAATCTTAAAAAAAAATTCACATTAGTAATATTTACAGATGTTAATTTTGTGTGTGGAATATTTCTGTTTTGGGGATCTTGTATCGTCGCACCAACTTACACATGGTCAGAAACGACATGCATCCACACCTATTTCTAGCATGCACTAGTTCTTCACCACCATGATGGAGTGCATGTAGAGCTGATCGAGCTTGTAGTTTCCAACTTCAAGGGAACAATTGAAGTACAGCTTCTACATCTCTAAGTGCTTGGCTTGCAACAAAACCAACATTGTGAATTTGCTCTAGTTTGCATCAAATTATATGTAACACCACCAATCGATCAATTTGTCATTTGAAACTAAGTAAATATATATACATATATTTTCCAATGGAAGTAAACTTGTACAAGTGACAGTTGCTAGTGCTACTCATTCATTGATTGATCAGGTTGATGAAGAGAAGAGAGAAGACGAGGACTTCCTGAGCAGTCTCCCCCGTCAAATACTGATCCCGATCCTCTCCAGGCTGACCCTGAAAGAGTCGGGCAGGACCTCCGTCCTCTCCAAGTCGTGGCGCTACCGCTGGCACTACCTGGCCTGCCTCCAGCTCGACGACGCCCTCGGCTTCGACGCCGCCACCGAGGCCGCCGTGCGGGCCCAGTACTCCCCCGGCCTGCGGGCCCCCGAGAGCAGCACCACCCGCTGGATCGCCTCCGTCTACCAGGTCTTCCTCTCGCGCTCCCGCTCCGGCGTCCCCGTCCTCGGCTGCACCATGGCCTTCCGCTTCCAGCCGCGCTACGCCCTCCACTTCGACCGCTTCCTCGACCACCTCTGCCGCAGCGGCATCCTCTACCTGGCCGTCTGCAACAAGAGCGGCGGCGGCGGGGGCGGGGGCGACTCCGTCTACCCGCTGCCGATGGACGTCCTCACCTGCCCCTCCCTCCGCCGCCTCGCGCTGACCAACTGCCGCTTCCGGGCCCCCGCGGTCCACCGCCTGAGCTCCCTCCGGTCCCTCCAGCTCTCCGGCGTGCGCGTGACCAACCTCGAGCTCAAGGTGATCGTCTCCATGTGCGAGTCCCTCGAGGCGCTCGCCCTCTTCTACTGCACCGGGATGAGCAGCCTCGAGCTCAGCGCGCAGAGCCTCTGCACCCTCGACGTCTTCAGGACCTGGCCGCTCTGCCTGGTCACGCTCGACGTCCCGCGCCTCTCGCGCCTCATGCTCGACCTCTGGTGCCTCGTGCACGTCGGCTACGACGAGGCCAAGCTGTTCGAGGTCCTCACGCGCATCAGCCACGTCGAGGAGCTCAATCTGCACTACACGCTGCTGGTGGCCGAGGTTGGTTGTAGTCGTGTAGTACTAATTCCTTCCTTTCTTGCTCTAATGCTATTTGGCTTCCAAAAAATTTCGATGATACCAACTTTGACATATGACATGACAGCTAACATAACAAAATTAAATATTAAACACTAAAATTAATATTAATATTAATATTAATATTAATATTAATATTAATATTAAAATTAATATTAATATCAAATTAACATAAATATTAATATTAAAATTAAAATTAAAATTAATATTTAATTTAACATTAACATTAATATTAAAATTAGTTCTAATTCCTTCCTTTCTTGCCCTCTGATCATATTTTGGGAGACAAAAATGCTATTTCGCTGCAAATTGTTTTTTTTTTTTGGTGATACCATATCTCATTATGTGACATATGACATGTTGTTGACATGGCAGCTGACATTTTAAAATTTAACATTAAAATTAATATTAAAATTAAAATTAACATTAAATTAACATGATAATTAACATTAAGATTAACTATGACATTAAAATTAATCTTAACATTAAAATTAACATTAATATTAATATTAGCATTAAAATTTTTTTGGGTAATTAATTTTTTGGGTTAAATTTTGCCATGTCAGCTATTATGTCATCTCCCATGTCAGATGCCACATAATGGAAGATGGCATCACCCAAATATTTTGGGAGCCAAATAGCATAATTGAAATTTTTTGGGTGATACCACATCTCATTATGTGACATATGGCATGTTACTGACATGACAGCTGACATTTCAAAATTTAACATTAAGATAAAAATTAAAATTAAAATTAACATGATAATTAACATTAAGATTAACCTTGACATTAAAATTAATCTTAAATTAAAATTAAAATAAATATTAACATAACATTAACAGCAATATTAAAAAAATTAGGATAATTAATTTCTTTGGGTTAAAATTTGCTTAGATGTCACATAATGGAAGATGGCATCACCGAAATTTTTTTGGAGCCAAATAGTATAATTGGATCATATATATTGATTCTCTTCCTGTTCCTTGATGATCTATCCCTCCCTTAAGAATCCACTGGGCGAGGACAATGTGTTCTTCCGTATGCCGCCGCGCCTCCCCTCCGGCTGCCTGATGTTTAGACTCACCAAGCTGGAGATGGAAATCTCGATGGCTGACAAAGACCTGCTCGCCATTCTTGTCTGCTTGATCAACAGCTCCCCGCATCTACGAGAACTCCTCCTAGAGGTGATCACTAGAATTTCCTTCCCTAATCTTTCTAGTCCATCTGCATGCAATCTGACCACTCTGATATCTGCAAACTAGGATGACGAAGACGGGTTCGTGAACCCGTGCGACGACGGGTTCTGGGAGCAGCGGCTCATGCCGGAGTACCTGGCGAGGAGCCTCTCGGTGCTGCGGATCGAGAAGGTCGATCTGAAATCGGCAACGGTGGTTGGTTTCGTCGACTTCGTTCTGAAGAACGCGCGCGCTCTGAGGAGGCTGGAGATCACCTATCGGGACGCCCCGGATCTATCGGAGCTGCACCATCGCTGGACGAGCGCGGTGTGGTGGGCTTCCCCGCATGCAAATTTGCGCATGGAGCCCTTCGTAGAGGAGGATCTCGACTAGAAAATTAATGGCTGCAACTCAAAGATACTTTGAACATTATGATCGATGTGTATATATATGGTGACTGCTACAACTCTTTAGATGACATTTGCTAATTTGATCTTCTGTTGAATGTGGTGATGGTCTAAGAATTTAGTCACGATAGAAAAATCGACACGAATTGGTGCAGGATGTGCAAATATTGAAGAGGACTAAGCGCGCGCGCGAGGCACACAAATTTGTGGCGAAAGCTCGGCTCGTATAGATTAGAAACAGCTGCAGCCCTTTGGTATTGGACTGTATGATATTATTGCTGCAGCTGAGTTTGATGTAATCAAAATTGCAATCTGACAGGTAGCAAAGCTCCAAGGATACATACTTAGAAGAACAAGAGTTTTTTCTTGTGCTTGTCCTAAAAAAAAAAAAACAGAGTCTCCACATTCACCAGAGTCTCCATATTCTTTTTCTTTTTTTGTTGTGCTTGTCCTAATATAACTTCATTGGTAATAATCATAATCATACACCTACTGAATCAACCTCGCGTCTCCAACGAGATCATCGACCGCTTCATCCTCCGAGTAGAAGAATTCCTCCTACCTCCGTAGAGATCATCATCCCCACAGAGGTTATCTTCCATCTCCCCCTTCTCCTTCCCCTTCTCCATCTTCTCTCCTTCTCCCTTTTCTAAAATCACATCATCCACACAGAATTCATCTGAAGTATTCCTTCCATCTTCATTTCCTCCCCTGTTTTGCAATTCCATCATCTCCTACCAGCCCAACCTCCTTCTTCCCAACTTTCAATCTATCCAATCCTGTTTTTATTTTCCCATCTCCAAGAATTGCCATTCTTTCATTTCTATCATCTGATACTATTCACCATGGATACGTCTCCAACAACCGAGTATGACTCTGTTATCACCAAACTTGCCAATCTACTTTCGTTCTCTGATACAGTGGAGAACTCATTATCCTCTACAAACCACAATCCTCAGGCAGATTGGAAACTTTATTTATTCTTCAAACCCCTCACCCACAAGATGTATCCAACTCACATCATTTCATCCACTGTCACCAAAATTTGGAAACCAAAGGGATCTATCAAAATTGCTGAATATTATGATGGTTCCTTTTCTGCAAAATTTGAACTGATAGAAGATCTGGAATATGTGATCAATAATGGGCCATGGAAGATCAATAGTCATTTGCTGATTCTGGAACGCTGTGCTCCTAACAAGATTCCTACTGATTATACCTTCACCCATACTGCTTTTTGGATCCAACTTCATGGATTACCTGTTAATCTCCTCACTATTGAGTTCATTTCTACTATTGCATCTCGTTTGGGCATTATTACTCCAGCATCTATTCAGGATGCAAGTAAGTGGATTGTTTTTGCAAGAATTAAAGTTATCATCGACATCTCGAAGCCACTCCCTCGTATTATTAAAGTGCCAATAAACGACACTGTAGAGTGCACTGCTCAACTGAAGTACGAGAGAATACCTAAATTCTGTCAGTTTTGTGGATGTCTGGATCATGGAATAAAGAAATGTAAAGTACATCAAGAATACTCCAATATGATTGATTCTACATGGACAGAGGCTCAACAGAGACACTTCCGATCATTACTGGATAGAAGACTTGATCAATCAATATGTGTCAATCATGCTGATAGATTCAAAACAAGGATTCCTCTACGAACCACTTCCAACATCAACACTTCCAATGAAGGAGGTAATCCTATCTCAACGAATCCTTCTTCCTCTAATCCTACCATGAATGTTATTCAAGTTCCACATCAACCACCTGAATCCTCATCAATGTCCATTGATACTTCTTCCACTATTCCATCTTGTCCCTCTGATACTCCGGCCAACCACCATAAACCACCACCACCTACAGTGATTTCTGATCAGCAGTTACAATTTTCGGCACAGAAGAAAATTCAGTTACCAACCACCTCCCCTATTAGCCCGGTCACAAACCCACATCCAATAACTGCCACTATTCCACTCTTATCTGCTGAACCCAATCAACATCATACTCCATCAGGTTATCCTAAACAACCCGCGCCTAACCCTGATCCAAGTGTGTCCAGTGAGCCAATTTGCAAAACAACTACAGATCATAAACTTCCTTCAGATTCAATACCATCCATCTTACCACAAATTACCACAAAACAATATTGCAAAAGCAAATGTCCAATTCCCACATCTGAAGATATCCTTTCCCCGCCAGTAGTATCATCTCCTTTTTCAAATTATATTCCATCTGTGCCCAAAGATTCTCTATCAGATATCACAAACATCCCAACAACTAACAACGATACCCTTCCTCAAAATTCAACCACCAAAGATACTATACCTCTTTTATCTGTTTATGAAGCTGCTGATAGTATCCTCCACTTATCCTAATCAGTTCTTGAACACCATAATCCTTTATCAATACCACCCACAACTACACATCTCTCATTAAATCTCTTACTCCTACGTATACTACATTTGATACTGATAAATCTATTAGAAATCCTGTACTGTTGAGCAATGGTAAAAGATCAAGACTAGCTTCCTTTGGCTCTGAATCAGAGGTTGATATTGCAAGGCCTAGTAAGAGAAGCTCTACTACCACAAACAAAGAAGGCGCGGCTGGCCAGCAACAACCTCTATCGCTATGAAACTCTCTTGGAATTGTCGGGGTCTGAGGAATGACCCGACTATTCATACCCTGAAATCATTCTCCGTGCATCTAAACCCAAAATCCTCTTCTTATCTGAAACAAGATGCTCGTTAACCTCTGCTACTTCCATTGCTATTGAACTTGGCTATGACAACAGTACTGCACTTTCTTCAAGGGGCCAGTCTGGAGGCCTACTTCTTTGTTGGAGTTCTGAAATTGACTTATCTATCATATCAATGACTGACAATAGTATTCATTCATGTATTCAGCAAATGCAACACATGCAATCTTGGCATCTTCTATGTATATATGGTCCTCCTATTATTGCTGATAGAAGAACATTCTGGGAATATATGGAAACCACTATCGAATCAGTTCATCAACCTTGGCTATCTATTGGGGATTGTAACAGTATCCTTAATGATAATGAGAAATGTGGTGGGAACAGATTCAATTACAATTACCATAAATTCTTTATAAATTGGTTCCAGAGAGCTGCTGCTATGGACATAAGATACTATGGGCCAGCCTATACATGGAATAATAGAAGATGTCCCCAACACAATGTTGCTGAACGTCTTGACAGAGCTATGGTAGACTCACAGTGGCAATCTTCCAATCCAAATGCAGGTCTTCTCCATCTCCCAAGCCTTAACAGTGATCATAACCCAATCTTGCTCCTTCTCAATACCAGTTCAAAAAGAAGAAGATATCCGAAAAGATTTGAAATTGCATGGACTCAATACTCTGATTTCAAAATTTTCATATCTGAGTCATGGTGCGGTATCAACTCCCATAATCTTCAAAGTAAACTTTCGATTCTGCTACCCAGGCTCAACTGTTGGGGGAATTCTCGTATGGAGAATTTAAATAATGACATCAAATACTATGAAGACAGATTATTGCAAGTACAAACCCTACATCCTACTGATTCGACTTATATGGAGGAAAGGAAAATTCAACTACTGCTCAATAAACTTCACTTACAAAGAGAATTATATTGGAAACAAAGATCAAGCATTTTCTGGCTTAAAGAAGGGGATAAAAACGCAAAAAATTTCCACTTACCAGCCACAGTGAGGAAGAACAGAAATACTATTCACAGTATTTTGAATCCAAATGGAGATTTTGTGACATCTCATGAATCGATGTCAACCATATTCGTCAACCACTTCAAATCCATGTTTCAAGCTGGCGAACATAATCCAGTTCCTCTTCATATCATTTCTGAACTTGTTTCAATTTCAGATGATGAGAACATCTCTCTTTCTGCTATCCCTACAGCAGAGGAAATATATACCACTGTCAAGATGATGAATTCTTATAAAGCGCCAGGACCAGATGGTTATCCTATCTATTTTTATCAGAATTGCTGGGGATTAGTTGGCAATGAGGTAATCATATTTTCGAACTGGCTCCATGCCTTCTAAATTAAACCATACTAATATTGTTCTCATACCAAAAATCCATCATCTTGTCAAACTTGTTGATTTTTGTCCTATTGCACTCTGTAATGTTCTCTATAAGTTCATCACAAAAATCATTGCCAACCGCCTACGCCCTCTTCTTCATAAACTTATTAATCCGCATCAAAATGCTTTTGTCCCGGGTAGATTCATTGGTGACAATGTGCTCATAGCCCAAGAACTTTTCCACTCCATTTCTAAACTTACGGGCAAAAATGAATCTTTTGCTCTAAAAGTTGATATGTCTAAGGCATATGACAGGTTAAATTGGGACATTATCAGTCAAGCTTTGATTGGGTTTGGGATTAAAGATCATTCTCATAAATTAATCATGTAGTGTATCACCACAACCTCCCTTGCCATTCTCATTAATGGGGAACCTTCTGAAACATTCCTTCCCAAACGTGGTATTCGACAAGGCTGTCCTTTATCACCATACTTATTTATCATGTCCATGGAAATTTTCTCTGTTTTCATTTCAATAATGGATAGAAATTGACTCTATGATAGCCTGACCATCCCGCATTCCCCATCTACATTTTCTCACTTAGCTTTTGCTGATGATCTCATCATATTTGGGAAGTGCTCACTTCACAATATCAACCAAGTGAAGCTGATCATCCAAACTTTTGAAAGTTGGTCCGGTCAACAAATTAACTTTAAAAAATCTTCAATATTCTTCTCAAAGAATTTGGATCCCATCATGAAATATCTGTATCTCAGTCTTCTGGGGGTGAAAATCATGGCAAATTCTGATAAATACCTGGGCCATTTTCTACTACAATCCAAAAACAGAGTCTCCACATTCACCAGCCTCCTCAATACCAATAATTCTCGCCTTCAAGGTTGGAAACAGAAATGTTTATCCCATGCTGTAAGAACGGTGCTTATAAAATCAACACTATCATCCATTCCTACTTATTATCTATCCTCATACCATGTCCCGAAGAAGATGACTGATATCTTGACTAAACTCCAAAGAAATTTTTGGTGGAAGTCGATTGACAAAAGGAAAATACATTTCACAGCATGGTCAAACATAACCAAACCCAAGTTTCAAGGAGGTTTGGGCATCAGAGATCCTTTCATTACAAACCAATCCCAGATTCTGAAGCTCACCTGGCGATTTCTTACTGATACCAAAGCAACATGGACCTCCCTTCTCAAGGATAAATATCTTCATTCTTCTTCATTTTGGTCTGCCTCCCAATCTTCAAGAGCTTCCTGCATTTGGTCTAGTATTCTACGAAGTAGGGAATTCCTCATGGATAATATTATATGGTTAGTGGGTGATGGAACAAACATTAACATTTGGATGGTGTCACGCCCCGCTTCCCAGAATTACGGCGAGCCGGGTACGTAACATCATCCCCAGGCTACGCGACATACGAATACGCCAGTACTCATATTCGCGATTGTCGTCCGTAAGGTTCATGCATAGGTAAAAGCAGGTCATAACTTACATAAATTTAAGTCAGCAATAATCTAAAACTAAGACATTCTAACTAATTGAAAAACTAAGACATTCTAACTAATTGAACATAAATATAACTATTTCTACCCAGTACAATTTTGAACACAACTATAAATAATACCATTATACCTTAAACAAGTAGATAAAAAGAATTTTTGTTCCGACTTGGACGTCTTCAATGGTATCATCACGTCCTTAATCTCCGGTTGTCCTTCAGTACCTGATAGCGGCTTCACTTGGTACACTGCTACAAAACCTAGTGAACAATACTAGGTCGTTTAGAAACGACAAGCAAGTCCTCGGCCAAAGACGGTTCAGACAAATATAATAAGAAATGAAACATAAAGATTATCTATTAAGATGATAGGAATATGCAAGTTTACATTGTTATAGTTTTCATGCATTTAAGTAGTATAAACGTCCTTTTTGGCCTTATTTAAAATGGAGTAGTTTCCTCCTAGAATGAAATGAAATTTGAGGGACTAAACCATCCACCCGATGTTCTATCGATGTATATGAAAAAATAAATTTCCGAGCTTCCCTTGAGCTTATCATAAATTTTGTCTCCCTTGGACAAAATTGAAATATGTCTCTCTTGGAAAAATAGAAATTGTCTCCCTTGGACAAAATTGAAATATGCCTCTCTTGGGCCAACCCTAAAATGCAATACAATTTGGAGAACAATCCCTGAACATTCATAAAATAGTTTCCCATCAACAATCCTGTTAACCTAGGATCAGGCTGTGAATTCGGCGGCACGGTGCTTAGTATCCGGCCTGGAGCCTCCCTTGGGCTTAACAATCATCTATTCGATATTACTGTCGTAATAGATGTAATAATCTGAAGCACGAAATCAAGAGCCTCCCTTGGGCTTAGTTTGCCTCCCTTGAGCAAACGAAAATACGAGCTAAGTCTCACAAACTCCATTCGCATGGCCTTACGAATGAGTAGGATATTTACTGATCAGCTTTTTAATTTTATTATGCTATGGGACTATTTAGGAATATCCAGATTGTTCTCCCCCGCCCAATGCTTCCTAGCTGTTTCTAAGTATCTTTTCTAAATGACTTTAGAACTTAGGGAATAACCCGATTTTTCAAAAAGTCGAGAATTTGACTAGCTCTTGAATTTTTTAAAAATTTCGGCAGAGTCTCCTTTGTATAGGGAGACTCCAAAAATTCACAAGAGACAATATATAACATAAAATATAAATCTGGGTTCGCCGACCCCTTCGGTGGAGCAACTCTCAACACCGGAACCACGCAAATAATAATTTGGGTTCGCCGACCCCTTCGGTGGAGCAACTCTCAACACCGGATCACATGCATGTATGATATATACATTTCTAAAAAAAAAATTTAAGTACAATATCTTACCTTAGCATGCAAGCAAGCCTATTTTAACCGCAATCGGCTTCTTTCATACCTTTCAAGTCTAGAAATCACTACTTTCGCAATCGCTTTTCTTATTTATACTACTAGACTTGAAATCACAATTGGTTAGAAACATGATAAATAAGCAAATCTAAATTCAAAATTTATGCGTATTGAGGGATCATTCATATGCTGTGGTAATATGCATAACTATACATATTATATAAGATTTTAAAAACTAATAAATTTCCTGACTTAAATTTTGTTCTTACACAACAATATGCATACTTATTTGTCTCAAAATGTTGGATACAATTAATATATACAATTAATATATATACTGCATATATATATATATATATATATATATATATATATATATATATAGTTCTTGTCAATTTCCAATATAACTCATATAATCATCTAGACAATTTTCTAAGTTGTACTTTAGGCATTTATGTTTGAAATTCTAGGTTACGCTAATATTAACAAATATTACTCCTAAGTATGACCTATTATAAATCTTTCCAACATAAGCACATTATATATATATATTCTTATTTAAAATGAATGAATCCTCTTGCTTCAACTATACTAGTTTATGTTGGATACTAGAAAATAACATATGTACCCGCATGTCCTCATTCATGCAATATGAATGACTCTATCTTACCTATCTAGAAATACCTAAAACTCGTATCATATGTACTTATTCTAGCAATATTTATGTCGTGTGTGTGTGTAGCAATTTTGTTTATGTACTCATGGTATCATACAAACTTAACACATATATATATATATATATATATATATATATATATATATATATATATATATATATATATATATATATATATATATCATATAATTATAATTGTGTTTAAGAGGATCACTTATTTTAAATGCATAAGAAAATAGACTTGAAGCCTCAACTAACTGAACATTCAGAATAAATATAAAATGATAGATAAAGCAAATGGAAAATAAAATGGAAAATTCCATTTACTAGCAACATTCAAAAATTTTGACGTAAGAAAATTTACGTCAAGAAGGCTATATACTCATAAATTCAGAAATTAAGCTAATAAAATTGAGATTGCATCCCAAGATTTCGGTTCTAAAACATGCATAAATTGTTCTAAGAATTTTAAGGTGGAAATTTAAAGGAGAAAGGGAGGGCTTGCCTTGGGAAAATAGATTTGGGTTTGGAATTAGGGTTTTTGAGCCTTCTTCTTCTTCCAATTTCTTTCCTTGAAGTAAAAGAGGAAGAGGAAGTGGGAAGTTGAAGGAGGAGGAGATGATGGCGGTGAAGGTGGAAGTGGTGGTGGTGGCCGACGACGGCGGGTGGCGCCGGTGGTGCGCCAGCGGCGGCGATAGGCGGGCGGCGGCGGCGGCAGGCGGGCGGCGGCGGCGGGAAGTCCGGCGGCAGCAGCAGCAGCAGCACAGTAACAGTAGCAGCAGTAGCAATAGTAAGGGAAGGGAAGGAGGAGAAGAGGAAGAGTGGAGGAGAGGGATGGAGAGGAATAGGGAGAGGAGAGTGAGAGAGGGAGAGATATAGAGAGAGGGAGAGAGAGTTCGAGAGAGAGCGAGAGATGACCGAGAGAGTGAGAGAGAGATCGAGAGAGGGAGAGAGGATTCGAGAGAGGGAGAGAGAGAGAGAGAGAGATTTCGAGAGAGGGAGAGAGGGTTCGGGAGAGAGGCTGCCTCTCTCTCTCTTTTTCTCTATTATAATTTCTTTTTTTTTTCTTTTTTTTTTCCTTAGGTTTTCAAAATAAGAATTTTAAAAAAATAAGAATGAAAATAAAATTATTATTATTATTACATCAATTATTGTTTATATCATAAAAAAAATTTAGAGCAAAATATTTAATAGATGGAAATATAATAAAATATTAATACGTTAATTTTTGGAAAGCAGCTATGACAGATGGACCCTTGGGTCCCATCATTACCTGGTTTTAAAGTTCATGGATATAGTTTTGCTGAAAGATGGGTTTCGAAAGTCAGTGAGCTTATCAATAAAGAAACAAATCAGTGGAAGGTGAACCTCATTCATATCCTATTCCCTCAAACAGAAGCTGCAGCAATATTAAGAATCTCTCTATCTGCCAATTGCTTACAAGATAAACTTAATTGGATACATACAAGTGATGGAGAATTGACTGTCACGTCCCGATTCTGTAGAATCGATAGTCGTCTCCCGGACGTGATGCCGTGCGAACCTAAGTTGCGATCGCACAAGGCGTAGTCATAAGGTCATCCGAAACACAACATCAAGTTAGAGTACGCAGAGAAATTGATTGACACATTTGAAATAGAAGTAGACTTTTTTATTGATAATAAAATGTCACGCCCCAGAACCAGAATACTGGAGAGCGGGGGAATGACTCAGCCAGCTACGTATTACGGGTAGATGAATACCGTATAATACGATCAATGCTGTCTAACCAGACGAGGGGGTGCATACTACATAAAAGTCTTACTATGGTCATTACACATCTATTGTCTCAATCATTCAAACAAGAAACAGAAATATAGAACATGTAAGATAAAGCAATAAGGCGTCCCAAACGCTCAGTCAAAATGTTCTTGAGATCTGGCTTTACAAAATATAGCCAGATGATATAACAAGTATACACAATTGTTATCAGCTGCAGTCTGACTTAATTACAATCATGTAAAAGTAAGTACAAGATAATTCGACTAACATGTCGGTGCCAAACGGCTAAGTATAAAGGTAAATAACAAAACGAGCGGTGAAGTAAGGAACCCACTCGAGTCCTCCTGCGATCATTCCCCTAGTATTGACCATCTGGGAGGTAGAAGTACGCTGGATCCTCGAGAACCGGCTCTAAATCTGGCCATGCAAAACCAGAGAGGTTAGACCTCTAATAGCAAGTACCACAAGGAAGGACGATATGAAGGACATACACCAGTAAGTAAAAGAATATAATAATAGATCTCTGCTTGCTACTAGGATTCACATCACATCACGACACTTCGAACCAACCTCCCAACCAAACAAGGACAGAAGTTGGCCCGTCATGTCCTGACATTCTGATCATTCCAGTTAGGTAACAGAGTAGTACAGTACACAAATAAATCATCTTGAACGGCCAATCAAATTCTACGGCTTGCTATTATGAGTCCCAAGTTATCCTGGAATTATGCAATTAGGGATTCCTCAGTTCTTACTATGTGCAAGCAAGGCTAGCCTATCCAATCAATCAATTGCGCCAATCATGTAGTTAGACGAGTCCCAGCGGGACGCCCGCCGTTATAGCATGTACAATAATATAATCAGATAGCGTTTCTTGTCCTTGTTTGGTTGGAAGGTTGGTTCGAAGTGTCACACGGGCAGGAAACGCTATCTGATTATATTATTGTACATGCTATAACGGCGGGCGTCCCGCTGGGACTCGTCTAACTACATGATTGGCGCAATTGATTGATTGGATAGGCTAGTCTTGCTTGCACATAGTAAGAACTGAGGAATCCCTAATTGCATAATTCCAGGATAACTTGGGACTCATAATAGCAAGCCGTAGAATTTGATTGGCCGTTCAAGATGATTTGTTTGTGTACTGTACTACTCTGTTACCTAACTGGAATGATCAGAATGTCAGGACATGACGGGCCAACTTCTGTCCTTGTTTGGTTGGGAGGTTGGTTCGAAGTGTCGTGATGTGATGTGAATCCTAGTAGCAAGCAGAGACCTATTATTATATTCTTTTACTTACTGGTGTATGTCCTTCATATCGTCCTTCCTTGTGGTACTTGCTATTAGAGGTCTAACCTCTCTGGTTTTGCATGGCCAGATTTAGAGCCGGTTCCCGAGGATCCAGCGTACTTCTACCTCCCAGATGGTCAATACTAGGGAAATGATCGCAGGAGGACTCGAGTGGGTTCCTTACTTCACCGCTCGTTTTGTTATTTACCTTTATACTTAGCCGTTTGGCACCGACATGTTAGTCGGATTGTCTTGTACTTACTTTTACATGATTGTAATTAAGTCAGACTGCAGCTGATAACAATTGTGTATACTTGTTATATCATCTGGCTATATTTTGTAAAGCCAGATCTCAAGAACATTTTGACTGAGCGTTTGGGATGCCTTACTGCTTTATCTTACATGTTCTATATTTCTGTTTCTTGTTTGAATGATTGAGACAATAGATGTGTAATGACCATAGTAAGACTTTTATGTAGTATGCACCCCCTCGTCTGGTTAGACAACATTGATCGTATTATACGGTATTCATCTACCCGTAATACGTAGCTGGCTGAGTCATTCCCCCGCTCTCCAGTATTCTGGTTCTGGGGCGTGACATAAAACTTCATTTACATTGACTTCATTACATTCATTGCCGCGCGGGCTACAACATGACTCGACTTACATAACGAACGCCGATGAGATAGTCGTTCCATACATTACATCCCTTTTTACAAGCAAAACATAACACTTTCCACCTGCTATCGAGGGGAGTCAAGTCGTCATCTTCTTTTGGACTGAATGCGGGGTCTTCTTCAAAAGGAATCCAGAAACACAAGCCTTCACACGCGGACGAGGCTTCAAAAGGGTTCACGTCGCCTTGAGCTTTTAAGTGGCACGCCCTTCGTGGTTCGGGGTACCTGCGTGGAGAGCGAGGATCAGTACATTACACTTTGTACTGGTGCATGGTAAATTAAGCTCCAAGCTCTCATTTGGTTGAAGAGTTTATAAGAGTTAGCTCATGAATGTTTCTAACCATCCTAATGAATTTCAAACGAGCAATGACAAGCATAATGTAAATTACGTTGGAACTTACCCACGGCGGGCCACGCCGCATCTTATGAAACTTACCATGTTCTTCCCTGTCAATTGTTATTATTTACATACCAAGTGCAATATTACGTGTGATTGGCCACTGGCATGACAAGCCATTGCAGCGCAAGTAGCGAGCCCCGCTGCAAGTCCCCGCTTAACCCGTGCTATCATCCAGCACAGCTATACCGTGTTTCCTCCTAGGCCGAGTCGGTCCCGTGGCCCCGGGTTGTCGCTCGAGGAAACTCTTCCTTGTCGACAAGTTGTCCAATGACCGAGTTAAGACATTATTTAGTTGTTAAGGTATTGCCTACGTTCACTTTGAAACTTGACCATTTTACCGTGCCCGTGCCTCTGCATTCATTCTTTCATCCGCAACAACACTATCGATTTACCTAAGAAGGGGTCGAGAAGAGAAGGGTTAGCCACTCACCTTGAGTTTACTTCGGCGAGAGAACTTGTTGGCCGCGCTAGACGTCGCCTACGCGATTACCTGAAATCGCACAAGCAACCGATTAGAACACTGCACTATTCAAGAAGTTCGATAGGAAATGCGAGTTCGAAATGCAAGCCATAAAAACCATCGAAAACATTCGCGAAAACGCATTCAGAAAACAAAGCCAAAATCAACGCAAGCAGCGTGAAAAGCAGAGCAACGTGAGGTCTCTCCCGACTCAGCCGCAGAGTCAATCCTTGAGGCACAACCCGCTGAATATGGGACTTGGTTCCGAAGAAGACATTCCATAATGAGGAATGGATCTTAATTCAACCGTTCCCGTTCGATCGATTCGATTGATCCCGACCTATCGGTCCCGACCGAATCGATAGCGACAGTGTTCCTTTCTCGCGCACCCCGTGGACGGAGTACGGGACATGATGTAGGGACGGGGAACTACACTATAACCAACTAAGAAAAAGTTTCGTCCTCGAAACTTAAAATAGAACCTACCTCTACGAGAACAATGAAGAAAATTTTTCCTTCATTTCTGACTCAAGCTCCCACGTTGACTCTTCGACCGAATAGTTTCTCCAGAGGACGCGGATGAGAGGAATATCACGGTTACGGAGGAGTTTATCCTTGCGCTCCAAGATTTGCACGGGCTCTTCGACATATGACAAGTCCGCCTTCAGGTCCAGCTTACCCAAATCCACCACATGGCTCAGATCGTGCACGTACTTCCGCAATTGTGAGACGTGGAAGATGTCATGTACCTCTGACAATGCAGGCGGCAAGACGATTTGGTAAGCTACCGGGGCGACTCGCTTCAATATTTCGAACGGACCAACAAATCTTGTGCTCAATTTCCCGTTCGCATCGAACCTGGAAACTCCACGCATGGGCATGACTTTCAAGAATACATGGTCGCCTTCCGAGAACTCGAGGGGGCGTCGGTGCGTGTCGGCATAGCTCTTCTGCCGGCTTTGTACTATCTTCAATCTCTTCCGTATCAACTTGACCTTCTGCACCGTCTGCTCTGATACCATTATGTCACGCCCCGATTCCGTAGAATCGATAGTCGTTCCCCGGGCGTGATGCCGTGCGAACCTAAGTTACGATCGCACAAGGCGTAGTCATAAGGTCATCCGAAACACAACATCAAGTTAGAGTACACAGAGAAATTGATTGACACATTTGAAATAGAAGTAGACTTTTTTATTGATAATAAAACTTCATTTACATTGACTTCATTACATTCATTGCCGCGCGGGCTACAACATGACTCGACTTACAAAACGAACACCGATGAGATAGTCGTTCCATACATTACATCCCTTTTTACAAGAAAAATATAACACTTTCCACCTGCTATCGAGGGGAGTCGAGTCGTCATCTTCTTTTGGACTGAATGCGGGGTCTTCTTCAAAAGGAATCCAGAAACACAAGCCTTCACACGCGGACGAGGCTTCAAAAGGGTTCACATCGCCTTGAGCTTTTAGGTGGCACGCCCTTCGTGATTCGGGGTACCTGCGTGGAGAGCGAGGATCAGTACATTACACTTTGTACTGGTGCGTGGCAAATTAAGCTCCAAGCTCTCATTTGGTTGAAGAGTTTATATAACTTAGCTCATGAATGTTTCTAACCATCCTAATGCATTTCAAACGAGCAATGACAAGCATAATGTAAATTACGTTGGAACTTACCCACGGCGAGCCACGCCGCGCCTTATGAAACTTACCATGTTCTTTCCTGTCAATTGTTATCATTTACATACCAAGTGCAATATTACGTGTGATTGGCCACTGGCATGACAAGCCATCCTGGACTATAGCTTTGTTAGCCGGGGCCCTTGCAGCGCAAGTAGCAAGCCCCGCTGCAAGTCCCCGCTAACCCGTGCTATCATCCAGCACAGCTATACCGTGTTTCCTCCTAGGCCGAATCGGTCCCGTGGTCCCGGATTGTCGCTCGAGGAAACTCTTCCTTGTCGACAAGTTGTCCAATGACCGAGTTAAGACATTATTTAGTTGTTAAGGTATTGCCTACGTTCACTTTGAAACTTGACCATTTTACCGTGTCCGTGCCTCTGCATTCATTCTTTCATCCGCAACAACACTATCGATTTACCTAAGAAAGGGTCGAAAAGAGAAGGGTTAGCCACTCACCTTGAGTTTACTTCGGCGAGAGAACTTGTTGGCCGCGCTAGACATCGCCTACGCGATTAACTGAAATCGCACAAGCAACCGATTAGAACACTGCATTATTCAAGAAGTTCGATAGGAAATGCGAGTTCGAAATGCAAGCCATGAAAACCATCGAAAACATTCGCGAAAACGCATTCAGAAAACAAAGCCAAAACCAACGCAAGCGGCGTGAAAAGCAAAGCAACGGGAGGTCTCTCCCGACTCACCCGCAGAGTCAATCCTTGAGGCGCAACCCGCTGAATATGGGACTTGGTTCCGAAGAAGACTTTCCATAACGAGGAATGGATCTTAATTCAACCGTTCCCGTTCGATCGATTCGATTGATCCCGACCTATCGGTCCCGACCGAATCGATAGCGACAGTGTTCCTTTCTCGCGCACCCCGTAGACGGAGTACGGGGCACGATGTAGGGACGGGGCACTACATTGACTACCAAATCTGCTTATCGAGTGCTACATGACAAATCTCTACTGAACCAACATACTCTAAGAGAAGATGACTTCAAAGACTGGAGAAAATTATGGTCTTTAAATCATATTTGCCCAAGAGTCCTTTTATTTATCTGGCGAGCTCTTACAAACTCACTACCTACTCTTCACAACATCCACCACCGCATCAGACATATTAATCCAATATTTCTACTCTGTAAGGTACATTCTGAAACTGTTAATCACCTTCTTCTTCATTGTGCAGTAACATGAACAACATGGTTACAAAATTCGAACTATGCACATCTCATCAATGAAGGAATTACTGTCTCTATGTTCATTACCATGCTTTTAAAGGAGGGAATGTAACTCCTCTCCCCGGATTTTGAAATTCTTTTAATTATTTTCTTTGGTTCTAAATTTTTCTAGCTAGAAACTATATTTTATCATACAAAGGATATTTTGATTAATGAAGAGAATTGTCAAACTATTTTTTTATAATGAAATATACGTTCTAGATTTATTATTTATTTTTAAGACTTGAAAAGATGTTCACATCTTATTTAATATTGATTGTTATTCCAAAGAATTATTTTAAAGCACTATTTGCAAGGTATTAAATATAGTTTTGGCTAAATGCATTTTTAGATACCATCCATGATATCTAGTATTAATTTTGTTTCATTAGGGATTGAGAGGATTAGATTTAGAATTTAGAATTATTTGATTTAAAACTTTGAGGAGATTTGGTTTTTAAATGGTAACTTGAAACAAGAAAATGACTGCCAGTCTATTTTCAAAAAGGGTTCCTTTTTTATTAATCAAAGTATACTCTAAATTATTTTGATGCTACCAAATGTTATATTTAATATGATGGCTATAATGTGAAATTAAGCTTTAGGATTTACGAAATACTTTTAAATTATTTTGATAGCTTTTAATACAATTTTAAATTACTACGAGGATTAATTGTTTGGATTTAGATTGGACTAAATTAGTTCCAAAATTACTAGTTATTATCCTACTAATAAAGGATTATCAATTTATTTGTTTAAAATAAGATTTGAATTTATATGATTTAAACTAGTTGATAAGTATTGAATATTATTACTATCATTAAATATTGGATTAGGATTTGATTTATGAAGTTTAAAATTATTTAATTAGGAGATTAAGCTTCTTCTAGTTTAGTACCCTTTTGATAATCGAATAATAGTTAAACGGATATTGATTGCCTTAAATTCTAATGTTGATAGAATCCTTCCAAATCAATACTTATCCCTACTATTAGTATAAATAGCCATCTCTTCCCCGGGCACCCATATGCAGAACCAACAATGCCGCCACCTCTGCGCTCCGCCTCCTGCGCACCATGCCGACCACCCTCCACAGTTTTCATCTACCATCACACAACCACCGCAGCCCACCATCGGCAACACCCGCATCATCACTTCCGTCACCAAGCCATAACCAACCTCATCTCATCCGCCATCACCAACGACGACAGCCATCATCCCAAAATTTGTGTTCACCACTCAATCGTGTCCATACCCAAAAATCTGTGCCGTGTCAACTCGTGTCAGCCGGGTCCGACCCCGGGTGTCGTGTACATCTAGTTCATCAAGCCAATACATTACAAATCCACGGTAGTCAATTTCGTGTCCGACAAAGCAGGACAACCAATCCAATTACCATGTCCGTGTCGATCGGCCGACACGGACGTCACCCCCACACCGACCAAATCGCCACAACTACTTACCTACCGCCCTTGACCTCGGCCTCCGCGGCGAACGAGTTCTGATCTGCAACGTCCGTGTCGCCTGACTTCCAGCCCGCGGTGCCGTTCCTCCCGAGCGCTATGTCCGCACTCCGAAGAGCCGCTCGCCACAGCCAGTCCGTAGCCACGAGTCAGCGCCGGCCAGAGATCCCCACTGCCTCGTGGACCACCGCGGCTCGTCCAGCGTGACTCAGACCCCAACACGTGCACCGCTGCGTCCCTGCGAAGCAGTACCGCCCGACGTCGACATATCCCGTCTCCCGGGGAGCCGCGCCTTGCCGACGTTCCTCCGTGGGCAGCACCCGGCCGCGCTCCCTTCTGGTCGATTCGTCGACCGGCGTCCATCCCACACCTTGTGCCGCACCCACCTCCGCCTGACCGAGCGGCCCCCACTGCGCCGCCCTCACACTCGCTGCTCGCGGTGAGCCACTCCCGACGACACCCATGGCCGCCCGCTGGGCCGCACTCCGCCTTGGCTCCCTCCCCGCACGGTCGAGTCCTCCAGCCGCCGCCGTGTCGAGCACAGCACCGTGCTTCGACGCCACCGCCGACTCCTTCGCGGTGCTCGCGCCTCCGCCATCGCGCGGAAGCTCGAGCCCCAGATCCGACGCCCCACAGCCGGCGGCGAACGCCACCTAGTATTGTGCCGCCGGGCTACCCTCCGGCTCCGTCACCCACATCCCGACGTCGAGCCTTCCAGAGCAGCGGTGAGACCCTCTCCTTTCCCCTCTCTCTCCCATCCTTTCTTTATTTCATTTTGAAGAAGAGAACAGCAGCTGTAGAGTGAGGAATAGCTTCACTTGAGTTTTAATTAAGGTTTTATTAGGCCTTGATGCATGGGCCTATGGTTGGATCTGAGCCCAATTGATACAGTTGGGCTTGGTATTAATTAAGGTTTTAGTTTTGAATTATATATTTAATTTTGGACTCATAAAAATGTGAATGAACATTAGTTGGCCAGCTTGGGATTTAAAGAAAACGGTTTTGGGCTGTTGGGAAAATCAGCTTATAGGTCCAGTTGCTATAAATGTGTTTTGTTATAATTAAAAAGTAGTTTATTTGGTTAAATGTTGTTTTTTTTGCTATGTTTAATTATTGGACTTTTTAGATAACAAATCTTATGACCTTATATTTAATCCTAATAGGTTTTTGAATAAGAGTAATAATGGGTTCCTTCTTTTATGCATCTAAAACAAGTTTTGGGTTTATAATGAACTAATGGGCCTTATATTCCTAATGAGTTTTATACATATTCGGCTTAATAAACTTTTTATAAATACTTCCTAAAAAGAGTTTATAAACAGAAATCATATATATGTGATTTTTAATAACTTGGGCTTGTAGAATTGATGGGCTTATAACCTCTGGGCTTTTAATTGAATATCATTTTCTAAAAATTATTAAGCATCTCTATTTAGTACTTTTATATAAGTATTATATTAAAACCTTTTTCTTAAATAAGTATATATAAGTATTGCAAGTATTTTCTTAAACAAGGGATTGTACCTTTTCTGTTTCTGATAAAATAAAATAATGTGTAAGCATTTCTCTAAATAACTAAATACGATTTTCTAATTAAATAATTACTTTTCTCTAAGATAGAAATCTCCCTTAAATTATCCATGATCATAGCTAATCGTATCCCCACTTCTTTTGGCAACTGTGGACTTCTTCACATCTACTTTAGTCAATGGACCATCATGGACCCAATGAGATCATCGGTTTCACCAGCTAAGGACCTCAGGCAAGTACACTTTCTAATTGCTTTTCGATTCATAGTAGTCTTTTCATTTCATGTTTATAAATATGTCTTGCTGCTTGTTGACACACTCGTCACACGGAGTAGTCGGAAGGAAAAATATCTTAGTAGACATGTGGACTACCCAGAAATATCCCCAAAATGTCTATTCTTGAACGATAGCAGCTGCACACGACACGTGCAGTGAGCCGGATTTACCCCTTAGCCATTCACATGTCGAAACAGATATTTCACACCACCTAGGTAGATGTCTTTTATTTTTCCTTTTCATCTCCACTGTGCCATGTCATCAGTACTTTCCAGTTTTTTATATCTCATATGTTATTTTCATGTCTTGTTAATTCTATTGTGTTTTTGCATTGTCGTCGGTTTGTGTACTTGTTCCATTCCTGACTGGAAACCAACATTTTTCAGGTTTAGCCGCGATCACTCTTAGCACTGGAGAGACATGGGTATGCTGAGGCCGACCTAGATAGTAGAACTAGTTGTCATTTTCATTAATTGTGAGAACTTTATATTTTCTTTTAAATATAAATCTTGTAAATGTTGTAATAAACTTAGAAATGTGAATGAGCAGCAAATATTATATCTGGTGATTTTGAGCATTTATTTCTTGCGGACTTGACAGCGTTCTACCGCCGACTCTGCGGCGTAGGCTGACTTGGACACGTCTCGTATCCGAAAAACGGGTGCGGGTCGTGACAGGGAGATCAAGAGAAGATTACTCATAGTCTATATCAAATGTGGATTATCTGGAAGGCGAGAAACAAATACATCTTTGAAGACAAGCCAATCACTGGAAGCAATATACTTGTGAAAACAGTTCGACTGAAGAACAAGTTCGAAGACTACACCAAAGAAACTTCCTGCATCTCTAGCCCTGTTTCGAATCATCAAGAGATAGCATATTGGATTCCTCCTATATCAGGTTCCTAGAAAGTCAATTTTGATGGTGCATTCCTTGATAATACAATGGCGGGAGCGACTATTTTGAGAAATTTGAATGGTCTCTTCATATTTGCTCTTACAAATTATGATCAAGGAGGCTCCCCAATTGAGGCTGAGTCCATGGGTCTTCTTCTGGCATTGAATATCTGTACTAGATTCAATCTCACCAGCGCCATCATAGAAGGAGACTGCAAGCCACTAGTCGATTCCATCAACAACAATACTATCACTCCTCCATGGCGAGCTAGACATGCTGTTGAAGACGCTAGAAATTTTAAGGAGTCTACTGCTGCTATATCCTTTTCCTATGCTCATAGAAGTTCAAATCAAGTAGCCCATAACTTAGCTTCTGCTACTTTGTTGTATAATCAATCAAGTGGAATATCCATTTACAATGATATTCCTACATGTATCTCTTCTTATTACATGAATCACATTTCTTCTTAATGCTAATGAAGTTTTTTATCTCCAAAAAAAAAAAAAACTTCATTGGTAACTGATGGCATCTCATTCGAACCGGACTGGTCTGGTCTGGTCCAGACCGGTTTCGGTTCACCATGCAGCCGGTCCGTCTGGGATATTATTATTAGGGTAAGTGCGTCCATATGTGGTGAACTTCTGGCTAGAGTTTTTCTAATTGCATATATATATATATATATATATATATATATATATATATATATATATATATATATATATATATATTCCATTTCTGGAGGTGTTCTTCTCTCTTCTTCTTTTTTTCTTCATCGTCATCTTCTTATGGTAGATCTGTTGTAGGATGAACTAAAAAGATTCCTCGCTGGTAGGAGGTTCAACTTCACCGAAGGTATAATTTCTGTTGCTTCCACTTTAACCCCCTTCGGTTCCATAACCCATCCATGTATTACATATGGTATCAGAGCCATGATGACTTCTTTTCTCTTCTAAAAAATCATAAAAATTTAGGGCTCCATATTTTTTATCTATGAAATTTTGCATGACATGTTAGGACTTTCATGCTTCTTCTAACATGACGCTTCTTCTATCTTTTATTGATCTTTCTCTCAAAAATCACAAAATGAATGCAGAAAGCGATAAAAGCAAACAACGAAAACATTCATCGAAAATGACAAGCAACAAAACGTGCAACGAAAACAATAAAGAAAATGTATGAGAAGTGACATTTATATATAATTCATTCTCCAAGACACAATCCACTACAATTTGGACTTATTCCGACAGAAACCAGATCATGAATAGAAAAATGTTCTCCATATATATTTGTCCCGATTGAATAGATGCCAAAAGATTTTCCTCAATTATCCAGTTCCGATTGGATTAAACTAGCCACAAACCAACACGTTGCAATCGCCAAGAGGAGGGCACTTCACAACAGAACAAAGTGATCATGCGCTGATCAAGATCCCACTGGCACACTTTCCCGGGTTAAAAAAAACTTTAGATACTTTTTTGTAAAGCTCTTGTTGAAGAGTTGTAACTCGTCTGTACCGTTTTTTAATACAAAATTTCCTCGCTTCATCCTCCACCGGAAATAAGCAGTTGTGGTTGAGAATGTTCCTTCAGCACCTACAAGTGGTGTACATGTTGGGCATTGTGATCCTCCGAGGAAGACGACTACATAGGAGTGATTTGTAGCACATACTAGGTCTGTATATGATACTCTTCCATGGTGGAATGCTTATTGACACTTGTTCCATATCTGTTAGAGGAACATATGTTTGGATAATTTTCTTATGTATCTTTTAATTCCACAACTTATTTTATTATGTTGAGATAAATATCGATATATATTTTTATTGATTGTCATGATCAGTATGAGGAACATGCATGATATCCACTCGATCACATGAATGACCCACCACACCTTCAAATGACCATGAGGGTACATCGAAGATGGGATGGAGTACATCCTACAAGTGCACTGGAAATAGCGGTAATGTACTATGGATTGTGGTATACGTGGGAGAACTTATGGATCGTCCCAAAAATCCAGGATGAGGTTGTTGTATCATGGTTAGTCCGATCGACCTGAAAGAATTATACTTTCATCGTGACAATCATGCACATTGTCTTGATAGATATAGACATATGCCCTCTGTGAGATTGTCTCCACCGTCACACATCTTCACATGACTCGTGTTATATGATCTCCAGGGCCAGTGGCGGAGCATAACATGGGCTTTCACATGTTGTAGCCCGGCCTTCAAAAATATATACAAGGAGTTACCAGCTTTATATCACATATATGTCTTAGTTTAATTGGTTCAATAGTTGGCTCATTTAATAGAGAATCCAGGATTCGAATCTTGTGGGTGTTGTCTGTTGTGTAGATTTTGTAGTTATTTCATTTATTGAGTTATCATATGATTTTTCTTCTTCTTCTTCTTCATTCCATGCTCTTAGCCCCCACCCCCCACCCCCCAATTTTTTTTTTCCTGGCTCCGCCCTTGCCCAGGGCTTTAGTAATCATGTTATGAACTAATGTATACACATCCGTACCCTTAAAGAGACACTGGTCCTTGAAGTCAACGACTAATGATGAAATCAATGTGGTACATCAAGGATCGTTATTACGAAAACATGTTGGTTACGAGAACAAATGTAGTGGATATGGGGAAGATCATGCATGAGGCATGTCTAATGATCATCCACTGGCCAAACTTTATGTGAATTCAACGATTGCGAAAAAGTGTGGTTGCGTCATAACGAGACCATAGTATTTCGGTATGCTCTCCTCCAAGAAATTTTTAGATATTCGAATAAGACAAGCGAATTCATTTGGGGTACGCATGAGTTCCTCACTATGATTTTTTATTTTGTGATAGGAGTTATCCTTAGGCTGGTTCATAGTTAGTCTGGAGAATACATACTTCATTGGTAACTTGACGTACGGATCGATCCCCACAATTCTGCTGCATAAGTGGCATTGTCTAAACAATGTTACTGACTTAGAGTTCGATCGATACAGGGCCGGAGCTGAGATTTGTCAAACGGAATCCGGTGCAAAAAATAAATGAAGACCTATTCTTATATATATATATATATTCTTATATATATATATATATATATATATATATATATATATGCAAATGATCTCTAGTCAAATGATCTCTAGTCTAGTGGTTAAGAGAGATGCATGCGGCCCAAGAGGTCAGGAGTTCGAGCCTCAGTGGGGGCGAGTTCGCCACAAGTACCCATTGCTTCAATATATATATATATATATATATATATATATATATATATATATATATATATATATATATATATATATATAATTAAGAATTTCAGAAATTAAATTATCCAAACTTAACATCAATTAAGAAAAATCATTCAACTACAATATCTTTCAATGGAAATAATATTAGACTAAAAGGGATAAAATAAAGCTAAATAAACAAGCATCTTTTGCCATCTTCATATAAAGAACAATCTTCTAGCATTTATAGCTCTAAAATCATCAATCAATCATTCATAATCAACACCTTCCAAGAAATCATTTCCAATGAAAATTAGAACTAGTTCATTTAATCTCCTATGATATGGTTGATTGAATGTACGATTTCAATAATTTCAACTTGAAAAAACTCCTTTCTGCATATGCAATTCACTGGAATTGTCAATAGAATTCTATAGGAAAAGAATTAAAAAATTTCATAAAATTTAATATCTCAAGTGCTGGATGTCTTTTGGTAGAAGATCTTGTAAAGTTTTCTAGGTCCTGAAATAATTCATCTCCATCAATATCAGAGCAGTCACTATATCTCAAAGTACTTTAGAGACGACTACAACAAGCTTTTAAACTATCTCTATTTAATGAATTCAATTTTTTTGAACTGAACAAAAAAATCAAAAAAAAATTCTTATATATAATTTTGATATTGTTCGAACCTTCACTTGAGTGACGCAATAGCATGATCTACTATATACAAAAGGGGTCGAGAGACAGACGGTCGATGGAGTCAGAGATATATAGTATTTTATTTGAATCCTATAAGTCATATGATTTCCTATAAGTGTTAGGATTTTCTATTGATTTCGAATATGAATTGAATGTAATTGAGAGAATATCTAACTTGTTTCGTTAATTGGAAATAATAGAAGCCTTAATTAATTGATTCATTAATTGAAAACAGATATAGCCTCAGTTAATTAATAGAATATCCACATTGCTTACCTTAGTATACTTAAGGGAGGCCAATGAATTTATAAATTATCAATTCATAAATTACTTTAGTATTATAGTATACAAAATAAATATACATATACATTTTTTAAATTATTTATTCATAATTTTTAAATTATTTATTCATAAGTGAATTGAGTGTACATAATACATATACGAATAAATTTTTTTGGAGGCCTACAAATTCAGGAGGTCTAGTGCGGTCGCACCCATTGCACTCCCTTAAAACCGGCCTGGATCGATACCAAAGCAGCAAATGATCATTTCTCTAACTTTGAACGATACGAAGCAGCAGGAATTTGAAATTTGTTTTTTCCTCTATGATTGGTTCATGTAGATATGCATGTTTAAAGAGTAAAACAATTTGCCAACTCCCTGAGTGAACTTGAGAGTGCTCATCTAGTTTTAGATAGTCCTTGTTCTAGTGCCAGAGTGCACTTAGCCACTACAAGAATTAGTTGCGGAGTGCACTTAGCCACTACAAGCAACTAGCAAAGCTTCAAGGAAACTGCATGATATGGAGATGGCGCTTGGCCTACCATGTTCTTGTTTCAATCTTTTGGCAAGGGTCTATGACTCTATGCGCAGAAGGAAAAAAAAAAATCTGCAGCAATGCTCTCTCACGCTCAGCCACATGCTCTCATACCAAACCTTTGCAGTAATGTATGGTAAAAGTCGAAGATCCCATGTTAGCTCGGAGAACACTATAGGATTCATGATCCAACCAAGTCACAGTCAGGGCCGTCCTGGAGGTTTGGGTTGTCCTATGCGAAGCTAATTTTGGTTGCTCCTTAACCCTTATTGTGAGCCGGTCCGGACGGGGTCATCCGTGACCCTGATCTTTGGTAGAATCATGCAGGTTGCCCTAACTGAGAAAGGGTTGTCCAAGCCCAAAATCTTGTCCGGCTTACCCTAGGGCCGGCCCTGGCCATATATCTTAGAGCTAAGATATATAGCTCGTACCGAAACAGCTCTTGTGTCCACTCTTTGTGTGTATCGATTATCTTGATTATGGCCATTTGTCAATCTCAGAAATTGAAGGTATCAAACTACAAACGGTTGGCTGCAGTTGCCAGGTTCTAGTAACTACTTCTTGTATTATTGGAATTTCAGTCCAAGGATATATACATCAGAGACGAGGTTCTTTTGGTTGTCCTAATATATATAGCTTCATATTTGTACATTAGTCTGGATCATGCCAGCATAGGGTTAAGTGAGACAAAACTTCGGACTTGGACAACCGCTTTCGGCTTAGGCAACCCCCAAACTCTGCATGATCCCAACAGAGGTCGGGGTCGCGGGTGACTCTCCAAGACCGTTCTACAATAAGGGTGGCAACCCTACCCCTTGAGCTGGCCCTGGTTTGGATAATACAAAGCTTAAGTTAATCTTGATTCATGACTTAACAAATATAAAGTTAGCATGAAGGAATTGCTGCATAAATATATGTACACAGAATTGGTTGAGAAGTACTTGAAAAGGTTTGAGGATTAAATCAACCAGAAACCTGTTGTTTTGTAACTGAGACACATGTTGGCTAGGCAATTAAGCATGGAAAAATAACTCTACGTTGTTCTTTTGTTCCTATAATTTGTTTGCATCGATCACTTCGGATCATTTGTCAATCTCGAAAATCCTCTTCTATGACAAAAAGAATGTAAAGGTGAGTTTCTTGTGATTGTCACACTGTACTTTCATTGCTAACTTGACGGATAGGATCCCTAGAATCCTGCTAGCTGCATAAGTGGCATTGTCCAAACAAATCTTACTATAAGTAGAGTTCGTTCATATCTCTAGATTTGAACGATTCGAAGCAGAGCATAACTTATTATTTCTTGGATGTTGGATGGATGACGAAAAGGTTAAAGTTAGTAATGAAGCGGACAACCACTAGCTAGTTCCTGCAACAATAATCGTATGTGTCGATCAAGGAAAGATGTAAAGCACTTGGTATTGAATGGTAGGCATGCCCGGCTAGTTTTAGACAGTCCTTGTTCTAGTGGAAGAGGGGTAGGAAATACATATGGATGATGACATCCAAGTAGAACTCTATATTGAGAACCCCATAGAGTATATATATATATATATATATATATATATATATATATATATGAAGAAATGGGTAACTGTGGCGAACTCGCCTCCTCTGGGGCTCGAACTTGTGACCACGTGGGCTGCATGCATCTCTCTTAACCACTAGGTTAGAGATCATTTGCTATATATATATTTTTTGAGGTCATTTGCTATATATATATATATATATATATATATATATATATATATATATATATATATATATATATATATATATATATATATTTGAAGCAATGGATACTTGTGGCGAACTCGCCTCCACTGGAGTCGAACTTCCGACCACTTGGGCCGCATGCATCTCTCTTGACCACTAGACTAAAGGTCATTTATATATATATATATATATATATATATATATATATATATATATATATATATATATATATATATATATATATGATAAACTGACTCACAATCTATGTTTTTTTTCTATATCATTGGATGCAGATCAGGCTAGCTCACCATGCATCCGGACCAGTGAATAATTTCTTACAAAGTAGATCTAGTCAAATTTTATTTGTAGTATAAAAATTTAAAAGCTAAATAAAATTATAAATAAAAAGCATATAATAATAACTATGGACCATATCTACAAATGTACAAATGGCCAAATATGAGAAATAGAACCCATAAAGGAGTGATCAAGATTGATTGAGCCCCCCATTAGATGTATTTGTAGAAAAGTTTGTTCTATAGCTGCTTCCAGCTTCCAGCTTCCAGTATTGTACAACATGTCAAGTTAAATTTAGCTGCAAGATCCTATATATAATTTTTCAGAATACTTTGGAGCCCACTTGAACTCCATCTCACGAACTTATAAATAAGTTTTTAGAAATTCTACCTCATTCTATCATGTAAATATTTTATGTAAGTATTTAGATTTTTTTTGTAAAGATCTTGCGGCTATATAAAGCAGGAATACCTTATTTATTCCTCACCACATAATATTATAAGCTTTTTTTTTCAATATAGTGGAGTCTTTGAGTTCCACTCTTGCTCCATCACTTTTTTTTTCTTCTTAGCAAATTAGCTAAGTTCATTTGAAAAAGACTCGGCACGAAATTTAAAAAAAAAAAATACACCTACGTTGCACAAAGTGAAGTGTATGTAAAAATGGGCAACAAACTCATTTAAGTGGACTAACTATAAGGACATATCCAAAGTTGAGAAGGACTAGTTCGGATTGGGGCTAGCCCGCTCAGGATATTCCAATTTTTTACTCTTTGGGTCCCAACCCAACACCCCCCCCCCCCCCCCCCCCCCCCCACCACCCCCACACCCCCCCTTCTCCCCCCCAAAAAAAAAATTTAAATTTTTACCTTCATTTCAATATTTTACTCTCTTTCCCAAAACCTCCAAAAATATCTACTTCTTCTCCACAATTTCCATCTTTCTCATCTCCATCAAAGGTTCATCACAAACAATGAATGAAAATAAACCCTAATAAATTCTAGTTTCCTTCTCATTTTTAATTTCAGAGATGGCACCCAAATACTCTTCACAAACAATGAATGGAAATAAATCCTAACTTCCTTCTCATTTCCAATTTCAGAGATGATAACCAAAGACTCCTCACAAAACAATGCATAAAAATAAATCCTAATTTATGGCAATTGCAGTCGACCAAGTCGACTTTAGAACCGCCATAATTTCTGGCAGAACTAAATACCTCTAGGACTGTCAGAAATTTGGACAGTCCTGAAATGAACTGCTATACAACAAGTATATTTCAGGACTGTCCACTTTTCTGACAGTCTTAGAAGTATTTAGAACTGTCAGAAATTGTGACAGTCCTAAATATTTCTAACATGAATTGTGGATATTATTACCTTTTCATTTTGAGATATAGAATTACCTACCAAATATCATTTTGCATATCATATTGTCGTATCTGTGTTTCGTGTATCCTATTTTATAGATATAGATACGGTAAAACATTGGTTAGAACTCTAAAGTAAATTTAAAATTGAGAGACTTATCTCTTAAATAGATTTATAGATATAGATGAATATTTATTTTGAAATGAAGAAATTTGAGAGATTTATCTATAAAATAGATTTAAAATTTTGAGTTTTTTTTTAAAACCGAGTAGATAATTGAGGGACTCTAAAGTGGATTTAAAATTGAGAGACTTATATCTAAAATAGGTATGTTTTGAAAAGAACAGAATTAAGAGACTTATCTCTAAAATAGGTTTATATCTAAAATAGATTTATAGACCGTATATATGAATATTTATTTTAAAATGAGCAAAATTGAGAGACTTATCTATAAGATAGATTTTAAATTTTAATGTTTTTTTTAAACCGAGTAGATGATTTATTTATTTTTAAATTGAATAGATAATTTATTTATCTCTAAAATAGATTTAAAAATATTTATAAAGGTAACTTAATGATTATATAAAAATATAATATGTGATTTATGTTTCCATGATTATTAAAAACTTTTTTTCTAGGATTGTCAATTTTTTTGGACTGTCAGGACTGCCAGAAATTTGGACAGTCCATGATCGTCCCCGTCATGACTGTGGACGAATTTTTGAAGTTCGTAATCCTAAAATGAGTTCAAAACTTCAAAAATTTGTTACTAGAAGATGAAATTTAGGCATGAATATATATTGACAGAGATTTAGAGGTTAAAATATTTAGGATTTTGGAAGGGAGAAGGAATGAAGAAAGAAAGGCAAAAAATAAAATAAAAAATAGACTTATATACCAATAGTTGGACTATCCCTGAATAATTTTCAAATTGCAAATATTTGATTGGGCTTTTTTTTCATGGAAAATATTTTCATCACAAATTTTCCACCAATTGTAGTGTTTGATAGCTTATATTTTTCATGGAATTATTTTCCAAAAAGCTATCATTTTTCATATTTTCATCTAAAATGATGGAAAATGAAACTTGTCCAACTCATAGGAAAATATCATTTTCCATGGAAAAATAAGTATTTTCTGTGGAAAATAATGGCAATCAAACACCCAAATTAAGTTTTCCATGGAATTTTTTTAAAATTCCATGTGTTGTAAGGCAAAAACTCAAACACACGGAGACGAAGCTTTCTCGTATATTATCAACCACACAAGTGTATCTTACAAGCTATCCCAACCTCTCTTTATATAGGGAGAGAGGTTGGGGGTTATGAAGAAATGAAAGGCCAAAAGGTCTTTTGTATGTTACAAGGAGATGAAATGAAGGGCCATATGAGTTACAACACTCCCCCTTGGCTCTCCAGAAATTCTGCTTGTAAACATCTCTGAGTTTCTTCGTCTATCTGTAGCTTGCATCTTCAAGTTTGACCATCTACTTGTGCCTCGTCAAAACCTTGCCAAAGAAAACCCAGTAGGAAAAAAACTTTGGTCGAAGGACAAAAGAGTACACACAGGTCAGTGTTATGGGGGTAAACTAACCATTGCAAAGGTGCCTCGTCAAAACCTTGTCAGGGAAAACCCAGTGGAAAAAACCGCTGATCGAAGGACAAAAGAGTACACGATGGTTTAGAAGTATACAACTGGATACTCCCCCTGATTATAATAATCCTTAGTGAATAAGATATTTGAACTGTGTCTCGTTAAAAATCTTGCCAAAGAAAACCCAGTGGGAAAAACTTTGGTCGAAGGGAAAAAGAGTACACAAGCATACATCAGGATGCTTCCCTTTTCACTCGCACTCGACAGGGTGCGGGATATACGCACAACAGGGCGTTTTGGAGGCGCTCGTTGGGGCGCTCCCCCTCATATGCACACAACAGGATGCAGAAAACATGTTTCACTTAGGCTAGCTCTGAAAGCTTCCTAAGTCCAATCGCTCCGACATATTTCTGGAACGAGTGTTTTGGCAGTGACTTGGTGAACAAGTCTGCACGGTTATTCTCTGATCTAATGTGTTGCACTTCAATCTTCTGAAGCGCTTGTTGTTCACGTGTAAAGAACAACTTGGGCGATATGTGCTTGGTAGCATCCCCTTTGATGTAACCATGTTTTGCTTGATCAATAACAGCGGTATTGTCCTCATAGACGACAATAGGTTCATCTGGGTCATATGGAAGATCACATGTACTTCGAATATGGCTAATAACAGCTCGAAGCCATACACACTCTCTAGTCGCCTCATAGAGCGCGAGTAGCTCAGAGTGGTTCGTTGAAGTAGCCACTAAGGTCTGTTTGCGAGACCTCCAAGAAATTGCCGTGTTCCCAATGGTAAAGACATAACCAGATTGGGAACGCCCCTTGTGCGGATCAGATAAGTATCCCGCATCGGCGTAGCCAACAAGGGTCGCGTTGCTTCGAGTGCAAAGGGCGTTGGACTCACTCAAAACCGCGTAGGGATAGAACAAGCCCAAGTCCGTAGTACCTTTAAGGTAGCGAAAAATGTCTTTTATGCCATTCCAATGGCGGCGTATTGGCGCGGTGCTGTGTCGAGCTAGACAATTCACAGCAAACGAGATATCCGGTCTAGTACATTGGGCCAAGTACAATAAAGCGCCTATTGCACCCAGATAAGAACACTCAGGACTCAATATCTCTTCGTCGTCCTCCTTTGGATGGAATGGGTCCTTAGTAATGTCTAGAGAGCGGACGATCATGGGAGTAGCGGATGGCTTAACGTCAAAATGACTAAAGCGTCTCAACACCTTTTGGGTGTAGTTCGCTTGATGGACAAGAATTCCATCTTTACAGTGCTCGATCTGTAGGCCGAGGCAAAACCGTGTCTTCCCAAGATCCTTCATCTCGAATTCCCTCTTCAGGATATCAGCAGTTTCTGACAAGTCTTTTTCGGTTCCTATGAGATTCATGTCATCTACATAGACCGCGATGATTGCGTATCCTGAAGTGGATTTCTTTATGAACACGCATGGGCAAAGTTTGTTATTAACGTATCCCAAACCGATCAAGTATTCGCTTAGGCGGTTATACCACATTCGCCTGGATTATTTCAATCCATATAGCGAACGTCTCAGTCTAATCGAGAACGCGTTCCGTGGTCGGGAACTAGTTGATTCAGGCATCTTTAGTCCTTCAGGGACTCTCATGTATATCTCTGTGTCCAGATCCCCGTAGAGATAGGCTGTGACCACATCCATGAGCTGCATATTCAGTTTTTCGGAAACTACTAAACTGATTAAGTAGCGGAATGTTATGACGTCCATTACGGGAGAATACGTCTCCTCGTAATCAATTCCAGGGCGTTGTGAGAAGCCTTGCGCCACAAGGCGAGCCTTGTATCGCACAATCTCATTTCTTTCATTACGCTTCCTTAGGAAAACCCATTTGTGACCAACTGGTTTAACATTGGGTGGTGTTGGAGCAACAGGTCCAAACACGCTTCTTTTCGCTAAGGAGTCTAGTTCAGCCTGGATTGCTTGTTTCCATTGTGACCAGTCCGTTCGTCGTTGACACTCGACAACACTACGAGGTTCCATGTCATCATTGTTCATAATGTCAGTGGCCACTGAGTATATGAACACATCATCGATGACAGTTTCGTTTCGCTTCAAAATATCGTCTAGGCTAGCATACCGGACGGATATTTCGAGGTTATCGGCATGATTAGGAATAGACGTTTCATCTGGAACGCGCTCTTCTAATACATCGCCGTGATCCTTAATGATCTCATGTGGCAAAACGCTTTTAACAAGATTTCTCCGCTTCCGGGGCAGAACATCTTTGGAACCAACCGGTCTTCCCTTCTTTTTGGGAATAGCGATGGACTGGACGGCCGATCGCAGCATCCTTTGCTCGGCGGGTTTGACCGGAGCAACATGTTTCGCAGGAACATGACGTCTCTCAGGGACGTCTATCCTTGCAGGCACATTTGCAGCAGGTATAATTGATCTCGTGACTTTTGCTAGGTCGCTAAATGCGTCTGGCATTTGATTTGCAATATCTTGCAGACCTAGAATCCTCTGTACTTCCTTATCACTATGTGCAGAGGGGAGATCATGATGAGCAACAGCGGACACATGCCACGCTTTCACGTCGTTCCTCATCAACGTTAGCGTGCATTTCTCCCCCTAACGACGGGAAGATTGCCATATCAAAGTCACAATCCGCGTGTCTCGCGGTAAAGAGATCGCCTGTCAAGGGCTCTAAATAGCGAATGATGGACGGGAAGTTATAACCGACATATATTCTCCGTCGCTTTTGAGGTCCAAATTTTGAACGCCTTATCGGTTCAATTGGAACATTGACTAGGCACCCAAATACGCGTAAATGTGAGATGTCAGGCTCACATCCAGTAACCAGCTGGTAAGCGGAAAGTGGTTGGGTGGCCATGGGCCTGAGACGAACCAAGTTTGCAGCGTAAAAAATTGTATAACCCCATGCAGATAGTGGGAGTTTGGTGCGCATAACCAAGGTCCGCGCTATCACTTGCAGTCACTTTATAAAAGCTTCTGCTAGGCCATTTTGGGTATGAACATACGCAACAGGATGTTCAAGATTTATTCCCAAAGTCATGCAATAGTCATCGAAAGTCTTCGATGTAAACTCCGCGGCTTTATCAAGTCTAATAGACTTTATCGGATAATCCGGATGGTGAGCCCTTAACTTAATGATCTGGGCGAGGAGTTTAGGAAACGCTGCATTTCGGGTGGACAACAACACTACGTGTGACCATCTAGTCGATGCATCAACCAAAACCATGAAGTATTTAAATGGTCCGCATGTTGGTTGGATTGGTCCACAAATATCTCCATGAATTCTCTCAAGGAATTGAGAAACTAATCTCGTAGGTTTCACATGGAGTGGCTTGAGATTCGTCTTCCCAATCGAGCAAGCTTGGCATAGGCTTTTCGGATTTATAACGAAATTTTTTCCTCAAAGAGGATGCCCATGTGATGCATTCATAGTGCAAAGCATCGTATTTTGACCCGGATGACCCAGCCGATCATGCCATAGCATAAAAGTCCTCTCATCAACTGGCGCTCGGCGAATGATGAGATTACTCTCGATGTGTTGTATCGTAGTGAGATACAAACCACTTGAAAGACATTTCAACTTCTCCAAGATACGCTTTTGGCCGTACTGAGTGGAGGTAATGAAAAGATACTCGAAGCCATGTTCTCGAGCAGTTTCAACATAAAATCCGTTTTCTCAAATATCCTTAAAACTCAGTAAGGTACGACTGGACCTTGGAGAATATAAGGCCTCTGATACTTCAACGGGAGTACCATTGGACAACGAAAAACGGGCTTTGCCAAAACCTTGAACAAGGGTTGAGGGTCCCGAAATGGTTGTCACTGAGGTTACGTTAGGCGTATTGGAGATAAAGTAGGATTTATCTCTCGAGATAGTGTGAGTCGTTCCACTATCAACCAGACAATCCACTGCCCCGTGGTCCATGCCTATAAGTAAAGAAAATTAAAGTTTGTCACATGTTTGAAGAAAGTGCTCAAAATAGAACTTTAATTTATCAAGAAAACAGAAAATACAAACCATCAAAAGTTTTATGACTTAAATATAGAGAGAAAATGAAGATTCATTCTTCCATTTCTGCTACAAAATCGGGGGTCTCAAGATTTAGATTTTCACACTCGTTGACCAGATTTGCTTCGGCCCGGCACCCCTTGTGATAGTTATCAACTTCTTGGGGGGTCGCCCTGCAAGTCCGTTGCATATGACCATAAGCATCACATTTGTAGCAGAGAGTAGGCGCTTGGCCTTCCACTCTCGCTTTGGGACGACTGGCCCGTTGGTTCTTACCATGAGACTGCCTAGGAGTCAAAGGTCCTTGGTTCTTGTTAGAACCTCGCTTTGGGTGGCGAGACTTAAACTCACCTCTGTTCCTTGATTGGGACGACTGGCCCTTGTCTCGTTTCCACCGTGGATTTGGTCCACGGAGAGCATTTGCATCAGGCATTGGAATTGCCTTTGTTCCAGCAGGACGAGAATTGTTGTGTCTCATTAAAATGAGACTGTTCTTCTCGTCTAGTAAAAGCTGGGTGATGAGCTCGGGAAACTTGGTGAACTTAGACTGACGGTATAGCTTCTGGAGCAAGTAGTCAGTGGAAGGAAATGTGGTGTATGTTTTCTCCAATAGATCACTGTCGGTTAATATCTCACCGCAGTATTGGAGAAGTGATCGAATCCTGCAGACTTCATTGTTGTAATCAGTTACACTCTTGAAGTCTTGGAAACGTAGGTTTAACCAGTCATGGCGCGCTTCAGGCAGCCATATGGTCTTCTGGTGGTCGAAGCGCTCTTTCAGAGAGTCCCATAGCGTCTTCGGCGAGGAGATTTCAATGAACTCCGCCTTCATGGCGTCAGATAAATGCCTGAGGAATAGAATCATCGCTTTGGCGTTCATTGAGCGAGTGACTTCCACTTCACGCTCTTCCTCATTATAGATGACGTCCAAGAGGCCCTGCGCATCTAGATGGTTCTGGATGTCTTGCGTCCAGTCCAAGTAGTTCTTGCCAGAGGCTTCAAGGATGGGAAAATCAATCTTGATCGACATTTTTCTACAATAGGAGAAAAAATCTTGATCAGTCAACATATAAAACGACAGGTTTATATGGATTTGGTTTGTATAAGCAACAACAAACAATCGTAAATAAAACTAACGGTTTTGAAAAAAACAATTTTTGTTTTAAAACTTTTTCTTATATCGATCGACGGGCCGATATAGAGAGTTCAATTAGTTTTTGTAAAAATGCATAATTATAAATACAATTTGAGCAAAAAAAATATTCGGTCAACCCCTTTCAGTAGCTCTACGTGAATATGACCAGGCAGAAAAATGAGGTAGGAGGGTCACCGAGGACCTCTTAAGAACCAAGCCCCAAGTTCTTTCTGATATCATACCCAAATAGGTGAGCCTATTCGGAGAGACTTCGTAAAATTTTTTCAAATGTAAGAATAAATAAGATTTTTCAAGAAATTTACACTATTTGCGAACTGTGCAAAATAGGTGAAAATTTAGTGCGTGCTCAAAATGGGCGTTGCCTTTGAAAAATTATTAGTCAAAAAGGTTATTTTTGGAGGCCCAAATTTGGCGGTGCCAGAATTTGTTTATGTAGCCAAGATAATTTTTCAATTTCCACGCCATTACGCTAAAAAAAACTTACAACATAAGTAGGCAACAACACACAAAAGAATTGGTGCCTAAGCAAGCGGCACCAAAAAAATGTCAACTATTTTTCCGACGTCTAATGAAGCGACGCCAAAAAAATAGCGAGAAAAAATACAATTTTTTACTACCCATCTGTTACAATAATTCACTGAGTAACATAAAGAAAAAAAATGCTACTGAGGTGCTCGGCAGGACGCAGATGGCACTGAGGTGCTCGCCGGGGCTCTCCAAATCCATCATTACCAAAAAAAATGTTAGCATTTAAATTTTCTTCGTCAACATGAAACAAAAAAATTTTCAACAAAAATTATTTTTTCAGAAAAAAATAACAAATATTTTGTTGGGATAAGTACTATTTAAACAAAAAAATTTCTGAAGTTGTCAGTTTAAAAAATTGCAGAAAAATGTCTTTTACCAAAATATATACAGCAGACTATTTGATAAACACGCCAAAGTATATTTTGATAAAAAAAATTTGAACAAAATATATTGCTGTAACAAAATATATTTGATAAAAAAAATTACTCGTATATATTTTTCAAAAAAAATTCTGAGTATAAAAAAAACTTGAAGATGATAGACAACAACAAAGCTCAGAAGCTAAGCGTAACAAGAATATTTCACTGGAGACACAATTACTTATACATGTTGAGATGCCCTTAGAATTAGCCATTAAGAAAACTCGTGAGATATCATCAGGTCAAATAGATATGTCAGGCTCTGTTTCTTATATATGCAGATTCAGAATTGGATCAATGCAGAAAATAAAAATGAAAAGAAACATTAGATTGTTACAAATGCAAGTGCTAATATTTATTAGCAAAGAGACTTCTGCTGAAGTGTGTTATGGAAAAAAAATATTAACCATAGGTTTCACTCTTGCAATAATGCAGCAAAGATCATATCCATAGAGTTAAATTCTATATCTCCTGATAGACAAAAGTTCACATGCTTGCAGCATGTGCCAAAGAAGCAAAACAATTCCATATTTATACCCAAATCTATCACGAAAATGTTGTCAAAATCAGGTAACAAGAATATGTCAATGGGAACACAATTATCCAGATTGGTCTCCTTAAATGTTAGGATCTCATCACAGCAATGAAGAGTATATTAACAAAATTTTTTTTACCTTTCTCGTATATTATCCACCGTATCTTACAAGCTATCCCAACCTCTCTTTCTATAGGGAGAGAGGTTGGGGGTTATGAAGAAATGAAAGGCCAAAGGTCTTTTGTATGTTACAAGGAGATGAAATGAAGGACCATATGAGTTACAACACCATGAAATTTTTTTTTCTAGAAAAATAATTCTATGGAATTAATTTCTTTTTCACATATTTTTCACCTTGCAATCAAACGTACCACATATTTTTAAATAAAAATTAGATTTGGGCTAGTTCTGATCAACTTTGAATTTGTCCTTATAATTAGCCTTTAAGTGTAGCTTTATGCTAATCATGATAGCACAGTTACCAACAAGTAAAGAATCACCAGGAGTTGACATGGGCAGCTGTGGTGTGTTGCCAGAAATTGATTTGGTTTGGCTAGGAAAAAATAATCAAGGACTAACTAGTTGTGGAGTGCACTTTTTTGCCATTACAGTAAAGCAAAGATTCCAAGAAACTACATGTTCTCTTTCTTTATTTTTGTTTCTTTTCCAGCTGGCCGTGACTTGGATCAGCTTTGTTTGCATATATATCGCAAGCACTGGATGCGCGCGAAACACGCTAGATCAGAACAACAACAAGAAGGTGTTCGATTAGGTGGCTCCTAATATCCAAACGTCAACAACAAAGGCACTCAGAACGAGTGGCACTTGGCCTACCATGCACGCACCATTTTCTTGCTTCATTCCTGAAACTGAACATGAGCTGTGGTGTGGTTTGGCGAAGGACCCATGCATGCATATGGAAAAAAAAAAAATGAAAATGATATTTGGCCCGCCGGAGTGGCACTCCTCCATTGGCTCCCCTCTATTTGCGTGGGATCCATGCCGACACTCTGCCAATGGGGGAGCGCTGCGGACTAGCCTGCAGGCGGACCATGTAGCACCGCCGAAAAAAAACATCTGCTGCAACGCAACGCAACGGTTTCATTCACCCACATGGTGGTGATGTGCTGTGAAGAAGGATCTGTAAGTTTGTGGCAACTCTTTAAGGACTGCAGTATCAAGTACAGCTAAAAGGCGTGCGTCTGCCCATCTATTCCTTGCCCACACCACACACCAAACCTTCGCAGTAAAGACTACTGGAAGTAAGTGGCTCCCATGTTACTCTGGACATTGATCATCCATCCAACAGAGTTACAGCAGCAGGAACCCCTCCCAAACGTGATTAGATCCTCCCTTGTCCCTAAGACACTAGTCCAGTGGTAGGCCGTCCAAGCACATGTTTTTGGTTGGAATTCCCTCTCTGGCGGCTGGCTGACTTATATAACCACGGTCCAGCTTGAAAAAAGGACACCTAAAAAAAGGCTGAAAAAAAAAAATGATTAGATCACTTGCTTCTTTCTTTGTTTCCTTGTGGCTAGCTATGCTAGGCTGGCATTATCAATCGACTACTAAAGAGTAAAAATATTCTAAAATGTTCCTCCAAACTATTTCTCTGTAGCTAACGTGTGATATCTGACATGATAGTTGACACGACTTTCACCAGAATAAAAGTTATGATATTAATTTTAATGTTAATTTTAAGTTTAAAATTTACTTATGTCAGCTGTCTGGTAATAAAGAAAATGATTTAGAAGAATATTTTTGAAGTTTTTTTTTTTCTTAAAATATGTATATGACCGAGCAGAGGATCCTTCTGCTGATCACAGGAGACTCCACTACAAAGAGCAAAAGACAAAAGGGGACTGCCAACTGGAATCAGCGCAAAGACCCAATCAAAAGTCGCAAGCATAATCGCTAATTTTCTTTGTTTACTGCAATTAACGTTATTACAACTCGACCAAGTTACAATACTTGTTTGGCAGTAACAAAAAATGTCGTCCCCACCGACGGGGCGGCAGCCTTCGGATCCCGACGGCAGATCCTCTGCGTCGGTGCGGCGTGTCGTCGCGGTGCTGCTAATTGCATTGTTGATTGCAACGGTGGTGTCTTCTGCGCCGCTGCTGCTGCTGCTGCTGCTGGCAGCGTCGTCGTCGTCCACCGTCTGCTGCTGTTCTGCTGCTTCGTACTCGGTCCTGACAGCTAGCCAGTCCTCGCCCCATGTCCAATTGGGACCGCCGCCGCCGCTGCAGACTAGCTCAGCGAGCATTCTCTGCGGCTCTGCTGCATCGTCCACTTCCAACGACTCCCAAATGCTCTGATCGAGAACACTTTTCGGGGAAGTCCACTTACATTCCGTTAAATCCGAACTCGCGCAGTTCGTCAGAAACGGATGCTCCAGCAGCTGCTCGGCTGTCCATCTCCTTTCCGGCTCTCTCCTCAAACACTTGCTCAGGAAGTCCTTCCCTTCCTCCGACATCCGCCCGGGCGCCGCCGGCGCGTCCTCGGAGAACGCGATCCGATGCAGCAGGGCCATCGCGTCCGACGCCCCCGGCCACGGGGCCCGCCCCGTGGCCATCTCGACGACCACGCAGCCGGCGGCCCACACGTCCGCCTCCGGCCCCTGCCCCTCCCCTCTGGCGACCTCCGGCGCCATGAACATGGGCGTCCCCCTCAGCTGCAGCTCCTCCTCGTCCTCTTCGAAGAACTTGGCGCAGCCGAGGTCCGCGATCTTCGCCTGCCCGTCCGACCCGACGAGGACGTTCCGGCTCTTGACGTCGCAGTGGACGACCTTCTCCGAGTGGAGGAAGGCCAGTCCGGCGAAGATCCCGCGAGCGTAGGAGCGAACCTCGGCCTCCGCGAGGTGACCGCCGCCGCCGCCGCGCTCGGCGATCCGGTCGTGGAGGGAGCCGCCGGGGGCGTACTCGAGAAAGATGTTGTACTGGCCGTCCGCGGTGTCGTCGCAGCCGAGGTACGACACCACGTTCTTGCAGCTGCCGAGAGAGGACAGGATCTTCCGCTCGCGGCGGAGGAAAGAGGAGCCGGCGAGCTCGGCCGACTTGACCGCGAACTGCTCGCCGGAGCGGTCCGCGGTGGCGAGGCTCACCGTGGCTGTCGAGCCGCGGCCGAGAACGCGGCCTCTGGTCCATCCGCCGAATGCCATGGGCTTGACAGTTGTCGTTCGCTCTATTCTTTGTGTTTGTTGGTATGGATTTTGGACTCGAGTTGGGTTTGGTATATATAGAGGAGAGGAAAACCACGGTTGGCTGCTGATGCCAAAAAAAAGTAAAAGAAGAAAAAAATAACGTTGGGGGAAGGCATTCTTGGTGGTCGCTCCACGTGTCGTTCAGAGGAGGAGGAGTTGACAGTGCGGACGGACTCTTGCTCTGGCTGGCCGGTTGGGTCAGCCACAGCGCACCTAACTCTACACGTAGCATATGAGCGTGGAATTGAGTGGGATTGAGAAAAGAGAGAGAGAGAGAGAGAGACCGACACGGTAGATATCTTCATGAGGACAGACATCGGAGTCCAAAATTTTGAGCATATATATATATATATATATATATATATATATATATATATATATATATGATCCTTCTACAATATATTCCATGAAAAAATTTGTATCGATATATCCAAAATCTGAACCATTGGAGGTTGATCCAATGGTTCGGATTGAATAATAGAGTAGGGAACATCATTTAATGTTGATTTTGACTTTTGAGCTCTATTAATAGTCTAAGAAAAGTTATTTAATCCGAATCATTGAATGGACATCCAATGGTTCAGATTTAGGATGTATCAACACAATTTTTTCATTAAATGTATTGAAAATTTTTCCCCATATATATATATATATATATATATATATATATATATATATATATATATATATATATTTTTTTTTTTTTAATATATATATATATATATATATATATATATATATATATATATATATATATATATATATATATATATTTTTTTTTTTCCATTTCCCCATATATATATATTGTAAGCCCCCTGAATTTTCGAGATTTATTTTCGAATTTTCTAAATAATTTATTCTCGATAATTTATTTTATTTGATTAATTTTGATCATTAAATGCTCTTTACCGTGACTTGGAATTCTAGAACATCAGGGATACCAGTCTCTGGAAACTTCCTTCTTGAAGTTTGTAGTAGACGAGATTATCTTCATATTGATATTTCGTGTCCCACTCGAACTTGTTCCCTTGTGCTCCATTTGCTTCGCGCAACTTTCAGGTTAATTTAGACCAATTTATCGTCTGTCGTAATTTGTGATTTATTTTTCAACTTAATTTCCGGGCCCGACATCGGTCCACTCCAGTCGATCCAATATATGGCCCTGGCCTGTTTTGAGCCTACTGTGCACGTGCCACTTGCGTGCCACCGATTTGATCTCCCTTGTGCTCCCATTTCATCCATGATTTTAATTCATTTAAATTATTATTTTAATTAAATCTTGGTCCCAAGCTTGTCCAAACTTGACCGAACCGGATCCAACGCCCAACCAGATTTTATGTTATCCCCTTATGAACAGCCCCACACAATTCCTCTTTTTTTCCTATTTTAAAATATTCCTTTCTCTTTTATTTTATAGATATCTCTTTCTAATATATATATATATACATATATATATATTTATACAAATATCTCTTCCTTAAATAACTCCAACACACACACACACACAACCCCCTCCCATTAGCCGAACACCCCCCCCCCCTCTTATTCTCTCTCTCTAAATATCTTTTAAGTATCTCTCTCTCTCTCTTTATATATTAATATACACACATATAATACTCTCTCACCCGCTCTCTCACCATCACCCCCATCACATCTCTCCCTCTCTCCCCTACCTGGCCGAGAGCAGCACCCCCCCACCATCATAACATGTCACCCTCATTTTCTGTATTTCCCGTATTTCGTATTTATACTCGTATCTGGATTTTGGCATGTAATTTTTATTTTTCTCAATTTGTGGAATTTCGGTATTTCTCGTATTTTGGATTTTTAAGCTTGGCTCGATTTTAATTGGTTTTGGGTTGGTTTGGTTTGGTTTAATGAGTAATGGATCACCATAGCCTATGCTCCACCCTCAACACACCACATCCCACCCTCTTTATATCTCCACCTACCACTCTTTCTCTTCATTACCACCACCATCAATTTTCTTCTTCTTCTTCTTCTCCTTCCTCCACAACTCTCCACCCATAGGCAAGTGCACCTTGCCATCACTTGAGAACTCTATGTTATTTGTCCATTAGCTAGATTAGGACATGGTGATCAACATTAGAACTTAAAATTTTGTGATTTGGAGTCTCCATTGTTCTAGATCTAAGTTATTTCTATTTTCGGATTTTGCATGGTTTGATCTATTTTGGTTGGATATTTATGGGTTTTGATGTTTCCATGTGGAAGAGATTTTGATTTCACCCAAGTTAGGACTTTGGAAATCCAGATTTGGAGTTCGGATGGCCAAGTTGTGATGCTTTGAAGCTTGGGTTCAGCCATGGTGTTCTTGCTGTTTGGAGAAGACAGTGAGCAGTGTGCAGAGCTTCTTAGCTTACGCAACTGGGCCTTGGACACGCTTCCTGTTGGAAGCGTGTCTCCTGCGTGCGTGCTTTTGTGCGTACGCAGACTTGAGCGTGCGTGACTTTTCATGTACGCTGCTCCCTTGAGCGTGCGTGACTTTTCATGTACGCTGCTCCCTTGAACGTGCGTGACTTTTCATGTACGCTGCTCCCTTGAGCGTGCGTGACTTTTCATGTACGCTGCTCCTTGAGCGTGCGTGACTTTTCATGTACGCTGCTCTCTTGAGTGTGCGTGACTTTTCATGTACGCTGCTCCCTTGAGCGTGCGTGACTTTTTATGTACGCTGCTCCCTTGAGCGTGCGTGACTTTTACGTACGCTGCCCCCTGACCCCTTGCTTGACCCATTGGTTCTTGGAGTTTTGGTCTTAATTCTTTAAGCTTGGCTCTTCTATAGCCCTGTATATTGATATTTTATTAGATATTTTACGTCCATTTTATATCCTTACGTCTTTTGTCCTGAACTTGATCATCACGAAATTACTTGATATATTTGGAATTGATAATTGAGCATGACCTGATAAGTGGCCCGTCGTGGCGCACTCCTGACTAGTACACTTGATATGATAACCCGACCTGATATATCTTAAATAGCTGTTGCGACGGCTACCTGACATGACATGACCTGTATAATTAATCATGACACCGTGGGCGATTGTGCTTGTACAAATAATCCAGTCATGTCTTGCATCATGTCTAGGAGGGAACTCATGAGTACCACGGTCAGGAGTACCTACGGAATTGGACTAAGGTTAATAATTAGTATAATTCACTAGTCATGAAGAGATGTTCCCCAGTTACAGGTGATCCCGTTATCCCGGCCGCAAATGATTGGACTTGTAGCCTGCCGACGAGTAGGGCACATTTCCAGCCCACTGTTATGTGGGGCACCCACCATTGTCACTTAAATGATTGAACTCTATTGTCACTATAATACATTGTACTCTCTAGATTGTCACTATAATGATTGCCTGGATAACCTGGATAGCTGCAGGGCCTGTGACTATTTGGAGCATCTCATTGCATCTTGCTAGTAACTAGGATTGTGATAACCCTAGTTAGTTAATGTAGAAAGCCATAGGCAATGATTGGCCGTGATTGCTTGGATGGAGACTAGTCCAGTATAGTATTGTCTAGAATTGATTGATTGTAAGATTGTACCAGAATGATTGAAGGATTGTCACTATAATGATTGTCACTCCAGATTGTCACTATAATGATTGTCACTCCAGATTGTCACTATAATGATTGTCACTCCAGATTGTTACTGTAATGATTGTCACTCCAGATTGTTACTTAACCTGATTTCTTATATTTATCTTGCCGATAAATGGTGAGAGAAACCAAGCTCCGTTCAGACGAAGGGTTACAACCCCGGTCCTTGTTTGGTTTACGGGTTGTAACCTGGCTATCTGAATAGTCCCATGGTTATCTCATCGTATATCATCCTGTCATGCTTCTCCATATGTCCTGTCTTTTAGTGATTCTATACAAGATTGTCTTTTATAATTACCCATCATGCTTTTTCTTAAACTACTGCCTTTTATTATGTAATTATACTCTTGTGATAATTGTTGGTTTTAGTTCTTAAGCGAAGCCTCCTTTGTGGCACTTGCTCTTTCTGGGGTCTGACCCAGCTGGTTTTGTATGGCCAGATATCGGAGCAGCACCAAAGGATCTCCCTGCTTTCCAGCCCGATGGTGGTCACCAGGCGTAACCAGGGCATCGAGTGGGTTTCTTTTGTTCTCCCACTGTAATATTGTAAATTATTCTTTTGAGGCGTTTAGCCGGCGAGCAAGTGTTAGCTCGATTGTACCTACTTACTGTCTGCCTACGGGCTGTAACATGATTGACAAGCCCCGGGGGTTGATCATGTATGACTGAACTCTTGCTAGTCCTCACATTTTGTAACGACTAGCTTCATGATCATCTGGATATGTAATGTTTGGGACGCCTTACAATTGTATATTTGGAGATCTGATATCTTGTGATTATTATTAGTTGGTTGAGATTGAGACAATAGACTATTTTATGACCTTAAGAGACTGATGGATTGTAGTGAAACCCTCACATATCTAGACAGCCGTGACCGTATAGCGGTGTGGATCCCATTCCGTTATACGTAGCTGGCTATGTCTGCCCCCGTTCTCCAGTATTCTGGTTCTGGGGCGTGACATAACACCATCACCATCACCATTTATCACAACCACCACCACCCTCATCAAACCGACGTCCACCCTCGCCGTGCCTATGGCGGCCGCCGCCGTGCCAGGCCAGCACCGCCGCCGCCGCGTACGCGTGTGCCTGCACGCAGCAGCAGCAGCAGTAGCCGCAGCAGCAGCGCACTGTGCGCGCATGTGCGGGCCTCCGTTGCGCGCCGCCGTGCCGCCACACGGCGCTGCCGCCTTCCGCCGCCGTCGTGGCCGGCCACCTTGGCCCGGGCGCACCTTCCCGTGGCGGCCACAGTCCTCCGGGACGCGCCGCCTAGGCGTTTCGTGCGTTTGGCACGGGTTTTCCGTCGGCGCGAGCTCGGAATGGATCCGGAAATGGCATTCCGTCGCAGCAACTTCGCGCACGTTTTTTTGGGAAATCCGACCGTTGGATCGGCGATTTCTTCGCTCCGTCACAATCTCGGTATATCCATCTTCACTCCCCAAAATTTTCGACCGTTAATTTTATCGTTTGATACATCAAAATCGGTCACCAAGTTGACCGTTTAAATTGTGTTATTTTTGGACAGTTTCGTGGAGCCGACTTCGTCAGCTCGTATCTCCTCCATCGCAGCTCCGTTTGGTGTGCCATTATTTCCTGTGCATAGCTGGTATAACCTTCTTCCTACCGCTCCAGTTTCGTTTTATTGTGAGCACGTTTGGTTGGTTGAATTCGACGTCAAAGTTGGCCGTCCGAATTCTTAATTTTCAAGTTGTTAAATTTCATTTTTGAACCCGGGACTTCGAATTCAATTTATGACACCACCAGTAGACTCGTGGCGTCGTTCTGTCACGTTTTTATATAAAGTTTGTTAGATTTGGAGGACGTGAGCTCTGACACGCATTTTCGGGTCAACGGACCAATTTGAGATCGGGTCATCGAAATTCAATTTCGGATATACCGTTAAGTTCGTATCGTCATTCTGGACTCGTTGACATATAATTTGCTAGATTTTAGTGGACATTGGTTCCGATACGTATTTCGGTGTAAGTCGGAAACCAATATCCGGGTCAACGGATCAATTTGAGATCGGGTCATCGGAATCCAATTTTGGATATACCGTTGGGTTCGTATCGTCATTATGGATTCGTGGACATATAATTTGTTAGGTTTAGTGCACTTTTATTTTGGTACATTTTTCGGTACAAGGTGGGTCCGACACGGACACCCTTTTGGCCCGAAATTATCTTTTTCCCCTATGTCCAAATTGGACTTATGGATTGGCTATCCTAGCTAATTTGACCATTCTGGACACGTTGGTGATGGTTGTTTCACCATCCGACAACATCTGTAGGTTTTTACCCTATTATTATAATCTTTCTCTTTTTGTGGTATTTTGAGATCCATCGATTCCAATGATTTCACCATCACTGGAATTGATATGTTGACCCTGTAGATGTTTATAGAGACTAGCTTGACCCTGTTTTGACCATGGTTGACTACTTTGACTGAACGTCGAAGTAGAGTCAACATTTGACCTAGTTTAACCTAGGGTTGACCAGAGTTGACTAGAGTTGACCAGTTGACCAAAAGTCAACTGTAAGTCAACTCTTGACCCAGTTTGACCTAGTTTGAGCTAGTGTGACTCAGTGTGACCTAGTTTGACTTAGTTGACTGAGACTGACCTTGATTACGTAGCTTATACTATAGAATCAAGCCTAACACTGTTGAACCCTAATTAGCGTAAATATATCTTATCTTTAGGTCTGTGGCATCCCTCTGAGCATCGACCCCATTTGACAGCTCAGGATCGCAGGCGAGTACATTTACTGATAGTTTTCATTGTCATGACCTAACTATATGAAGGTCACGGTATTTCGTACCGTAATGGACTTGGCATCTCTTATGTGTAAGCCTACAATCGCTTCGATACGGGTTGCTAGCCCAGTATCCGAAGGATCCCAAACTTACAGATATCATAGCTTATCACAGCACTGGACGGTCACAATCCGTCCGAATATTGTGTACCCTAAATACCACACATAATTCCCTCCTAGGCCGAACGGTCCCGGTGCCCCGGCGTAACCGTCCGAGGGAAGCCGCACCCGTGCACGGGCCATCCGAGTCCATTGACCATGCAATACGTACCATAGCATACAAGTCATAACGTCCAACCAATCTCGTGTTCCATAAACATAGTCCCGCACCATAAACATATTCGCGTCTTATGAACATAATCCACCAGCCATATGGGGAGCTCCGTCGGCGTTATGCCCCAACACATCCATATTGATGCACGACGCCCAACGGCTTAGTCATCTCATACTCATATTCAACGCGTACCATTCGTAAGTCATTCTCATAGCCTAGTTCCGTAGTTACTTGGTCTTTTCCTAGCATAAGTGCCCGAGGGCACGCTCAGCACCGTAAACCATGTTCTACGCCTAGTGTTCAATGTTCTCGGAGCCGTGCACATGATGCACATCTCAATATCGTCTTTCAATGTTCTACCATCATTGCCCTACCGCGACTCGTACACTTGATGCACGTCGCTTCAATTGTTCGATTGTTCAATGTTCTATCTTAGTGTTCAACGCATATTTAGACACTTACTCGCCGAGCCACGCTCGCTAACTCGATAACATATTACGCGTACAATGATATCTCTTATTAGACGTGAAGGAATAGGGAGAGAGAGTCAAGAACCCGCCCACCTTAAGTCGATACGCCTTGCCGTCTCGCCGATTGAAGCGTCTCGCTTCCATAACTCGATCGCATAGCTAACTCCCGGACTTAGCCATTTCTTTCAACTACTCGGTTGATTTGGCCTATCGCATCCATGCCATAATCTGTTGCAAGGCCACGATTTGGTTTCATGGACACTTCATTGCATAAGGCAAAATGCCGACCTCTTATCGTCCAGCGTAAAAGCATAGCCTGCACACCAGATCAGCTAAAGTCAGCACTTGCTCAAACGGGACTTATCATTTGCATCGAGTCGATTCATAGATTCCAACCGACTCAAAGCTTACCTTTGGCCAACGTAATTCTTGCATCAATTCGCATCGATACTTCATCGGGTCAACGCAACTCTTCGAGTCAACGACTCATCATAATGCACAGCGCGGAGCGGGGCATTACATTCACCCCCCCTCTAGGATTCCTACATCCGGGACATCGGAACCGATTCGTCCTAGGGGGAAGAATTTATCGTATTTTGGCGCGAGGCATGCGGGACCTTCAGTAAGGCTTGCAACCTAGGCTGAAAGGGTAGCGTCGCATGCCAATTTCGATTAAGTTCCAAGTGGTGTGTAACACCAATGACCACATGTAAGATAGTAGCATGCTCATCTATTGTCTTATGCAGGTATAATTACTATCTCTGTTTTATGCATGGACGAGCACGGCTGTGGTAAGAAATGTGATAAATTGCCATGTTTTACTGTATGCTTTATTTCTCGAATATATATGGCTATCGATATGAACTGTATTCATTTAGTTCTAAATAGAAAGACAACTCTAAAGTATGCCTACCTTAACAATCAGAATCGATTTAGACGAGCGGGTTCGTCTCGTCCACTTAGCAAGTGTGCTAATCCCCTTCTCCAAATTCCCCAGGTGCGACGGGCGCTCTAAACTGAAGCTGAAGTGCGAAGAGGCGTTTTGAATCTCTTCCTATGCTGAATTATTTTGAAGCCAATTCAATCGACGGCTTATGTATAAAGGAACGAATGTATGGAATGACAAGTGTTAGTTCAGCCAGCTTGTCGAGTGTATTTCTTTCTGTTTTCAATCAATGTAGCCGCAACGGCATCCAATATAATTACGACTTGCATTTCGTTGCAAGCTATGAATGAAAAGCAAATTTCTATCTTCCTATACTGCGTCTTATATTTTGATGTGAATTGTCAAGTTTCAACTTAGCGTATTAATATGAAAATCAGCGTAACGTTCTTGCCTTGTACGAGTGCAATTCCAGACTCGCACGACATCACGCCTTAGCGAGGACGATCGAATCGGCAAAATAACACCGGGGACGAACGGTTTTGTCGACTCGGGGCGTGACAATGTTTGTCCCTAATTTTCACACACATACATTCACACCTCTTTCGTGATTCGATTTCAAGATTGTCAGCCTGGCCAAGGAGGTTATATATATTGACTTACTCTGTAGGCCTGTAAAGTTTATTTATTTATTTATTTATTTATTTTTTGGGGGGGGGGGGGGGGGGCTAATTAGGTTTAGATCGTCAATTTTATACCGACAATTTTTACAGACTTGTCCAATTAGAAAGTTTAATCCTGAAATTTTATTATTTGTTTTATTCTTCGCATTATACCCAAGGGCATACCCATATAGGAGACTGGGGTGGGCTGGAGCCCACCCAATTTTTTTTTTCATGTATATAAATTTTTTTGAATTTATTTTCATGTGAAATAGTTCACACTTAGTCTACCCCAGTCCACTCCAGCCCACCCAAACTCGATTTTCTGGTTCTGCCCTTGATTATTCCCTCCCTAGTCTATATATATATATATATATATATATATATATATATATATATATATATATATATATATATATGAAGGTTTATCTTTAAGCATGAGAGGGAGGAATAATAGAAAAAATAAATAAATAATAATAATAATAATAATAATAATAATAATAATAATAATAATAATAATAATAATAATAATAATAATAATTTAGGGTCTAAACTTTCTAATTGGACAAGTCAGAACTTAAACACTAAGTTGGAATAAAATCCAGATCTAAACTGTAATTAGCCCATAGAAAAATATGGGTTCATGGTCTGATATTTTTGTCTTGCACATCCAAAAATTGTGGGCCAACCCTGCATGATAAACGCCTATTGGGAAAACTTGGTGTTTTATAGATGAGTTGTAAAAGTCAAATTTGTTAGGTTTAGAGCTTAGGAGGCAGGGACATTCATGAAATGTGACTGTATCCTATAGGACACGTACCCGATACTACATATATTCATGTACTGGTAGTTCAAATTTATAGGGACAAATCAAAACATGTAATGTGTGTACATTATTGTGCTGTGTCATGTTTGTACTCATAGTACATAGATTTAGAACATGAATAACGTGTACTGTAACTAAAATGAATGAAGTTTGGCACAACTAAAGATCTTCGTTCATTCAAGGCGACAGCAAAGATTTGTTTGGCTTTATGCTCTATATCTGATACGCATTGAAACACTCTTTATGAATAGTCATGTTAAATTGATAATCTTTGGATAAAAAAAGTAATAATAGTAAAAAATATTAACAACAACAATAATAATAAAAGACTAACCGAACTCAACTGGCTCTTGTGGTCAGTGAGAAGAGGTATATCCTCTTCGAAGGCGGGTGTTTGTGTGTGAAAATTACGGACATTGGATCAACATGATATGTAACACAGTGTGCACAAAGTTCCATACGTTACGTCAGGCATCCTAAAAAAAAATTTATAATAAAAGACTAACATTAGGGAAGTCCTTTTTCTATTGCCATGGGTATAATAAGACGTGCACAAGAATAACAAAGAAAATTAATATAAAGTCCAATAAATATTGATCCCAAGAATTGGCAAATTAAGATGATTGGCATAGTAGACGTGTTGACATGTAGCAGTTATTCCTGGTTACTCTTCTCAACCCAATCTTCCTATTGTTCTTATCCAATTCTTCCCTTCCCATTCTTATTCTGTTATATCTGCCGACCAACTTCACTTTTATCTACATGATGATGTGGAATAACAATAGGAATAGAATAGGCCTTCTCCTTTGCTAAAGTAATACTTTTGTGTACGTAAGCTGTAAGCTAAGAGAGAGAGAGAGAGAGGTTTGGTGTTGGTTGGGCAATAGTTTAGTCAATCATTTGCTTCTTAATCGTCTCTCTATGACACTATGACAAGTGTCTAAGAACAACGCACGCTGGTGAAGAATTTATGATGATCCATCTATCAACGAAACATAAGCCAACAATCAAGGAAACGACAAGAATCTCGAAAATGGTACATGAAGTTTTGGTTAATTCATAACAGATCATGGTTATTCGAGTAAGGTCGGATTGGAGTTAGGGATAGAGCCAGGAGTTGAATGTTGTATGCTTCTTTATGCGAATAAATGATAACATGTTTGTCATAAAATACATATTTTACTGCTTTCGAATATGTTATTAAATCGATCCTAAGACAAAGATAGAAAGATCACAACTTAAGTTACACGATTTATATATCTACTTAATATCGGTTTAGTAAAGTTGGTCTGATCAGTACGCGAAAGGATTAGTACTGATCTTCCAGTACTAGATTGTTTGTAGATGCATGGAATGGATCGCTCGCGGCGGAGCTTCGCTTGAACGCGCTAAGGAAGGGAATGCCGTAGCGTTTTGAAACGTGCGACCGCATAGACGTTCGGACTTAGAACGAGATGATGCGGCCGAGATATAGAAGACATGGTGTATGGAACAGTGAAATTCTTTGTGGACAAGAGAGAACTTGAGTGTTGTAAGCCAGTATGGCATGATTCATTTCGGCTATTGAAAGCTTTTGTAATTCCGCTGCTTATTGAATAAAGATAATTGTTTCATACACTCTGTTTCTGATCCGATGCTAAATGTTGAATTAAAGATAACCATCTAGAGAACCTGTCATCTTACTTTGTACGAGTGCACTCCAGACTCGTACGACATGCATCACGTCCCAATGAGTACGATCGATTCGGTGAAATCAAGAGAGGACGAACGATTTCCCGAGTCGGAACGTAACATGGTGATTGGGTGGTTTGGATGACGGTTTGGTTTGGGTTGTTTGGTGATTTAGTTTGGGTGGTTGGTTTGGAGGCCGGTTTATCCAACTAAAAAAAAATCAAACATAACTCAAAAAACCCACACCCTCCCTAATTTTGCGGTTTGGAGGCCAGTTTTGTATAATTGGCACTACAAGAAACCAGGTTGTCTTACAACGGTAAAAAACTATTGCAAAATTAATATAACCCGTTGCAAAATCAATCTGCAAAAGTTATTGTAACCATTGTCAATTCGAGCGTTGCAGATTCCTCTTGCAACGATTATTGGAGGTTTTTGCAACATTTCTATAAATAGTTGCAAATAACCTATTATGCAACGGATCTCACGTTATTGTGTAATGGTTACATTGTATTGTCAATAATATATTTGGCAACGATTAACAAACTATTGTAAATATTGAGTAATGCACTCTGGTTGATAACCGTTGCCTAAAATGTTTCATGCAACGGTTTAAAAATTAAAAATTGTTTCGATTAATAGGCAACAGCCAATATTTTTTTCTACCCCCAATGGGGCTCTAACTTCCGACCTCTTGGATTACATGCCTCCTCTCTACCACTAGGCCAAAGACTCATTTGTATGTAAATACTTAAAAAATAATATATATGTACTTATATTATTTTTATCAATTAAAGATTTTGGATCGATGTTAAACATTAATTATCAAAAAAAAAAATTTAGCGAACAAGGAACCAATTAAACGAGTAATTCTAATGCTTAAATCCCTATTATGTAACAAAATTCAAAATGGATATTGAATTTGCAGCGGCTATACAAAAACTGTTGCGAGATCAATATTGTTGTAATAGTTTTTTATTCTTTTGATAATTGTTATCATAAACGTTGTTATTAAACCAAAAAAAGCAACTAGTATCATAAATCGTTGCACAATCATTACAAATAATAAGCTCATTCACAACATGTTGCAAAACTGTTGCGTAACTATTGCTAACAATGAGCCTTTTTATAAGGATTTATGTGATCGTTGCAAAATATCAATAATTTTGTAACAAATACTTAAAACCCTTGCATAACCGTTGTCCATTCAACTCACTTTGACAACACTTTCATAAAACTGTTGCTTGACCGTTGTAAAAAAAGAAAAAATGTTTAGCAAGCGTTGTCACGCCCCAGAACCAGAATACAAGAGAGCGGGGGTAGACATAGCCAGCTACGTATAATGAAATGGAACCCACGTCACTATACGGTCACGGCTGTCTAGATATATGATGGTTTAACTACAATCCATCAGTCTCCTATGGTCGAGAACAAGCCTATTGTCTCAATCACAAGCAAGTAGTAACAGTCACAAGATATTAGAGCATCAATATACAATAGTAAGGCGTCCCATACATTACATATTGGATGATCATGAAGCTAGTCGTACAAAATATCAGGACTAGCAAGAGTTTTAGTCAATACATGATCAACCCTAGGATTTGTCAATCATGTTACAGCCCGTAGGCAGACAGTAAATAAAGGTGCAATACGAGCTAACACGTGCTCGCCGGCTAAATGCCTCAAAAGAATAATTTTACAATAAAGTGGGAGAACAAAAGAAACCCACTCATTGCCAGGGTTACGCCTGGTGTTCACCATCTGGCTGGAAGGTAGGTAGATCCTCTGGTGCTGCTCCGATATCTGGCCATACAAAACCAGTTAGGTTAGACCCCAGAAAGAGCAAGTGCCACAAATGAGGCTTCACTTAGGAACTAAAACCAGCATATCACAATAGAATATTAAAGATAATAAATAAAGAACTGATAATAATAGAGATAACAACAGTAAACTGAGTACGAGGAAATCATTCAAGTAGCCAGGTCACAACCCTTAAACCAAATAAGGACCGAGGTTGTAACCCTTCACCTGAATAGAAATCCGTCTCAAATACTATTGGTATAGTGAAGACAATAAACGAAGAGAGGACACAGAACTGCTCCGGGAGCCAGGTTACAACCCTTAAACCAAACAAGGACCGAGGTTGTAACCCTTCACCTGAACAGAACTGGACCCCTGATCTTTATTGCTAAGGCCAGCATAATTAATCATGGTATTAAGGTAAGGTAAAACATGACGAACATGGCATGGGGTTGCAATAAGATAATAACGAAGAGAGGACACAGAACTGCTCCAGGAGCCAGGTTATAACCCTTAAACCAAACAAGGACCGGAGTTGTAACCCTTCGCATGAACAGAACTGGACCCCTGATCGTTATTGTTAAGGCAAGCATCAATAATCATGTCAGGTCACAATCTTGCACAGGATCAGGATAAGACCAAGCGGGAATAAACTCCATCCAATCAATCACGGCCAATCAAGAGTACGGCTTGATACTTTTAACTAACTAGGGTTATCACAAGCCTAGTTACTAGCAAGATGCAATGAAATTATCCCAACAGCCACAAGCCCTGCAGACCATCCGGTTATCCAGGTCGAATATCCGTTTATGAAGAATGCAACACGTGACTATGTGCTGGAAATGTGCCCTACTCGTCGGTAGGCTACAAGTCCACTTAATGCGCCTAGATAACGGAATTGCCTGTAGCTGGGAATCTCTTCATGTCTACTGAATTATTCTAGTTTATTAGCCTTAGTCAATTGCAGTAAGTATCCCTGACCGTGGTACTCAGGGATCCCCATCCTAGACATGATGCAAGACAGTACCAGTTTATTTGTACAAACACAATCGTCCACGGTGTCCAGATCTTTCATACTTGTCATGTCAGGCTAGCTGTCGTAACAGCATGCCGAGATATATCATGTCAGTTTACTTGTCAAGAGTGCGCCACAGCGGGCCACTATCGTGTTCTATTCTTATCTTATCATGAATGAGAGAAACTTGCATAAAACAACTAGTGACATATTCTTGAAGCCAAGGAAAAGATCTACAACTTTCATGTTTTGAGTTTTTCGAGATTCTAGCTACAAAACAACTTAAACAGGCAAAAACAGCGAAATAGAGCAATTCCGGCGCATGGAATTCCTGCACAATCGGCGCATGGGATTCCTGCGCAATCGGCGCATGGGATTCCTACACAGATCGGCGCATGAGATTCCTGCACAATCGGCGCATGGGATTCCTGTACAAATCGGCGCATGAGATTCCTGCACAAATCGGCGCATGGGATTCCTGCGCAATCGGCGCATGGGATTCCTGTACAAATCGGCGCATGAGATTCCTGCACAATCGGCGCATGGACTCCCGGCGCATGGCCTCTCGGCGCATGGGGTTCGTCGTCCCCAAACAGCAAGTTCAGCCATAAAAGTTCAAAAAACTTGCCATGGCCATAACTTTCTCATCCGAAGTCGAAATCAAGCGAAACAAAAGCCAAAACTGAAGAAAATTGAATTCTCTACAACATAGAACCATTAGTTTTTGGAAATACCAAGTTTTTAGAGATCAAAACCAAGAAAACTAAACAAGAGGAACTTAAAACTTAGATCTACAAAAATATAACCATAAAAATGAAAAATGCCAAGTTCTAAAGTATTTTAGAATCAAGTAAGGAAGAGAATGGAACAATAAAACTTTGAGATCCATCATGAAGCAAGTTTGCACTTGCCTAAGCTCTCTCTCTTCCTGGTAGGTGTAGAAGTAAATGTGGAGAAGAAGAAAAGTAATGAAGAGAGAGAATGAAGGAATGGGTTAATAAAGGATGATGGAGGTGGTAGGTAGGGGTTCTCCCATTGGTTCATGATGAACCAAGGTAACCCAAGCCTAGCCGAACCAACCCAAAATAAACCGAACCAAGCCAAGAGATATGCAATACAAGAGGAAATACGTACACGTATTCCAAGATACGTAATACGAACTACAGGCATTACAAGCGTTTATGAACCGTTGTAAAAAGTGTATTAGGCAATGGTTAATCTCTAACCATAGCAAATATATTTAATTTAGAAACAATTATTTCAACCGTTACATAACTGTTGCGAATTATAGTTTTAGCAACATCCATATAAGCGTTGCACTAAAACCGTTGCAAAATAGGGATATTTTTTGTAGTGTGGTTTAGGTTGGATGGTTGGTTTGAAGGTCCGTTTAGAGCATCCACAGTGGGACTCTTTTCAAGTGCTATATTTGATCTTTGGCCAAATTTTGTAGCACTTGAGGGCTACAATAGACTCTTGTCCACACTTGAAAAAGAGTAGAAAGCCAAAGGACTCTCCAAATTTGGAGAGTCCACTAGTGAAGCTAGTTACTTGGGGCCCACCATATTTACTTTTCTCCTTCATTTTTTTTGTTGGAGTGTTGCCACTTATCAATTATGAAGGAAAAATAAGGAGAAAAAAGATGGGATGTTGTCATTTGTCAATTTGGAGTGTTTATTTGGAGTATACCATTGTGTACCAACATGAAGAAAATACTTCAAAATTAAGTTTTGGAGTATAGTTTGAAGTAATTTGGAGTATGTTTTGGAGTGTTGCCACTGTGGATGCTCTTATCCAACTAAAACAAACAAAAGAAATATCAAGCAAAACTCAAAATCTCACGCTCTATTTTCGTTAGTCAATCTGGCGAAAATATATCGAATCCTCAATTTTTCAAAACAAGTATTGGTTAAGCCAATTTTGTATAAGGTTCTCTTTCTACAATATATAAATTTTTTGTTTTTTTGTTTTTAATTTGCTCAAGTGGATGGACTCTAGTCTACGTGTTAAGACCATGTACCATGGGAAAGTGCTCTATTGATATTGGTCCAAATGGCAAATGCACGTAGATCCATATGGCCACCTACAACCAAATGGCTAACGTTTGGTGGGTGTTGATGACCAGGACTTAGTAATAGTACAGAAAGAGAGGAAGGACCATCTGTCCATTATTCTCCACTAAGCCAAATTTATTTGATTTTTTTTGTGTGTGTGTGTGTGCAAATTAAAGACTTCGTTTGTGTGTACATTGTTCACCTGCTTCGCAAGCTTCACAATTTTATGCCTAAGATCCTTTGCTCTAATGTGTACTCTTCACTCTGCACACCTACTTAAAACTAACAAGCTTCATAATATAATTTCGTTTATGTGACATGTGTACGTTGGTCACGTACTTAACAAACTTTCCTTTGCAAGCATTGATGTGGCTTTGAAGGCCGTCATCATGAATTGTGTTATTGTGAGTGTAGGGACTCGAGTAGTGGGAATTTAGGGCTACTCTTCCTTTGCAACATTAATGTGGCTTGAAGGTTGTCAATTGTGAGTGCAGGGAGGGTGTGGATAATAAAAAGGCAAATTATATGGGCGCAGCCAAAAGTGATCGGGACTATCCCATTGTGGCAGTTTTAGGACTGTCCACTTTTCTGACAGTCCAGTCTACATACTGGACTGCCAGAAAAGTGGGCAGTCCTTATTAGATCCTGGCAGTCCTTGTTAGAAACTGGGCAGTCCAGTTTACAGACTGGACTGCCAGAAAAATTAAAAAAATGGGCTAGCTCCGATCACTTTTGGCTGTGCCCATACAATTAGCCATAATAAAATCCATAGAAAATATAATTTTTTTTCAAAACAGAAGAAGCAATAAATTGACTCCCTTTTCGTTTCTTTCAGCTAAAACCCAAACGAGAGGAGTGTGGGATAAATTCTAGAAGGAGAGTAGGAAGAAGCAAAGACAAAGTTGAAAAATTGGGAGGTTAGTTGGAAGGGACGTTATAACTAACAATCTTCTTCTTTCTTTCTTTCTTTCTTTCTTCCACCTGTGTTGTTACGTACGTTCTGATGTCATTAATTAAGTAAGTTGTTAGTTGATTATAGGAAAAGGAAGAGATTAGAAGGTGACAACAGAGACGAGAGAGAGAGAGAGAGAGGAGAGAGAGAGAGAGAGAGAGGGGGATTTGAATCGGTAGTACTCAAAAGAAAAGCAACCGAAACAATTAAGGAGGAAAGAATTAGAGTTTAGAGTTCCGTTGACGTGCCAGCAAAGGCAAAGCAACCCACCCTTACGAGGATCGCACGCTAAGGAGACTTTGCATCAATAATAACCGCACACAAACACAAACACAAACAGTCTCTTCTTTCTCATCACTTTGAATGCATGCCAACTCGATGCAGCTCACCCATAATTTTTGAAAGATTCAGATTAGTATGCGAATTTTATGCACGTGAAATTCTAAACATTTTTTATTCGAATTATTGACAAATTTGGTAAAAAAAAAAATATATGGTGATAACCTGTTTAATTAATCAAATTTGACCACCTATTTAAGTATGTGAAGTATCTAATCTCAATATTTTCTCGTTTGACAAATATTTGACCGAAATTTTTAACGTGTTTGCTTGCATTGCGCCGATTCATACTTGTACTTTTGCCGGTCCGAATTCTTTCCGTTTGCCCGAACCACTAATAAGGCTCATAGCGTGCTGCTGCACGCGTGCTCCAAAAAATTTCGGCATTAGAATTTAGGTCTCATTTTTACTGTTGACGTTATCAATATTGAGCCACGTGGAGGCCCAAATTTTAATGTCGAACAATTTAGAAAATCAAACCCTAATATCACATATTATATTATATGAAATCTTATTACTAAATAATCCTTGTAACAGCTTGGCCTTATATAGAACACCTTTGATTCACGGAATAGGGGTGTTATTTATATTCTCTGTATTTGAATGCCAAAAAAAGAGAGTAGAAAAATAATAATTTTTAAGTAAAAAAAAAAAAATGAAGAAAAATGGTCAATTCACTATTGCACCTGATAAGTAAGTCATTCAATGCTGTCAAGTTAGAATTCTAAACTCAAGATGGAATTGAAACTGAAAGAAAGTTCAGTTTTGGCTGGCGGTTCTAAGTGTCTCCTTTTTTTTTTTCTTTTTTTTTTCCCAATTTCAAAGAAGGCGCAATAAAATTACAATCATATATATATATATATATATATATATATATATATATATATATATATATATATATATATATATATATATATAATCGGATCAAAAGTTTCACTTAGAAAATTTTCTAAAAACATCCCTCACTCTCAACCGTCCATTTAATGTTAATGTTAATATTACTGTTAATATTAATGTTAAATAAAAAAATTAACATTAAACTTAACATTAAAATTAATATTAACATTAACATTAATATTAATATTAACATTAATATAAAAATAAAAATAAAAATTAATATTAACATTAATATTAATATTAATATTAATATTAACATTAACATTAACATTAATTTTAACATTAAATGGACGGCTGAGAGTGAGAAGTTTTTTAGGAGATTTTCTAAGGAGGACTTTTGATCCGCTTCCTATATATATATATATATATATATATATATATATATATATATATATATATATATATATATATATATGTTGACAAGGGCGGTAGAAGCATCCAATGCCCACCAAATCATACCACATGCATGGAACGGAAATTAGCCCCTTTCGTTGCATATTCTGATAAAGAAGATTAAGCCGGATGTTTTAGACCAACCCAAATTGAATAAAACACCAATTGGTTCGGTCAATATCCAAAACAAAATCAAAGATCTTTGCACCATTAAATAAAAAGGAATCTAGAACCAAACATGGATATCAAAGTTGCTAACGTAATTTATATCAAAGCCCAATTTAAGTAAAAGGAGTTGTGCACCACTGCAAGTAGGTAAAAAAAAAAAGGGGTATATTTGTTGCTATTTTTCTAGTATACAATGCTATTATTATATGGTATAGTTGGCACAATGCCAAAAATGCCGATCGTCGGATCCAACGACCCAAAATAATACGGATTGTATCTCAATTCTCAAGAATGAAAATCATAATAGATAAACTCCCAAATGGCAATTCATTAATTAAAACTTAATTGTTCTCTTGTACAAAGTTATATATAAAAGGAACCTAATTTAAATGCTAAAAAACTAAGCATAATCAAACCAAGAAAACAATACAAGCTAAATATATATATTTTTATTCATTTTTTTTCCAAAAATCTATTCGTAAAATATTCTAAAGAGAACTGATTAAAATCCATCAAAAAAAAGAGATTTGTATCATGCGCTAATGTGGTAAAAGAAGAGAATATATATATATATATATATATATATATATATATATATATATATATATATATAATGTCTAAAGTAAGCTTCATCGTGAATGTTTTCTTTCCAAAAATATCTTTTATTATATTTACTAATTAAAAAGATTAATTAAAATTAATATAAAATATCTAGGTAAATATAAAAGTTGTCGTTTGATATTCCTAATTACAAGAGTTCTTAAATGCAAATAGTATCTAAAAATGAGGTACTTTGTTTAGCATCTTTTATTCATTGAAAAATAATCAAATTTTGACTACAAATATTATTTAATTTTTCTATAAATATATATATATATATATATATATATATATATATATATATATATATATATATATATATATATATATATATATATATATATATATATATAGGAAGCAGATCAAAAGCACCCCTTAGAAAGCCCCCCAAAATCCCCCTCACTCTAATCCGTAATTTAATGTTAATATTAATGTTAATATTAATATTAATGTTAATATTAATGTTAATATTAACATTAAATACTAAAATTAATATTAAACTTAACATTAAAATTAATATTAATATTAACATTAACATTAACATTAATATTAACATTAACATTAACATTAATATAAAAAATAAAAAATATTAATATTAACATTAATATTAACATTAACATTAATATTAACATTATTATTACGAATTAGAGTGAGGGGGGTTTTGGGGGAGCTTTCTAAGGGGGACTTTTGATCCGCTCACATATATATATATATATATATATATATATATATATATATATATATATATATATATATATATTTTATATATATATATATATATTTTTTTTCCGCTCCCATATATATATATATATATATATATATATATATATATGTATTTTTTTTTTCCGCTCCCATATATATATATATATATATATATATATATATATATATATATATATATATATATATATATATATATATATATATGTATTTCTAACTCCGCTTTTGATATATATATATATATATATATATATATATATATATATATATATATATATATATATATATATATATATATATATATATATATATATGTCAGCGACAGCCAACACGAAGAAGTAGTATCATGGGCGGATATTGTCTGGTTCAAAGGAGCTGCAATGAAGATGAAGCTTTGCCTATTCAAAGCAATTAAAAACCGGCTGCTAACACGGGATAGATTGGCTCGATTCGGAGTCCAGATAGGAAACACGTATTGCGCCTTATGTTGTCAGGTGAATGAGACGTGTGACCATGTATTCTTCCGATGTGAATTCTCTTACGGCATCTGGAAGAAACTATGTGAGGAGATTGGTATCAGCCACGAACAAGGAAGGGGGTTACTGGAGACAGTCGAAGGAATTAGCCAGGTCAAGAACCAGGGACTAGAGATATATAACAAAGCCCGTATTCGGCTGTTGTCTGCAGTTTGGCATGTTTGGCGAGAGAGGAACAGGAGAATTTTTGGGGCAGAGTATTATTCTATGGCTAGTGTAACTGCTAATATCCTACAAGATGTGAAAATCTTGTCAGGATAGGAATAGATTGGTGGTCAAGTGACCAGGGCTCGAGATAAATGTAAGATTGTAAAACTTTTCCTATCAATAAAATTACCCTTTCTTCAAAAAAAAAAAAAAATAAAAAATAAAAATAAATATATATATATATATATATATATATATATATATATATATATATATATATATATATATATATCAAAAGCGGAGTTAGAAATACAAACGGAAATGGTATGTAATGAATTGGGATGTGAGCTGACTAATAGAAATTTTTTTTTTTTTTTTTTTATATTTGATGGGCTAAAGCCCACCCAAATCCCAACACCGAGTGGTTCCACCCTTGACTTTTATACATGTAACCATTGACTTTGGTTTGGAGCCGGACAAAAGGATAGTTCAAACGAATCTTGCCAGAAAGTTGTAGAAACGTTGACTTGAAAGTTGGAGTCTTCTGGAGTTTGACTTGTTTAATTTGTCAATTCCCAAGTCAAAGTTATGATGTCATTAGTGACCCAATATGTGTTCTCCAAAAAAGTAACACAATAAACATTTTTTACCATATCCGATGCATATATTAAAGTCAGATCATTCATAAATGATATGTATATTAAAGTCAGATCATTCATAAATGATAGAAACCGTAAATTTACCATATCCGATGCATCGGAAAACAAAAAAGCATTAATAAGGCCTAGCAAATAGGCTCTAGTGCATGCAATGACCTGAACAGAATATGAAAAATATTATATTAGCTGAACTAAATTGATATATAATTTACGTGCACAAATATTAACCACAAATGTAATTCTTACCCGTTCCTCATCAACTGATATTTCTTGGTCACCGATACGATCTATGTGCATAAAATTCTGCCGGAGCCATGTATACGACACTAGACCTTTGCCTTTCAATTTTGGTGCCTCCACACCTAGGTAGGTCGTGATCGCTGTCTCACCAGAAAATTGTTCATCAAATATTATAGGTTCACCTGTGATAGGTAGACCTAAAATATTTGCAACATCTTTAAGCACAATAGACATTTCTCCAAAAGATAGCTGGAATGTATTTCGTCCGGGCCACCAGCGCTCCACTAGACTCAGAATCAAGTCTCTATCGTGACGTAGAAAACGTATTTGGTCAAGGTAATGAAAACCAAATACGTGCAATAAAGTTTCTTGATCACTAGTCAATTTCCAGAAACCAAGTTGGCCCTCATAGCGCCATGTATTGTGTTCTCGACACCGCACTTCCCTTTTATAATCACATAGCTATATATAAAACATAAACTATATTATTACTAAACATATAAAAAAAAAATTTGACTAACACAATTAAAAGTATATATACCTCTCCCGTAAATATCAGACTACATATGTGCGACTCGCGTTGCTGCTTAATCAAATCTGTAGTTGGCCCCCCTGGTATATGACCATCGTTTTGGGTAGCCATCTGTAAAAAGATGGTTGTCAAAATGCATATTTAGTGATTGTTATTACACACAATTAGTGTTTACGTCCTTGTATCCTAACCCTAAATTTCGTTGATATTACACAACTATGAACACTAATTGTAGATATCAATGAATATTAGAGCTATAGAACATTAATATATCAATGAACATTAGTGTTGTTATTAGTGGTATATATAAAATGACACACAATTAGTGGTTCAAAATTAGTGTTACCATACAAGGATGAACATTAGTGTTTATGTACATTAGTGGTTGTTATTAGTGTTTATGTACATAAGAATACAAGGATGAACATTAGTGGTTGTTATTAGTGGTTCAAAATTAGTGGTATATATAAAATGACACACAATGCCTTAATGAACATTAAAATCGTAGGATTTTGATAGTGGTTCAAAATTAGTGTTAGATTACAAGAATGAACATTAGTGTTTATGTAATATCAATATTAGTGTCCTAGAAAAATATGAGAAATAGGATGAACATTAGTGTCCTAGAGAAACATTAGGATGAAAAAAAATGAGGATGAACATTAGTGTTTATGATATAGGGTAAACATTAGGATACAAGATCTAAAAAAATTATGAAATAGGATGAACATTAGTGTTTATGACATTATGTAATTTCAACATTAGTGTCCTAAAAAATTATGAAAAATATCAACATTAATGTTTATAATATAGGGTAAACATTAGGATACAAGATCTGAAAAAAAAAAAAATATTACCAATGAATTTCTTCTTCCTCCTCCTCTTCTTCTGCTTCTTCTTACTTCTTCTTCTTCTTCTTCTCCTTCTCCTTCTCGGTTTCACAGCAACACCAACATCAATACCCACCACTTTACTCTCCCCACACCCCAAAAACTTTACTTCCCACCTACTTTTCTTTCTTTCTTTTTTTTTTTTTTTTTTTTTGGTTGTTTGACCAAGCAAAACAACCAACGACCCAAACCACATTAAACTGCCAACGTGAACCGGGGGGCTTTGAATTCCGACAATAGGTTTGTCGGAATTTGGGTTGGGGCCAAATTCCGACAAACCGACTGTCGGAAATTGGGTTTCCCCAATTTCCGACAGACGAACTGTCGGATGTTATCGTTTCATCTAATTTAAAAAAAATTATCGTTTTTAGTAATTTAATGTAAAATATTTATTGTACAGTAAATTTTCTGTATATAAAAGGAACCTAATTTAAATGCTAAAAAGTATTTTTTTTTAATTCATTTAAAAAAAATATTCGTAAAATATTCTAAAGAGAATTGTTAAAATCCATAAAAAAAAGAGATTTGAATCATGCGCTAATGTGGTAAAAGAAGAGAATATATATATATATATATATAATAATAATAATAAGAAAATTTTGGTGGCGAAACTTTTGAATTCCTAAAATATATTTGAGTATTTTATATTCATGATGTTATTATGTCAACTTGCATGTCGTTTATGTTTAAGAGTCAAAACAATAAAGTTTGCAAGCAAGTTTCCTTTTTTCATACAACTTTTCATATTCCAATGATAAAATTTTCTATCCTTACCATTTTCGAAATATTATTATTCTCAATAGAAAATTAAAAAAAGAACACAATTTGTACTTTGAATCTCTTGGCATTATAAAAAGAAAACACACATCAATAATCACCTGGAAAAGACGAAAAGATGACAACTGAGATTATGATATTCTGACTAAAACACGTGCAAAGCACGTACACGTAAACTAGTATATATAATACCAAAAGTAAGCTTCATCGTGAAAGTTTTCTTTTCCAAAAATATCCTTTATTATATTTACTAATTAAAAAGATTAATTAAAATTAATATGAAATATCTAGGTAAATACAAAAGTTGTCGTTTGATATTTCTAATTACAACAGCTCTTAAATACAGATAGTATCTAAAAATGAGGTACTTTGTTTAGCATCATTTATTTATTAAAAAATGATCAAATTTTGACTACAAATATTATTTAATTTTTCCAAAAATAAATACTTATATATATGTAGCTTATATATATATATATATATATATATATATATATATATATATATATATATATATATATATATATATATATCAAAAGCGGAGTTAGGAATACAAACGGAAATGGTATGTAATGAATTGGGATGTGAGCTGACTAATAGAAAAAAAAAAAAAAAATTAATATATATTTGATGGGCTAAAGCCCACCCAAATCCCAACACCGAGTGATTCCACCCTTGACTTTAATATATGTAACCATTGACTTTGGTTTTGAGCTGGACAAAAGGATAGTTCAAACGAATCCTGCCAGAAAGTTGTAGAAACGTTGACTTGAAAGTTGGAGTCTTCTAGAGTTTGACTTGTTTAATTTGTCAATTCCCAAGTCAAAGTTATGATGTCATTAGTGACCCAATATGTGTTCTCCAAAAAAAAGTAACAGAATAAACATTTTTTAAAGACAGCTTCCATTAACCTTCAAGATAATTTCCAAAATTTATTTATTTATCTATCTATTTAGTTAATATTATCAAATAACTTTTGTGGCTGACTTTTAAACAAAGATTATGTGTTACGAAGAATAATTCAAAATCTTAATTTTAAAACTGTTGCAACTTTCGGCTAAAGTTATATCATAATTGACCTAAATTTTTTTATAAAAATATTCTGATAAGTTTCAAGTAATATAATAAAATCAGGCAGCCTAATGATAAAGGTTGCTTGGAATTTATAGATAGATTTAAGAAATTTTGGGTTAATTAGTGTTTAGACCATGAATTTTATATCAACTTAGAGTCCTAACATGTCGAATTGGAGAGTTTGGATCATAATATATTTTTTAACGATGTCCTTCCTCCCAATGCATGAGAACTAAATTTTTCTACAAATGGAGGGTATAATGAAAAATATTGAAAATAAAATAAAATCGAGGGTCTAAACTTTTCTGTTGGACATGATAGGACAAATTCTAAGATGGTATAAAATTCAGAACCTAAACTCTAATTAGCCCTAGATTTAACTTCCAAAGTTAATTAATTACTGCTTATTTATCAATTCCACGTATGTTATAGATATATGACCGTATATTCCGAATACCCCTGACTCCCTCTTTCTCTCTCCCCATAGTCACGCCCCGATTCCGTATAATCGATAGTCGTCCCCCAGGCGTGATGCCGTGCGAACCTAAGTTGCGATCGCACAAGGCGTAGTCATAAGGTCATCCGAAATACAACATCAAGTTAGAGTATGCAGAGAAATTGATTGACACATTAGAAATAGATGTGGACTTTTTCATTGATAATAAAACTTCATTTACATTGACTTCATTACATTCATTGCCGCACGGGTTACAACATGACTCGACTTACAAAACGAACACCGATGAGATAGTCATTCCATACATTACATCCCTTTTTACAAGCAAAATATAACACTTTTCACCTGCTATCGAGGGGAGTCGAGTCGTCATCTTCTTTTGGACTGAGTACGGGGTCTTCTTCAAAAGGAATCCAGAAACACAAGCCTTCACATGCGGACGAGGCTTCAAAAGGGTTCACTTCGCCTTGAGCTTTTAGGTGGCACGCCCTTCGTGGTTCGGGGTACCTGCGTGGAGAGCGAGGATCAGTACATTACACTTTTTACTGGTGCGTGGCAAGTTAAGTTCCAAGCTCTCATTTGGTTGATGAGTTATATGACTTAGTTCATGAATGTTTCTAACCATCCTAATGAATTTCAAGCGAGCAATGACAAGCATAATATAATTTACGTTGGAACTTACCCACGGCGGGCCGTGCCGCGCCTTATGAGACTTACCATGTTCTTCTCTGTCAATTGTTATCATTTTTCATACCAAGTGCAATATTACGTGTGATTGGTCACTGACACCACAAGCCATCCTGGACTTATAGCTTTGTCAGTCGGGGCCCTTTCAACGCAAGTAGCGAGCCCCGCTGAAAGTCCCCGCCTAACCCGTGCTATCATCCAGCACAGCTATACCGTGTTTTCTCCTAGGCCGAGTCGGTCCCGTGGCCCCGGGTTGTCGCTCGAGAAAACTTTTTCCTTGTCGACAAGTTGTCCAATGACCGAGTTAAGATATTATTCAGTTATTAAGGTATAGCCTTCGTTCTCTTTGAAACTTAATCATTTTACCGTGCTCGTGCCCTTGCATTCATTCTTTCTTCCGCAACAACACTATCGATTTACTTAAGAAGGGGTCGAGAAGAGAAGGGTCAGCCACTCACCTTGAGTTTACTTCGACGAGAAAACTTGTTGGTCGCGCTAGACGTCGCCTACGCGATTACCTGAAATCGCATAAGCAACTGATTAGAACACTGTATTATTCAAGGATGTTCGATAGGAAATGCGAGTTTGAAATGCAAGTCATGAAAACCATCAAAAACATTCACAAAAATGCATTCAGAAAATAAAGCCAAAACCAACGCAAGCGGCGTGAAAAAGCAGAGCAACGGGAGGTCTCTTCCGACTCAGCCGCAGAGTCAATCCTCGAGGCACAACCCGCTGAATATGGGACTTGGTTCCGAAGAAGACATTCCATAATGGGGAATGGATCTTTTTTCAACCGTTCTCGTTCGATCGACTCGGTCGATCCCGACCTATCGGTCCCGACCGAATCGATAGCGACAGTGTTCCTTTCTCGCGCACCTCGTGGACAGAGTACGAGGCACGATGTAGGAATGGGGCACTACACCATAACCAACTAAGAAAAAGTTTCGTCCTCGAAACTTAAGAATAGAACCTACCTCTACGAGAACAATGAAGGGAACTTCTCCTTCATTTCTGACTCAAGCTCCCACGTCGACTCCTCGACCGAATGGTTTCCTCCATAGGACACGGATGAGAGGAATAACACGGTTGTGGAGAAGTTTATCCTTGCGCTCCAAGATTTGCATCGGCTCTTTGACATATGACAAGTCCGCCTTCAGGTCCAGCTTACCCAAATCCACCACATGGCTCGGATCATGCACGTACTCCCTTAATTGTGATACGTGAAAGACGTCATGTACCTCTGACAATACGGGCGAAAAGGCAATTTGGTAAGCTACCAGGGCGACTCGCTTCAATATTTCGAAAAGGCCAACAAATTTTGGGCTCAAATTCCCCTTCGCACCGAACTTGGAAACTCCTCGCATGGGCATGACTTTCAAGAATACATGGTCGCCTTCATAGAACTCGAGGGGGCGTCGGTGCGTGTCGGCATAGCTCTTCTGCCGGCTTTGTGCTATCTTCAATCTCTCTCGTATTAACTTGACCTTCTGCACGGTCTGCTCCACCAGCTCCGGACCAAGTATCTGCCGTTCCCCGACTTCATCCCAGCAAATGGACGATCTGCACTTCCGGCCGTACAAAGCTTCATACGGCGCCATTTGGATGCTGGACTGATAGCTGTTGTTGTATACAAACTCGGCCAGCGGTGGATGGATGTCCCAACTTGACTTCAAGTCGATCGCACAGAGTCGTAACATGTCTTCGAGAATTTGGTTCACCCGCTCTGTTTGGCCGTTAGTCTGAGGATGATAAGCTGAGCTGAACTTCAACTTGGTCCCCAATGCTGAATGTAGACTACTCCAGTAGCGCGCTACGAACCGTCCATCCCTATCAGAGACGATAGAAACTGGGACCCCGTGCAGCCGAACTATTTCATCAAGGTATATCTGAGCAAGGCGGTCGAAGCTCCAAGTAACTTTGATGGCGATAAAGTGTGCTGACTTGGTTAGTCGATCGACAATGACCCAGACGGCTTCGTTTTTTTGCGGCGCCCTTGGCAAGCCAACAACGAAGTCCATAGTGGTGTGATCCTATTTCCACTCTGGAATAGCGAGGTTCTGCATCTCCCCGCCTGGTCGCTGGTGCTCAGCTTTGACTTGCTGACAGACCATACATTTTGACACAAAAAATGCTACGTCCCTCTTCATGCCATGCCACCAAAAGACAACGCAGAGGTCCTTATACATCTTGGTGCTGCCAGGATGCAAGGAATATTTTGTATAGTGTGCCTCTGTCATTATCTCCTTTCTAAGTTCTGCTTCCGGTACGCATAGCCGTCCCTTCACGCGCAACACTCCCGACTCGTTCTCTGCAAAGTCGGACGCTTTCCCTGTCGATATCAACTTCCGCATCTTCTCCAGGTACGGGTCGTCCTTCTGTGCTGACTTGATCCTCTCCAGTAGGCTTGGTTCCATCCGCAGTTGCGCCAGTTTTACGTCTCTAAAACGAACTCGGAGTTCGATGCCCATTCTGTCACTCCCCGTTTCCAGATTGCGTATTTTTATACATGTACAACTCATGTATATTTATTTAGTATTTATCATGTATTATCATGTATTTAAATTCCTTTAATTTCATGTTAATTAATTATCTGTATTTTATTTCCTGCACTTTATTTCTGTATTTTATTTTCTGCTTTTAACTTCTCTGCTTTTGGTCATGGTGGTTCTTCTCGGGTTCATGGTGGTTCACATGAACCGAACCCCCACAAACCCCCACCTACCACCACCCTTTCTATTTAAGCCCCCATCCCCTTCTCTCTCCTCATAACTCATCCTTCTCCATTACTTTTTCTTCTTCCTCATCACCCTCTCCACCAACCAACAGCAGGCAAGTACATCTTGCTTCTTGCTTCTACTGGAGAACCATTTTTATGGTTCATTTTTCTTCCTCTCGTGATTCTAAGAGAGATTAGTACTTAGCATTTTTGGATTTCTTTGGCTTGTTTCTTCTCGGTTGTCCATGGGTTTTGATCTCCCAACTTAGCGTGCTTTTCGGAGTAGATGGTTCATGTTGTAGAGCTTCTCATTCTTCACCATTCTGAACCATGGGAACTTCATTTCTGGCTTGGAACAAAGGTTCAGTCACGCACACGTTCTTACGTGCGTGTGTGAATTCTGAGTCACGCTCACGTCTTTACGTACGTACGTGAATTTTCAGTCACGCTAACGTCTTTACGTGCGCGCATGAATTTTCAGTCATGCTCACGTCTTTATGTACGTGCGTGAATTTTCAGTCACGCTCACGTCTTTACGTGCGTGCGTGAATTTTCAGTCATGCACACGCTTTTACGTGTTAGCGTGAATTTTGAGTTACGCTCACATCTTGCGTGTGTGCGTGAATTTCTTATCACGCTGTTCACGCTCACGCTGTACGTGCGTGAGTTGCTTTTCATGCTCACGCTGTGCGTGCATGAATTTCCCTTCACGCTCACGCTGTGCGTGCGTGAATTTCTTATCACGTTTTTCACGCTCACCACTTTTCACGCTCACGCTGTTTATACGCTCACTCCAACCTGCTAGACTTAGCGTGACTTGTTGGCCTTAACATAGACTTGTTGGCGTGACTTCCTGACCTGGGTGTTTTTATTTGTTTTATAACTTATTCATTTAATGATGGCATGATAATTCTCCTATTATGAACTCGATAATCTTGGCATGATAATATTTTAATACATATGGTTGTGTAGAATGTGACATGTGTCTTGATTGATCCATGGAAACCCAGTATGACTGGAACTTAACCCTGAGAGTCGTAAACTCGACTCCACTGAATACTATTTGACTTTCATGCCTTGTCACCATTGATAATGATTGTGACATTGACTAATAATTGATCATGCGTTCCTAGTTGGAACTAAGAGACTGGCTAGTCGTCTTATTGAATTGAATGAATGAGACACGTTTATGTAATGAACTATTGTAATCGATTAGCCGATCCCGAACATTGGCATACAGGCACATGCAGGCTTCAAATTATTTATTTATTTATTTAGTTATTTATTTATCTTACAAAAACAGATGTGTACTTTATGGTCAAGGCATGATTACTCCGTGGTTAGATTTGATTGTTGCATTATGCTATGTAATACCTACAACCTAGCCGCACGGGTATCGTTGTAGAGTTGCGCATATCATACCCCGTACGAAAGTACTCATTTGAATGACCATGATCCACGGCATGGAACTTCACTCAACGTAGAGACCATTTAGTCAAATAAAATAATGATGGCATGGAGAGAATGGATTCCCGAGTTCTTACATGGCAGCCCTCTTGGGACTAGTAGTGCTCGACAGGCCGGCTGGTTCCCACAGATACTGTAAATCTGTCACACGGGCAGGGAACGGTATCTGCTTATATTATTAAATTGTACATGATATATTAACGGCGGGCGTCCCACTGGGACTCGTCTAATTACATGATTGGCACAATTGATTGATTGGATAGACTTGCCTTGCTCGCACATAGTAAGAACTGAGGAATCCCTATTTGCATGATTCCAGGATAACTTGGGACTCACAATAGCAAGCCGTAGTAATTGATTGGCCGTTCAAGATGATTTGTTTGTGTACTGTACCTACTCTGTTGCCTAACTGAGATGATCAAAATGTCAGGACATGACGGGCCAACTTCTGTCCTTGTTTGGTTGGGAGGTTGGTTCGAAGTGTCGTGATGTTATGTGAATCCTAGTGCATAGCAGAGATCTATTATTATATTCTCTTACTTACTGGTTTAATCCTTCATATCGTGCTCCCTTGTGGTACTTGCTATTAGAGGTCTAACCTCTCTGGTTTTTCATGGCCAGATTTAGAGCCAGTCCTCGAGGATCCAGCTTACTTCTACCTCCAAGATGGTCAATACTAGGGGAATGATCGCAGGAGGACTCGAGTGGGTTCCTTACTCCACCGCTCGTTTTGTTATTTACTTCATACTTAGCCGTTTGGTACCGACATATTAGTCGGATTGTCTTGCACTTACTTTTACATAATTGTAACTAAAGTCAGACTGCAGCTGATAACAATTGTGTACATGTTACTATACCATCTGGCTATGTTTTGTAAAGCCAGATCTCAAGAACATTTTGACTCAGCGTTTGGGACGCCTTACTGCTTATTCTCACATGTTCTCTATTTTCTTTTTCTTGTTTGAATGATTGAGACAATAGATGTGAAGTGACCATAGTAAGACTTTCATGTAGTATGCACCCCCTCGGCTGGTTAGACAGCATTGGTCGTATTATACGGTATTCATCTACCCGTAATACGTAGCTGGCTGAGTCATTCCTCCGCTCTCCAGTATTCTGGTTCTGGGGCGTGACAAGGTTTTAGTGGTGGCCCATGCAGGTCTGATTTCAGACTTGTGGGGTGTTTTGATTTATAGGATATCTCAATCACACATGTTCCTCCTTGATCTCATGATTCGTTATTCTCAACCCTTGCTTGACATTCCGGTATCCTTTAACTTCATTGATCCTTCATGTCCGGTTGTTTGATTGTTCTCTTGTCCCTTTTCTTAGGGGCACTTCGTCCGCATCGGTCAGAGCTGGACAACAGCAGGAGCAACATGGACAACCTGACCATGCTGGACAGTAACAAGGGCCAGTACTAACTCAAGAGGCTACCCAGGAAGAAGTGATAGTGGAAGCAGCAGCTGTATCGCAGTATCCGGATGTTCTACCACCACCAACAGTTCCACCTACCCCTGTGGAAGTAGACATACCAGCCCTTCTGGAGATCATGAGAGGAATGATGGCTACTCAGCAACATCAGATGTTGGCCCAGCAGCGCATTTATAATCAGCTACAAGAGCAGAATGTGTTGCTCAACCAAGGATTGCATATGGCATTGAAAAGGGGAGTGAGGACTGATTCAGGAGCATCAGCCAGGTTTTGCAAGTACAACCCCCGCCGTTTCGAAGGCCCGGAGGATGCCATCTCAGCAGATGCATGGCTTAAGGATATTGAGGCTATTCTGACAGCAGCTAAGGTACCGGCAGAAGAACGTGTGGATCTAGTGAAGTTGTTACTTCAGGATCTCGTACGTGATTGGTGGGAACCAGAGGAAGTAGGCATCAAACGTCCCGTGGCTTGGGACGATTTCACAGCAAGATTCAAGACCAAGTACTATGGAGTTGTGGCACGGTTTGAGCTACAACAGAAGTTTATCAACCTCAGGCAGGACGGCAAGACGGTAGATGCTTATGCAGCGGAGTTCTGCAGATTGAGTAGGTTCGCCCCAGAGATGGTAACGACAGATAGCCAGAGGGCCATGAGGTTTCAGCAAGAGTTTTATCTTGAACTCTTGCAATTGATAGAGGGGCACAATTACCAAACTTTTGACGAAGTATTGAAGGCAACTCGAAGGCATGAGATCACCATTCAGAGGCTTGCGGCAAGGACTGGAGGTCAGAAGAGATCCCACAGTCAGATTGAAGGAGGAGGGGGAGCAGCACCCCGAACAACAGCACCATCCGCTGGCATTCGTATCCACGATGTGGCGATACGAGGACCAGCACCACCACCCAGACAGCAGCAACAGCAACAGAGGAAGAACCAGCAACCCCCAGTGGGCTGCACTTATTATGGGAAGATGGGGCACACTAGAGATGTGTGTCGGACATTGAATGGACAGTGTCTAATATGTGGAAATCCAGACCATCGGGTTACCACATGTCCCATGAATTTAAGGTCAGGAGGACCAGGGCAACATTTTCCTACTCTGCCAGCACCAGGGGCAGGCCAGTATCGAGGACCAACAGTGGCAGTAAGGCCGTTGGCACAACATCCGTTAATGCCGCATGCTCAGATGTTTCGGCAGCAGGGGCCACCGATGCAGCAACACCAGCATAGACCACCCCAGCATCATCAAGGAAGGGGCCAGCAACAGCATCAGGCTAGGCCGCAGCATAGAAACCAGCAAGGAGGTCGAGGACAAGCATTCACTCTGTCCTTGGAGAAGACATTGGCATCGGAAGATGTTGTGGCAGGTAACATTCTCGTCGCCTCATATTCCGCAGTAGCATTGTTTGATTCGGGAGCATACCATTCATTTATATCTGCACAATTTGCGACACGACTAGGAATGGAGTTCGAGGCATTGCCAGAGAGGTTGAATATACTCACTGGTAATGGGCTCGTAGGAGTTAGTAGATTTATTTTAGCATGTAGCGTTGTAGTTTGTGGGCATTCCTTACCCGCCCGGTTGATAGAATTTTCTGTTGGAAATTTCGACGTTATCTTAGGCATGGACTGGCTGACAGACAGTCATACGATAATAGATTGTCGTAGAGGGAGTGTATCTTTTGATATTCCAGGCATGAAGCGGTTCAACTTAGTCAGATCAGAGGCAACTCAGCAAGAGCAGGGAGTAGTAACGGCAATGGAAGAAGTTCAGATTCCGAAGGTAGTTGAAGAATTTCTAGACGTATTTCCCGAAGAACTTCCAGGTCTACCACCGGTTAGAGATATTGAGTTCAGCATAGAATTGGCACCGGGAACTAAACCGATATCAGATCGAGTTTACAGAATGGCGGATTCAGAGCAGGCCAAGGTATATCAGCACGTAGAGAAACTAAAGGAGAAGAAGTTTATCCAAGCTAGCATGTCACCATGGGCAGCACCAGTGGTACTTGTGGGAAAGAAGGATGGGTCATCCAGATTGTGCATTGACTACAGGAAGCTTAACGCGGCAACAGTGAAGAACAAGTACCCATTACCCAGGATCGACGACTTATTTGATCAGTTGAGCAAAGCTGGAGTTTTCTCCAAGATAGATCTTCGTTCAGGGTACCATCAGGTGAGGGTTCGGAAGGAAGATATCCCCAAGACAGCATTCAGGTCGAAGTATGGGCATTATGAATTCTTAGTAATGCCGTTTGGTTTGACCAATGCTCCAGCAATATTCATGGATTTGATGAATCGCATCTTTATGCCATACTTAGACCAGTTTGTCATTGTATTTCTTGACGACATTCTCGTATACTCTGCTAGTGAAGAGGAGCATGAAGACCACCTCAGGAAGGTGTTACAGGTTCTGAGAGAGAACCAGTTGTATGCCAAGCTCAGCAAGTGTGAGTTTTGGTCGGATCATATTTCATTTTTGGGTCACATCATATCAGGAGCTGAAGTAGCAGTAGATCCCAAGAAGGTAGAAGCAGTAAAAAGTTGGCCAGTACCCAAGACCGTAGCAGATGTGCGAAGCTTCTTAGGATTGGCAGGATATTACAGAAGGTTTGTGTCAGACTTTGCAAGGCTTTCAGCACCCATGACCCGCTTGACCCGGAAGGATGTACCATTCGTTTGGTCGGTAGAATGTCAGGCATCATTTGAGACTTTGAAGCAGAAGTTGATATCAGCACCTATTCTTACATTGCCAGTTGGATCCGAAGGTTTTACAGTATATTGTGATGCGTCAGGTAAAGGACTTGGATGTGTCCTTATGCAACATGGGAAGGTGATAGCATATGCATCTAGGCAGCTTCGGAACCACGAGAAGAATTATCCAACTCATGATTTGGAGTTAGCGGCAGTAGTGTTTGCTCTGAAGCTATGGAGGCATTACTTATATGGTGATCGAGTGGACATGTACACAGATCATAAAAGTCTGAAGTACATCTTTACTCAGAAGGAGCTAAACATGAGGCAGAGAAGATGATCAGAGTTGATTAAGGATTATAACGTGGAGCTTCAGTATCGTCCAGGCAAGGCTAATGTAGTAGCAGACGCTCTTAGCAGGAGAGACGGCGCATTTATGTTGACAACACAGAGGCATATCTTAGAAGACCTTCAGGAGATGGGCATCGAAGTTATACTTCCTAGTGATGTAGGAGTTCTAACAAGTTTGCAAGTTCAATCCGACTTGGTAGGCAGGATCAAGGAAGCTCAGGCACAGGACCCAAGGATTCAGAAGCTTAGGACAGAATGTGAGTCAGGGCTCAGAAAGGAGATGAGAATTCATGAAGATGGTACACTTAGGTTTGGATCACATCTATGTGTGCCTAGTGGAGATATCAGACAGGAGGTTATGGCAGAAGCTCACAGTTCTCTGTATTATATTCATCCTGGAGGGACCAAGATGTACCAAGATATCAAGCAGTATTTCTGGTGGAACGGGATGAAGAGGGAGATAGCTAGATTTGTTTTCCGTTGCTTGGTATGTCAGCATGTGAAGGCAGAACAACAGAGGCCAGCTGGATTATTGTAACCGCTCTCTATTCCGGAATGGAAATGGGAGCATATTACAATGGACTTTGTGACCGGTTTACCGAGATCACCAAGTGGTAAGGACGCTATTTGGGTAATAGTGGACCGACTTACGAAGGTAGCACATTTTCTTCCTTTCAGAGTAGGGCAATCTACAGAAAAATTGGCAGAGTTGTATATGCAACAGATAGTCAGGCAGCATGGAGTCCCTGTCAGTATTGTGTCGGACCGAGATACCCGCTTTATATTATATTTCTGGAAGAGCTTACATCATAGTCTGGGTACCAAGTTAAGGTTTAGCACGGCTTACCATCCGCAGACGGATGGGCAATCAGAAAGAACGATTCAAACTTTAGAAGATATGTTACGAGCTTGCACTCTAGATTTTGGAGGGTCTTGGGAGAGTCACCTGCACTTAGTCGAGTTCTCATACAACAATAGTTATCAAGCCAGTATCCAGATGGCACAATTCGAAGTACTATATGGTAAGAAGTGCAGGTCGCCGCTTGCATGGGATGATATCGGAGATAGAAAGATGTTAGGCCCAGAAATGATTGTTCAGACGGTTGAAGTGGTTAAGGGAATTAGAGAGTGACTTCGAGTTGTGCAGGACCGGCATCGTCATTAGGCGGACCAGCATCGTTGGCCGTTAGAGTTCTCTGTTGGGGACCACGTATTCTTGCAGATCTCATCTACTCGTGGGGTCATTAGATTTGGCGTTCGCGGAAAATTGAGTCCGCGGTACGTGGGCCCATTTGTTATCCTTGATCGGATAGGCGATGTTGCTTATCGTTTATCCCTCCCACCTTCGTTACGAGAGGTGCATGACGTGTTTCATGTATCTCAATTACGTAGGTATGTATCGGACCCAAGCCATGTCCTCGATCATTCGGAGCTGGTTGTTGGTACCAACCTGTCTTACGAGGAACAGCCTATGTCCATTTTGGACCGAAGAGAGAAGATACTTAAGAACCGAATAATTAGTCTTGTCCATGTTGCTTGGGGTCATCACTCCTTGGGAGATTCAACGTGAGAACATGAGGATGATATCCGATCACGGTATCCACACCTGTTTGACTCGCAAGGTATATCTCTTTCAGTATACCTTGATTGTCCTGATTCTTCATTCTTATCACCTTATGGGTAGAGCTACTTGATATCATAGATTGATGAATTTACGTATATAGTACTTGCTTTTGATATGGTAAATAACGATTGCTTGCTCACCAGAATTGCTTGTGTTAGTTTAGCTCCGATATTTCTACCTGCTTGGATTTGAAATTTCGAGGACGAAATTTTTCTAAGGAGGGTAGAGATGTCACTCCCCGTTCCCAGATTACGTATTTTTATTCATGTACAACTCATGTATATTTATTTAGTATTTATCATGTATTATCCTGTATTTAAATTCCTTTAATTTTATGTTAATTAATTATCTGTATTTTATTTCCTGCACTTTATTTATGTATTTTATTTTCTGTTTTTAACTTCTCTGCTTTTGGTCATGGTGGTTCTTCTCGAGTTCATGGTGGTTCACATGAACCGAAACCCCACAAACCCCCACCTATCACCACCCTTTCTATTTAAGACCCCATCCCCTTCTCTCTCCTCATAACTCATCCTTCTCCATTACTTCTTCTTCTTCCTCATCACTCTCTCTACCAACCAACAGCAGGCAAGTACATCTTGCTTCTTGCTTCCACTGGAGAACCATTTTTATGGTTCATTTTTCTTTCTCTCGTGATTCTAAGAGAGATTAGTACTTAGCATTTTTGGATTTCTTTGGCTTGTTTCTTCTCTGAGTTGCTTTTCACGCTCACGCTGTGCGTGCGTGAATTTCCCTTCACGCTCACGCTGTGCGTGCGTGAATTTCTTATCACGTTTTTTATGCTCACCACTTTTCACGCTCACGCTGTTTATACGCTCACTCCAACCTGCTAGACTTTGCGTGACTTGTTGGCCTTAGCAAAGACTTGTTGGCGTGACTTCCTGACCTGGATGTTTCTATTTATTTTATAACTTATTCATTTAATGATGGCATGATAATTCTCCTATTATGAACTCGATAATCTTGGTATGATAATATTTTAATACATATGGTTGTGTAGAATGTGACATGTGCCTTGATTGATCCATGGAAACCCAGTATGACTGGAACTTAACCCTGAGAGTCGTAAACTCGACTCCACTGAATACTATTTGACTTTCATGCCTTGTCACCATTGATAATGATTGTGACATTGACTAATAATTGATCATGTATTCCTAGTTGGAACTAAGAGACTGGCTAGTCGTCTTATTGAATTGAATGAATGAGACACGTTCATATAATGAACTATTATAATCGATTAGCCGATCCCGAACATTGGCATACAGGCACATGCAGGCTTCAAATTATTTATTTATTTATTTATCTTACAAAAACAGCATGTGTACTTTATGGTCAAGGCATGATTACTCCGTGGTTAGATTTGATTGTTGCATTACGCTATGTAAGACCTATAACCTAGCCGCACGGGTATCTTTGTAGAGTTGCGCATATCGTACCCCGTACGAAAGTACTCATTTGAATGACCATGATCCATGGCATGGAACTTCACTCAACGTAGAGACCATTTAGTCAAATAAAATAATGATGGCATGGAGAGAATGGATTCCCGAGTTCTTATATGGCAGCCCTCTTGGGACTAGTAGTGCCCGACAGGCCGGCTGGTTCCCACAGATACTGTAAATCTATCACACGGGCAGGGAACGGTATCTGCTTATATTATTAAATTGTACATGATATATTAACGGCGGGCGTCCCGCTGGGACTCGTCTAATTACATGATTGGCGCAATTGATTGATTGGATAGACTAGCCTTGCTCGCACATAGTAAGAACTGAGGAATCCCTATTTGCATAATTCCAGGATAACTTGGGACTCACAATAGCAAGCCGTAGTAGTTGATTGGCCGTTCAAGATGATTTGTTTGTGTACTGTACCTACTATGTTGCCTAACTGAGATGATCAGAATGTCAGGACATGACGGGCCAACTTCTGTCCTTGTTTGGTTGGGAGGTTGGTTCGAAGTGTCGTGATGTTATGTGAATCCTAGTGGATAGCAGAGATCTATTATTATATTCTCTTACTTACTGGTTTAATCCTTCATATCGTGCTCCCTTGTGGTACTTGCTATTAGAGGTCTAACCTCTCTGGTTTTGCATGGCCAGATTTAGAGCCAGTCTTCGAGGATCCAGCTTACTTCTACCTCCAAGATGGTCAATACTAGGGGAATGATCGCAGGAGGACTCGAGTGGGTTCCTTACTCCACCGCTCGTTTTGTTATTTACTTCATACTTAGACGTTTGGCACCGACATGTTAGTCGGATTGTCTTGCACTTACTTTTGCATAATTGTAACTAAAGTCAGACTGTAGCTGATAACAATTATGTACATATTACTATACCATCTGGCTATGTTTTGTAAAGCCAGACCTCAAGAACATTTTGACTGAGCGTTTGGGACGCCTTACTGCTTATTCTCACATGTTCTCTATTTTTTTTTTCTTGTTTGAATGATTAAGACAATAGATATGAAGTGACCATAGTAAGACTTTCATGTAGTATGCATCCCCTCGTCTGGTTAGACAGTATTGATCGTATTATACGGTATTCATCTACCCGTAATACGTAGCTGGCTGAGTCATTCCCCCGCTCTCCAGTATTCTGGTTCTGGGGCGTGACACATTCCTTCCAAGTCACGCAGCAGTCGATCGTTGATACATAATGAAGCTAAGTACTTCCGGCTCAGCGCATCCGCTACCATATTTTCCTTGTCCGGCATGTAGTCGATTGACAAATCATAGTCTTTGATCAGTTCGAGCCATCGCCTCTGCCGCAAATTCAGTTCCTTCTGGGTGAAGAGATACTTGAGGCTTTTGTGGTCCGTATAAATCCTGCACATCACGCCATAGAGATAGTGATGCCACAGCTTCAACGTAAACACAATCGCCGCTAATTCTAGGTCATGCGTGGGGTAGTTCTTCTCGTGCGGTTTCAACTGCCGGGAAGCAAAAGATATCACCTTATCTCGCTGCATGAGCATACACCCCAAGCCCTGGCCAGATGCATCACTGAAGATCTGAAATCCCTCCGTCCCTTCAGGAAGAGCAAGTATCGGGGTCGAAATGAGCCGTTGTTTGAGCTCCTGGAAGGAAGCTTCACAGTCGTCTGACCACTTGAATGCGACTCCTTTCTGGGTGAGGCGAGTCAACGGTGATGCAATCTTCATGAAGTCCTTCACGAAACGTCGGTAGTATCCCGCCAAGCCTAGGAAGCTTCAAATTTTACTAACTAATGCGGGCCATTTCCAATCAGCAACTGCTTTGACTTTCTTCGGATTGACTACGATGCCCGTGGCGGAGATAATATACCCAAGGAATGAGACACTGTTCAGCCAGAATTCGCACTTGCTCATCTTCGTATATAACTGATTCTCTCGAAGGGTTTGGAGTACAGTCCGAAGATGCTCTGCATGTTGCGCTCGATCCTTTGAGTAGACGAGGATGTCGTCGATGAAGACTACTACGAACTTGTCAACGAACGGACGGAACACCCGATTCATTAGATCCATGAAGACGGCAGGGGCGTTTGTTAGACCGAACGACATTACTAAGAACTCGTAGTGGCCATAGCGAGTGCGGAAGGCAGACTTCGGCACGTCATCTGGCTTAACTTTGAGTTGGTGATAACCCGATCGCAGATCAATCTTCGAAAACACTGTTGCACCTTGGAGCTGGTCGAACAAGTCATCAATACGGGGCAGGGGGTATTTGTTTCGGACGTTGGCTTTATTTAATTTCCGATAGTCGATGCAGAGCCGCATCGATCCATCCTTCTTCTTCACGAATAGCACGGACGCACCCCACGGTGAGACACTTGGACGGATAAACCCTCTGTCGAATAATTCTTGTAGTTGTGCCTTTAGTTCCTTCAGTTCTTCAGGGGCCATTCTGTACGGAGCCTTCGAGATCGGCCGGGTGTCGGGGAATGTGTCGATGGTGATCTCCATTTCTCGATCGGACGACATGCTGGGTAGCTCATCCGGGAACACGTCTGGGAATTCTGCCACAACGTCGGTCTGACCCGCGTTTGCACCATCCTGTCGCATGTCTCGAACGAAAGCTAAGTAGCCTTCGTACCCGAAATACAGCATCCGTCGAGAAGATATTGCGGAGATCACCATGCAGGTCAGCGACGCCTCACCACACGAGTAGCAGAATTTGGGCACTCCAGGTATGCGGAATATGACCTTCTTTTCGGTACAGTCTATGGTTGCGTTGCACGGACCGAGCCAATCCATGCCCAGTATGATGTCGAAGTCCTTCATATCTAGAACTATCACATCAAGACCGATATTTTGACCCCCAATACAAATGGTTCCTCTCTCGCAGGCTAAGTTTGTGAGTAGTGGCATACCCGAAGGCATACTTACGCTAAGGTCAAGGTCTAACAACATTATAGAGAATTTGTACTCGACGGCGAAGTCCGCCGATATGAAAGTATGCGAGGCGCCTGAATCAAATAACACACGAGCAGGTACATTATTGAAATTCAATATACCTGTCACAACAGTGTCGGAAGCAAACGCCTCATCTCGAGTCATGGCAAAGACACGTCCCTGAACATTAGGGCATCGGGCTTGGTTGTTGGATTGAGTGGGGTGAGGAGGTCGGGGAGCCTGTCCTCGATTCTCTTGACGGTTTGGTTTTGGTGGTGCGTTATGATTTTGTCTTCGAGCCCAGCAATCCGCCATTTGGTGCCCCCTTTTTTCGCAAAATAAATATCCCCCATCTAAGACCGCACAGTCCCTTTCAGTGTGCCCGTAGTGGTTGCACTTGGTGCAGGGAGGAGATGGGTTCTGTCCTTTATAGCCGCCGTTGTTTGGACACTTTGACGCGTAATTGTTGCCTCCCGTATAGCTAGGAAGTTTGTGATTGGAGTGGCGCACAACGTCGTCAGCACCAGAAGGATGTAGTGTCTCAAGGCGGAGAACGTGATTCAGAGCCTTGCTCACGGTCTTGTACTCCGGGATCCCGATATATGCACCGATAGAGTGTCGCAGAACCACTTCGAACCGTCGCACGCGGCACTCCTCTGTAGGCAGAAACACACTAGCAAACTTGGACAACTTGTTGAATTCTGCGGCGTACTGTTCTTGTCACGCCCCAGAACCAGAATACTGGAGAGCGGGGGCAGACATAGCCAGCTACGTATATTGAAATAGAATACATCTCAACTATACGGTCACGGCTGTCTAGATATGAGGGTTTACTACAAGCCAGCAGTCTCTTAAGGTCAAGCCTATTGTCTCAATCTCAAGCAATTAACAGAGTTACAAGATGTTAGAGCATCAAATATATATATATATAAGACGTCCCAAATATTACATATTGGATGATCATGAAGCTAGTCGTACAAAATGATAGGACTAGCAAGAGTTCAGTCATACATGATCAACCCTAGGATTTGTTAATCATGTTTACAGCCCGTAGGCAGACAGTAAGTAAATGTGCATCGAGCTAACAGGTGCTCGTCGGCTAAACGCCTCAAAAGAATAAATTTACATATAAGTGGGTGAAACAAAAAGGAAAACCCACTCTTGGCCCGGGTTCCGTCTAGTTGTCACCATTGGGCTGGAAGCTTGGTAGATCCTCGGGAGCTGCTCCGAAATCTGGCCACACAAAACCAGCTGGGTCAAACCCCAGAAAGAGCAAGTGCCACAAAGGAGGCCACAAATAAGAACAAAAGCCAGCATATCAGAACATAAAGAATAAAAGAAAGTACAAGTAGGAAGGTACACAGGGCGATAAACGACTAGGGACGTGGAACCATTCCGGGAGCCAGGTTACAATCCTTAAACCAGACAAGGACCGGAGTTGTAACCCTTCGCCTGAATAGCTCACTGTCTCTACTCATTTATCGTTAAGATAAGTAAAACAAACATGCTCAGGAGATAGCAGGTACTGGAGCTAGACAAGACTCAGACAAGGTTGGACACCATCCATTCGCAATCGGCCAAGCAAGTACTACGGCTTACTACTTTAACTAACTAGGGTTATCACAAGCCTTAATTACTAACAAGATGCAAGTGAGAAACTCCAGTCCCAAGCCCTGCAGACCATCCAGTTATCCTTCCGCGGGTTGAGAGTTATAGGTGGGTACATTGTCCGGGAGATAAATGTACCCTTATGTGACTTAGAGGGTGCAACACATGACAGTGTGCTGGAAATGTGCTCTACTCGTCAGCAAGCTACAAGTCCATTAAAGCACCCAGATAACGAGATTGCCTGTGACTGGGAATTCTCCATGTTCTAGTTTGATCTAATAATTAGCCTAATCCAATTTAGCGCGAGTCCCTGGCCGTGGTACCCAGGAAGTCGCGTCCTAGACATGATGCAAGACAAGACAAGTGGATTATACAAACAAGCAAGCAGGAACACCCACGGTGTCAAGTTGATTATACGAGTTAATTACAAGTTACAAGTCAAGTCAGGAGTGTGCCGCCACGGGCCACTATCAAGTTATCAAGATAAATCATGTCAGGGTGCTTGTTAGGAGTGCACCACTACGGGTCACTGTCAGGTTAGGTTGGTCATGTCAGGAGTGCACCACTACGGGTCACTGTCGTGTTATGCTAGGTCCTTGTCATACCATGCCATGTACAATAGACATTCCAAACATATTAAGTAAAATCAAGTTCATGACAAAAGGCGTAAGGATATAAAATGGGCGTAAAATATCTAATACAATATCAATATATATAGGACTATAGAAGAGCCAGGCTTAAAGAAAATAAAACCAAATCTCCAAGAGCCAATGGTTTGCGCAAGGGGTCAGGGGGTTGGATTGCGCAGGAGTCAAGTGCGCCAGGAGGCCAACTGCACAGGGTGAGCTGCGCAGGGTACCAACTGCGCAGGAGTGAGCTGCGCAGGGTACCAACAGCGCAGGAGTGGATGGCGCAGCAGATGGGTTGCGCACAGGAGGATTGCGCAGGGGTGGATTGCGCAATGGTCGATTGCGCAGGGGTTACTTTGCGCATGGCTGGCTTGCGCATGGCTAGCTTGCGCCAGCGCAATCCAGCGCAGCGCAAAGCACTGGCCAAGTGATTGCGCAATCGGCCATGCGCTAAGGAGCACAGGCCGGGGGTGTGCAATCGGCCATGCGCTAAAAAGCGCAAGGCAGAGGGCTGTTCTTCCTGGCCGAGAGCAAGTCCAAGAACACCAAGAACTTCAATTCTTCATAACTTAGCCAAATTAAAACCAAATCTAGATTTTCAAAGTTCTAACTTGAGTAAAATCGAATTCTCTTCCACATGGAAGCATCAAAACATACAAAAATTAAAGTTAAATAGATCAAAACCATGTAAATCCAAAAATAGTAAAAACCTAGATCTAGAACAAAGGAAACTCCAAATCACAAAATGTCAAGTTCTAAAGTTGTTCTTCATGGCCTAATCTAGCTAATAGAAAAATAAAAAGTGGTGCTTATTTGATGGCAAGGTGCACTTGCCTAATGGGTTGGGGAGTTGTGTGGAAGAAGGAAGAAGAAGAAAATTAATGGAGAGTAAAGAGGAGAGAGAAAGTTTGGTGGAGATATAATGAGGGTGGTTGTGTTGTGTTGAGGGTAGAGTGTAGGTTAAAGTATTCCACTCAAGATGAACCAAACCAAACCAACTTCCACAAAATAAAACCAAGCCATGGTCCAAAACCCATTTACGAGAAACCAAAATTCGCAAGTCGAAAAAATTAAAATACGTGCCAAAATCAAATACGAGCATAAATACGTAATACAGGAAATGGGGGTGACAACTCTACCCACCTTCAAAGAATTCTGTCCTCGGAATTTAATCAAGGAGCTAGAGATTGCCATGACAAGCTATACTAAGCACAGGCAAGCTACGTTAAGCAGTTCAATCATACAATCATACAATGCAAGCAAGGAAGGGAAAGCGTAAGGCATAAGAAAGACATTATACCTCACGAGTCAAACAGGTAGGGATATCGCGATCGGATGTCGTCCTCACGCTCCCACGTTGACTCACCTAGAGAGTGATGACCCCAAGCAACACGAACTAAGTTAATAGTCTTGCTCTTGAGCGTCTTTTCCCTCCGGTCCAAAATAGACACGGGCCTCTCCTCATACGAAAGGTTGGTACCAACAACCAATTTCGAATAATCTAGGATATGGCTCGGGTCCGGGATGTACCGTCGTAATTGGGACACATGGAATACATCATGTACCTCACTTAGCGACGGTGGAAGAGCGAGACGATAGGACACATCGCCTACTCGCTCCAGAATATCGAACGGCCCTATATACCTAGGACTAAGCTTTCCCTGTACGCCAAAACGAATGACACCGCGGGTAGGCGAGATCCTAAGGAATACATGGTCGCCGACAACAAATTCTAGGGGACGCCGATGAGCATCGGTCCAATGGCGCTGGCGATCCTGAGCAACTCGGAGGTGATCTCTGACTCTCCTGACCACTTCAACCGTCTGAGAAATCAGTTCTGGACCGAGCATCTGCCTCTCTCCGACATCGTCCCATGCTAACGGGGATGTGCACTTCCTACCATACAGAGCCTCGAAGGGTGCCATCTGGATACTGGCCTGAAAACTATTGTTGTACGAGAATTCCACCAGGTACAGGTGATCCTCCCACGAACCACCAAAGTCAAGGGTACACGACCGCAACATATCTTCGAGAGTTTGTATAGTACGCTCTGACTGCCCATCTGTCTGCGGATGATACGCTGAGCTGAACTTGAGATGAGTCCCCAAACTTTGATGAAGACTGTGCCAGAAGTGCGATGTGAATCTCGTATCCCTGTCTGATACTATGCTGACTGGCACTCTGTGAAGTCTGACGATCTGCCTGAGATACATCTCTGCTAGCTGTGCCGTCGACTGTCCAACTCTAAATGGAAGAAAGTGTGCCACCTTGGTAAGCCTGTCCACAATGACCCAAATAGCATCTCTGCCTGTCGGAGATCTGGGTAACCCAGTCACGAAATCCATGGTTATGTGCTCCCATTTCCATTCTGGGATCGGCAAAGGTTGAAGAAGTCCAGCTGGCCTCTGATGTTCAGCCTTGACCTGTTGGCAAACCAAACATCGAGAGACATACCGGGCTATCTCCCTCTTCATACCATTCCACCAAAAGTGTTGACGAATATCTCTGTACATCTTCGTGCCGCCTGGGTGAATGGAGTACTGCGAACTGTGAGCCTCTGCCATGACTTCCCGTCTGATATCTCTACTGGGTACACAAAGATGCGTGCCGTGTCGAAGTGTACCATCCTCATGAATACATAACTCTGGCCTTCTCCCTGCCTCGTACTCTGCTCTGAGCCGCTGAATCTTGGAATCTGTTAACTGTGCGGTCCGGATCCTCTCAACTATGGTGGACTGAATCTGTAGGCTGGCCATCAAGGCCACATTGGAAGGAAGAACCACTTCAATTCCCATCTTCTGAAGATCCGCCAATAGCTCTGGTTGCGCCGTCAGGAAATAAACTCCGGCTCTCCGGCTCAACGCATCTGCTACAACGTTGGCCTTCCCTGGATGATACTGCAAATCCACATCGTAGTCCACCTGTAGCTCAAGCCATCTTCTCTGTCGCATATTAAGATCCTTCTGGGTGAAAACATACTTCAGGCTCTTATGATCAGTAAATATCTCCACTCTGTCTCCGTACAAGTAGTGCCTCCACAACTTAAGTGCAAACACTACTGCTGCTAGCTCCAAGTCGTGGGTCGGGTAATTCTTCTCATGATCACGGAGTTGACGTGATACATAAGCAATTACCTTCCTATGCTGCATCAAAATACATCCCAATCCTCTGCCTGAAGCGTCGCAATAAACTGTGAATCCTCCGGTCCCATCTGGAAGGGTGAGAATGGGAGCCGTTATCAAACCTCGCTTCAACTTCTCAAATGATTCCTGACATTCTGCTGTCCAAACGAACGGCACATCCTTGCGGGTCAACTGGGTCATCGGCGCTGAAATCCTTGCAAAATTAGAGACGAACCGTCGGTAGTAGCCGGCCAATCCAAGAAAGCTGCGAACTTCTGCCACTGAGCTGGGTACTAGCCATGCCTCGATAGCCACAATCTTCTGGGGATCCACTTCCACTCCTCCTCTGGTAATGATGTGACCTAAGTAAGAAATGCGATCGAGCCAGAACTCGTATTTACTGAACTTGGCGTACAACTGGTGCTCTCTGAGAATCTGGAGGACAATTCTGAGATGCTGCTCGTGCTCTGCTTCACTCTTGCTATAGACCAGGATGTCATCAAGGAACACTATCACAAACTGATCCAAGTAAGACATAAAAATACGATTCATGAGGTCCATGAACACTGTCGGCACATTGGTCGCTCCAAAGGGCATAACTAGAAACTCCCGATGCCCGTACCTAGATCTGAACGCCGTCTTCGGGATGTCCTGCTCTCTGACTCTGATCTGGTGGTATCCTGACCGCAAGTCTATCTTCGAGAAAACTGAAGCCCCTTTGAGTTGATCAAACAAGTCATCTATCCTCGGGAGAGGGTATCTGTTCTTGATTGTCACTGAGTTCAAGGTACGATAATCAACACATAGCCTAGACGTACCATCCTTCTTTTTTACAAGAAGCATCGGGGCTCCCCAAGGCGATCCACTTGCACGAATGAATCCCTTGGTCCTGAGTTCTTCAATCATCTTGTACAAAATCTCCAACTCTGAAGGCGCCATTCTGTAGACTCGCTCTGATACTGGTGCTGTCCCGGGAATCAAGTCGATGGTGAACTCGATCTCCCGCTCTGGTGGCATCCCTGGAAGTTCCTCTGGGAAGACATCTGGAAACTCTTCAACTATCCGGGACAACTGCACTGCTGCTACTGCCATCCGCAATACTGGAGGAGATGGCTCTACGGTGCCTCTGAAAAATAAAAACTCTGGCTCTCCGGGAATACTAAAGACAACTCTGCCAGCATGGCAGTCTATCCTAGCATAATAGTTCCTCAACCAATCCATGCCTAGGACTACATCATAGTCTGCCATAGGGAACTCTATGAGCCTAGCGGGAAACTCTCTACCGCTAACTACGATCCGACACGAGGAAAACACTCGATCTACTCCCACAAGACCATTACCAGTAAGTATATTGAGCCTCACTGATAATGACTCGGGCTCCAACCCTATCCGTGTCGCGAATCGTGCAGACATGAATGAATGCGATGCACCAGAATCAAATAATACAGATGCTGGAAAGGTGTTGACGAGAATAGTACCTGCCACTACCTCACCTGGTGCAACTTCTTCTTCCATGGTCATCATCATAGCCTGACCTCTAGCTGCGGGTCCTCTATGCTGGAAACCCCTCTGCCGACTCTGTGCTGGAGCCTGGGTGAACTGCTGCTGGTTCTGCTGCTGAAAGGCCTGGGCCTGAGGCAACAATGGCCTCGGGTACTGCTGCTGCTGCTGAACTGGAGCTGGGGCTGGTCCTCTCACCGAAGAACTAGAAAGGTTGGATGATGATGGACCTCCCATATTCGGGCAGGTCCCTATCTGGTGGTCTGCTCCTCCACAAGCCAGGCACAATCCCTGTGCCCTACGACACTCTGCCACTACATGGCCCGGCTTCCCGTAATGAGAACATCCCACCGCGGAAGACTGCTTCTGCTTCTGCTGCTGCGGGTACATCGGGGTCGAATGCTGAACCGACGTCACTGAGGCCGCCCGCCTCGGAGTCCCAATGGTTATACCCCTAGCTGCCGGGGCTGGAGCTGAAGATTGGTGCATCTGGTTGTGGGACCGCTTCCTGCCTCCGGTCCTGTCCACAATTCTCCGGGAGGTATACTCATGCCTCCTTGCTGCCTTCAACACTGCATCGAACGTCTGGTGCTCGAACTGCTCCACAGCCAATAATATCTCTAAGTGCAGCCCTTGCTGGAATCGCTGAGCCCTATCGAACTCGGTTGCCACCAAGGTGGGGGCGAACCTACTCAGCCTGGAAAACTCGGTCGCATAGCCATCGACCGTCCTGCCTCCTTGCTTCAAGTTGGTGAACCGGGTCTGCAGGTCGTACCGTGCCACCGCATCGAAGTACTTTGTCTGGAACCTCTCTCTGAACGTCGCCCAAGTGACTGGTGCCGCTAACCCCATGGCCTGAGCCGCCCACCAATCGCGAGCCAAGTCTAACAACTGTAGGCGTACCACCGCCACCTTCTCATTCTCAGGTGTCCTAGCTGCTTCTAGAACCACCTCGGTATCTTGAAGCCAAGCGTCTGCGGCAATCGCATCTTCACTGCCGTCAAAGAAGGAAGGGTTCAAGCGCTTGAAACTGTTGGCCGCCTGATTCCCTTGGGGACCTGCTCGGTTTAGTGCATCATGAACTTCCTGGTGCAAGGCGTCGCCTCGACGATCTTGGGATGCAAGTAGTTCTCTGATAAGCCCTACCAAAGGTCCCTCATCCTGTCTAGCTGGTTGAGCGGGCGGAGCTGCCTGAACTGGAGGTTCAGAGCCTCCGGGAAGCATAACTCGGAAGGCTACTCCAGAGTGCTGAGCTTGATCTTCCTGGCGCTGGGGTGCTTGTCGAGCTTCCTCTGGCTGGTTGGCAGGTCCGAGAGTAATGCCGCTGAAGAAGACGACATAGGGAACAGTAAGGAAGGACCAGGACAGATCAATGATACAAGCGTGTGACCAGGTCAAGAATCTCAGGGATTTGAAGATACGAGCAGAGATCAAGGACGAAATATTGATTGAGACATCTATTCGGTAAACCCTCACATTTCTTGAATGCCAAGACCTGCATGGGCCACCACTTAAACCATATCACGCCCCAGTACTAGAATACTGGAGAGCGGGGGCAGACATAGCCAGCTACGTATATTGAAATAGAATACATCTCAACTATACGGTCACGGCTGTCTAGATATGAGGGTTTACTACAAGCCAGCAGTCTCTTAAGGTCAAGCCTATTGTCTCAATCTCAAGCAATTAACAGAGTTACAAGATGTTAGAGCATCAAATATATATATATAAGGCGTCCCAAATATTACATATTGGATGATCATGAAGCTAGTCGTACAAAATGATAGGACTAGCAAGATTTCAGTCATACATGATCAACCCTAGGATTTGTTAATCATGTTTACAGCCCGTAGACAGACAGTAAGTAAATGTGCATCGAGCTAACAGGTGCTCGTCGGCTAAACGCCTCAAAAGAATAAATTTACATATAAGTGGGTGAAACAAAAAGGAAAACCCACTCTTGGCCCGGGTTCCGTCTAGTTGTCACCATTGGGCTGAAAGCTTGGTAGATCCTCGGGAGCTGCTCCGAAATCTGGCCACACAAAACCAGCTAGGTCAAACCCCAGAAAGAGCAAGTGCCACAAATAAGAACAAAAGCCAGCATATCAGAACATAAAGAATAAAAGAAAGTACAAGTAGGAAGGTACACAGGGCGATAAATGACTAGGGACGTGGAACCATTCCGGGAGCCAGTTACAATCCTTAAACCAGACAAGGACCGGGGTTGTAACCCTTCGCCTGAATAGCTCACTGTCTCTACTCATTTATCGTTAAGATAAGTAAAACAAACATGCTCAGGAGATAGCAGGTACTGGAGCTAGACAAGACTCAGACAAGGCTGGACACCATCCATTCGCAATCGGCCAAGCAAGTACTACGGCTTACTACTTTAACTAACTAGGGTTATCACAAACCTTAATTACTAACAAGATGCAAGTGAGAAACTCCAGTCCCAAGCCCTGCAGACCATCCAGTTATCCTTCCGCGGGTTGAGAGTTATAGGTGGGTACATTGTCCGGGAGACAAATGTACCCTTAGGTGACTTAGAGGGTGCAACATATGACAGTGTGCTGGAAATGTGCTCTACTCGTCGGCAAGCTACAAGTCCATTAAAGCACCCAGATAACGAGATTGCCTGTGACTGGGAATTCTCCATGTTCTAGTTTGATCTAATAATTAGCCTAATCCAATTTAGCGCGAGTCCCTGGCCGTGGTACCCAGGAAGTCGCATCCTAGACATGATGTAAGACAAGACAAGTGGATTGTACAAACAAGCAAGCAGGAACACCCACGGTGTCAAGTTGATTATACGGTGTCAAGTTGATTATATATATATAAACCATCTCTCTCTCTCACTCACTTTATCCATCACCACCCCCCTCCTGTACGAGCAACACCCCCCATCTCTATCTCACTTTCTCTATCTCCCTCTCTATATTATACACACACAACATACAATTCTATCTCTTAATTAATTCCTTTCTCTCTCTCTCTCTCTCCAAATACCAACAACAAAACCATCACCTACACCCCATCACCAGCTCACTCTCCCCATTGCCGAAGCTTTTTCCTCCCCATAGCCGATCCTCTTCCGAGTAAAGCCACCTCTCCATGGCCGATCCATCTCTCCCTTCTTCTCCATTCATCATCAACATCAACACCACAACCACTCCATAACTACACCATCACCATGCACCACCTCCGCCGTCGGGCTTGCACCACCGCCGGGCAGCCGTGGCCCCGTTTGGCCTGCCATCGTGCCGCCGTGCCGCCGTACCGCCGTGCAGTACAACAGCAACAGCAGCTGCGACAGCACGCAGCACAGCAACAGCTGCTTTGCGTGCGCGCACTGCCACCGTCGCCGCCGTGCGCCGTCGTGGCCGATCACCGCGCGGCCCCGAGGCTCCCTCGACCGTGCGCACCTCGTGCGAGCCTCCCCGTGCCGTGTACCCTCCTTTCCGACATGTGTCCGAGCCGATTCGTGCGTTTTGAAGGGAATCCCGGCGTGACGCGCGCGGGATCGAAGTTAAAATCTCGTTTCGGGACTGCAACTTTGCACACTTTTTTCGAGGGATCCGATCGTTGGATCGGCGAACTCTTTGCTTCGTCGCAATCTCGGTATATAGCTCTTCACTCTCCTGAAATTTCACCTGTTAATTATGTCGTTTGCTATGTGAAAACTGGCCACCAAGTTGACACTTTAAATTGAACTATTTTTGGACAGTTTTGTTGAGCCGACTTCGTCAGCTCGTAACTCTGTCGTTGCAGCTCCGTCTGGCGTGGTACTAGTTCCTACGCGAAGCTGGTATAACCCTCTTCCCACCCCTCCAGTTTCGTTTTATTGTGAGCACGTTTGATTGGTTGAATTCGACGCCAATGTTGGCCGTCCGAATTTGTAATTTCCAAGTTGTTAAATTCTATTTTTGAACCCGGAACTCCGGATTAAATTTCTGACACCACCAGTTGTAATAACCTGCTCCGCTCTAGCGGAACGCCGATTCAAACGGCAAGTGCAACGACTCAAACGTGCCGTCGACCCGAAGAGTTGGCATCGACCTGATGAAGAATCGATGCAAGGCTTACATTGGCCCGTCAAGATGAATCCAGACTTAGACTTTCAAAGGCGCGCTCGGAGTATCGCTCGGCCGATGCGAACATCGCTAAGGTGGGTGCCTCCGATGAACCCGTCTTTGCTTAGCCTAGACACATAAAAATACGGGCACTCTTGCTAGAATCGCTAGGCGACAACACCGTGCATGCTAATAAATGACTCAACGCACCTAGCTAAGGGAAATATTCCATCTTGTATGCTTGTATAGAATATGAAGAGGAACATGGAAAAATATGATAACTCTCGCACCATGCTCCACGCTCGTGCTAAGGCACAAGCTTACGTTCAAGTCCCTTACGCGTTCAACAATGAAACAATGAATGGGTTACAACAATGAAACGGAAGACTATCGACATAGTCGTTCCGAGTAGAGTATAGCAACATTAAAAGACTTCGGGACCGATGGCTCGCCAAGGCGACTCCCGTACGGGAAGTTGTATAATGTATGACTGAATGAATGAATCAACGAATGAATGAATGAATAGGTGAAAAATGAATGAATGAACGAACAAGTGAAAGAAAGAAATGAAAGAGTGAATAAAAGATATAAGACATGAAAGACGTTAGCGACATGTATGATGGGCACGTGCAACGGGGCTCGCTACCCGCGCTGCATGGACGTCAACCTGGTCGATAACGCATTATGGCTCAAAGACAGCCGTTAAGTTAAATGACAAGACAATACGAAATGGTCGTGGATAAACGGCACGGGCGATGGGGGGAATATCGTGGCCGTCATGAGGAAGGATTCTGCGGCACGGACGATGGGGGGGAATACCGTGGCCGGCCTAGACAGAATCAGACATGGGACTTACGGGCTGCTTTGAGTGGGGGCTCGGCCACTCAAGGAGACTAAGTCCAGGCATTTAAAGAGACTATCAAGGTGTACCAGCCATCATGCTTCGATAGGTGAAAATGCCCAAGTGATATGTCCAAAATGGCTTGTAAAGCCAGAGACACATGCATGTAGATGAAGTGGACTATACTGGTGGCAATCCACGTGCAAGTTCTTGCATTGAAACAAGTTGTCTAAGTTAACTAAATGAAGTGCCTCCTGAACATGCTTGAAATGTAATCTTCTGAACATGCTCGAAATGTAACACTCCTGACCATACTCGAAATGTAACACTCTGAACATGCTTGAAACGTAACACACCAAGTGAATAAAGAGTAATTCATGCAAAATGAGTTAGAGAACGTACCTACGACGTGTTAGGACCCGAGGCAGGGACACGCCCTTGATATTGAAAGTTTACATGAGACACGTTAAGTTATTCCTCTTGAATTGTTGACTAACTTGGTTTACCTTGGACAGGGAAGGCCGGACGGTAAGTATGGATAAGTCGTGTATGTAATTTTCATGCGATACTCGAATTCGGTAACACAAGATAGGTTTGGAATATGCCATAAAACTGATCCTAAGGCAAGATTAGAAAGACAATGAATGATAGACGGTGCACGAAAGTAAATAGAACGTGTTTGGTAATGATAGTATTGTCGGCGAGCTAGCCTCCCCACCAGTGCATAACAATGTACTGATAACCCCACAGTCTGCTTGCAGGATGCAGGAGACGCCGGCGGGTGCGGAGCTTCCATCGAATGTGTTAAGGCACGGAACTAACTCTGGGGCCTTGGAACGTTTTAAGAAGCTGAAGCACCCTATACAGGACATAATGTATCGAAATATCGCCATGAAACATTCCATCTTGTAAGCCACTTGGCACGCTTTTTATATTTCAGAGAGAGAGAGAGAGCTTGAGAGACTTGTAAACTCGGCCTAACGCCGCTTGTAAACTTCTTGAATATCAATAAAGATTTTGAATTCGCTTCAACTTATGTTCATTTACTTTCTGCTGCAAATGGGGACACTCTGTGCGACTCTGTGGCCTAGCTCGAATCGGTCATTTCTGGACTTCGTCTTGCACGGGCGCAACCTAGGCCCGTGCGGCATCACGCCTTAGCGAGGACGATCGCTCCTACGGGGACGGGGCGTGAGAGATTGGTATCAGAGCACGGCTTTACGTCCTTGGACTTCACGTTGATTTTTCAGTTTTGAAAGCTCGTCGTTGGAAAAAAGAAATATACGCTCTCTCTCATTGTGCCTTGGGATATTCCATACAATAAGTCTAATATTTTCAAAAGCTCGTTCAGGCATTCAATCAAACGCATTGGTAGGCTATCGTCGAATGCATCGGTAGGCCTTTGTGCCGAACGGTGTCAACTTGTTTTGAATGAAAACACGTGCTAAAGTTAACATGTCGCGTGCATGCCTAACTAGTCCTACGATGACCCTAGCAATTGAGCATGCAAACTCGAAATATAGTCCGCACGAGATGGTTATGCGGCACAACTTAGTCCGCATATCGCACACCTCGACTTTTTGGTACAATCGAGTTGCGATCGATATCAAGTACCGCTCGGTCAGGAACGAAGTTACACTTAGAGTGTATATCGATAGAAACGCTATCGAGTTCACGCTTAGGCGTGCACGGAAGATTAATTTAGATTTTGAGGGATAGTGCGAACGACTTTGTGCGTCGATACGACGTGAGCGATTACGCTAGAGATTCGTCGAACGAATCTAAAATATGTCTTAGCAAATGATGCGAATACGATTGTGGATTTATAGAATGACTTGAACCCGAGTGGTGTATGTGATAGGCTCGAAGACGAACAAGAATGAGTGTCGACAACTAGTCGAGTGGCTCGAACCCTGAGTGGTGTATGGATGTCATAGAAATTGTTCGAGCGAGACTAAAGGATATACGGATAGAACGAGTATGTCGTCGAAGCGATGCGATCGTGTAAAGCCTTAGAACGTGTCACACTTATTTGGTCGTAACTTCGAATGTCCCGAACGAGATGTCGTTCGGACAACTTGTCTATGGGCAACGCAAGTTAGAAAACGACTCGGAACGATGAATAAAGATGTATGCCTTGATCGAGGAAGCTAGAGGATAGCACTTGTGATTTCAGATTGGGTCAAATGAAATGTGACTTGAGTTTTGGAGAACGAAATTGAAACTAGCTTGAGGAATAGCGATCGAGCTTGATCTTGGATTGAATCGAATGGAATTATGGTATATCCATTTCGAACAATAGCATCAGTCGCACGATTCGAAATTGGTTACAAAGGAAGATCGTCAGGTTACGCATATCGTCGATGGTATTGAGACGTATCAAAGATCGATATGCGATAACTCGGGGGTACTCTGACTCGACGAATGACGATCGTGCAAAATGTCATTGTTCCGATGGATGCTATACTCGGAATATTGAACCGTGTCGAGGAAAATATAGACGTGACTCGAGGATTTTCTGGTTGAATGAATGACGGTCGGACTATCGAATAGAGATCTTGGCTTGGAGGAAAATGAAATGCTTGGATTTACTTCGACGATAACCCCAACGTCGACATACTTGTCTTATGCGAGCGCAACTCCAGCCTCGCACATGCGTCGTACCGATTAGGGCGATCACTCCGCGTGAGCGCTGGTATGGTGATTCATACAGCGGGGGTGATTGAACTAGCATGGCATGGCAATTTGTTTGCTTCGACTTGTGGTGATGCGGAGGTAAACTTGAGAATAACTTGGTGTGCTTGATGATTGAGCTTGGGGATTGCGTAGTTCCAATCCGCGTATCGAGAATAAATTAGTCTAGACGCAAGCATGAGTTACACCCTGATGAGAATGATTATTCTACGGGAGCGTTGCATGGTGATTCATGAACCACCGTGGATAATCGGACTCGCGTGAGATTGGGGCGCAACATATTGTGAAAGCTAGACGACCTCGTGATCGAATACATGAATTGGTTAGATTTGATGATTTGAATAGATTCGAATACGCGCAATGAATGCATGGATGCGAATAAGGTGATCGTGCTCGATGTTTAGAAATATGAGTGACGCGAGCTTGGGTAGAAAACTTCGTACTATCGACTTTGGTTTGACCCTAGGATTGGGGTCAGTATTGGTATTATTGTTAGGGAACTATGATTCCAATCCTGACATTGACTTAGCCTTAAATAATGGCCTAGCGGTTAGGCGAGACGTCCTGTTTTAAGTGTTAGCAATCGAAAGATTGATCTTGAGGATTGGCATGGATGGATAGCATGAATCACGAATATAGGAAACCATGCTCACGAGATTCGACTGGCATGCATATATTTCAGGGACGCCTGAGTATGTGCACGATGCGACTCGAGTGAGAATGACAAATTCTCTATTATACGGCTTGGCTGAATGTATGTATTTTGGGGATGCCTGGAATGCGTGCACGATCCAGCCAAGTGATACGTTGAGTTCAAGCATGACTTGAGGAATGAAAGAGTGTCGAGAACTTAGAATTGTGTTAAAAGAAAGGAATGATACTAGTACGAGCATGGCTCGGAATAAAAGAAATGTGTGAGCAAAGTGTGCGTGAACAACGACGAGATTAGCCCTAAACAAGTGAATGATATGGAGTCAATATCGTGCAAATAACGAATTGAGCCATTGATAGGAAGATATACTCGACGATAGTGCAATATTTAGTCTTGAATCGGACGAAAATTACTTAGACTTGGTCGACTCCCGCTAAGGAGAAATCATACTATTTTCGTAGAAAAGAACGCTTGAGAAGCGAATTGGGTCATCTCGATGACCGAGATAATCGAAAGTGAGTTTGCCTCAGCCTACAACCCTCGCATTTGACGAATTACAACGTGCCTCGTGCGACCATTTCAGTTCCATGACATGTCAAAATAGCAACCAAGTCGAAGAAACACGGGGATTGAATAAGTACCATCAAGTCTAAAATGAATGGATAGTCATCCAATAAAATTTACCAAACACATGCGATATAAAACTTGGGAGGATAACCGAGCATGGTTCGATGCCTTCGAACGATAGAGCCATTCGATAGAATTGTCTAAGAAACACTACGACCCGAGTTAAGGAATGGTAGGATGACCTGCACTCAGGAAGTCTCGAGGACGAGACTTGTTTTGAGTGGTGTATAATGTAAAGACCCGCTCCATCCTAACGGAATGCCGATTCAAACGGCAAGTACAACGACTCAAACGAGCCGTCGATCCGAGGAGTTGGCATCGACCTGATGAAGAATCGATGCAAGGCTTACATTGGCCCGTCAAGATGAATCCAGACTTAGACTTTCAAAGGCGCGCTCGGAGTATCGCTCGGCCGATGCGAACATCGCTAAGGTGGGTGGCTCCGATGAACCCATCTTTGCTTAGCCTAGACACATAACAATACGGGCACTCTTGCTAGAATCGTTAGGCGATAACACCGTGCATGCTAATAAATGACTCAACGCACCTAGCTAAGGGAAATATCCCATCTTGTATGCTTGTTTAGAATATGGAAAAGAACATGGAAAAATGTGAGAACTCTCGTACCGCGCTCCACGCTCGTGCTAAGGCACAAGCTTACGTTCAAGTCCCTTACGCATTCAACAATGAGACAATGAATGGGTTACAACAATAAAACGGAAAACTATCGACATAGTCGTTCCGAGTAGAGTATAGCAACATTGAAAGACTTCGGGACCGATGGGTCGCCAAGGTGACCCCTGCACGGGGAGTTGCATAATGTATGAATGGATGAATGAATCAACGAATGAATGAATGAATAGATGAAAAATGAATGAATGAACGAACAAGTGAAAGAAAGGAATGAAAGAGTGAATAAAAGATAAGACATGAAAGACGTTAGTGACAGGTATGACGGGCACGTGCAACGGGGCTCGCTACCCGCACTGCACGGACGTCAACCTGGTCGATAACGCATTATGGCTCAAAGACAGCTGTTAATTTAAATAACAAGACAATACGAAATGGTCGTGGACAAACGGCACGGACAATGGGGGGAATACCGTGGCCGTCATGAGGAAGGATTCTACGGCACGGGCGATGGGGGGAATACCGTGGCCGGCCTAGACGGAATCATACATGGGACTTACGGGATGCTTTGAGTGAGGGCTCGGCCACTCAAGGAGACGTAAGGCCAAGCATTTCAATAGACTATCAAGGTGTACCAGTCATCACACTTCGATAGGTGAGAATGCCCAAGTGATATGTCCAAAATGGCTTGTAAAGCTAGCGACCCATGCATGTAGATTAAGTGGACTATGCTGGTGGCAATCCACGTGCAAGTTCTTGCATTGAAACAAGTTGTCTAATTTTACTACCAAAATAAGTCATATCAGCGACATAATTAGCGACGCTAACTTAAAACGTCGCTAATATTTTTAGATTTAGCGACTCCTAAAATATGCGTCACAATACGTCGCTGGTAGCGATAAACAGCGACATATTGCGACTATATTTAGTGTAATAAAAACCAACGTCGTTGATTTGTCGGAAAATGTCGCTAGTTTTATTAGTTCAGCGACGTTTAGCGTCACAACGATTATTAAGTCGCCGAATATTAAACGATTACCGACGCTTGGCGACGTATTTTCGGACGTCGCTAATTTCTGATAAAAAGGGTTTCCTCGGTTCGACTTTTCATTTCTCCCTCTCTCCAAATTTTTTGTTCCCGCCCCTCTTCCCCGACCTCGACGACAGCCACCCCCTTTCCTCTGGCGCCGCTCATCCTCCTCCTTCATCGTGAGCCCCTTCTCCTCCCTCCGGCGAGCCCGTTCTCCTCCTCCTCCTCCACCGCGAGCCCCTTCTCCTTCTCCACCGCGAGATCCTCCTCCTCCACCACCGCGAGGAGACTGAAGGTAAACCCTAACCCTAATTGAGGTGTTTTTCGTGTCCAAAATGGACACGGAGACACATTACGACTATGTGTTCACTGATACAGTGTATTCGTGAGGTTTTGGACACTTTGTGTCCATTTGTTAGACACGTGGACACCCGCAAGCATGCATATATATGTATTTCACCTCTGTACACTTAATCCCCTCCTCCTCCACCACCGAACTTGTCCTCCTCCTCCTCTTCCACCTCCGTGAGGAGACTGAAGGTAAACCCTACCCCTAATTGAGGTGTTTTTCGTGTCCAAAATGGACACGGAGATACGTTACGACCATGTGTTCACTGATACAGTGTGTTCGTGAGGTTTTGGATACGTTGTGTCTATTTGTTGGACACGTGGACACCCCCAAGCTTGCATATATATGTATTTCACCTCTGTACACTTAATCCCCTACATACACTTGTGTATTTTCGTATTAATTTGGATTTGCATATTGGATTTGGGTTTCGATATAGTGTTTGATACATTGTTTCACCTTACAACATTCCTACACTTATTTTAGACAACAAGTATATGAACCAATTAGTCAACATCTATTTGTTGAAGTATGGTACTCCATTCTTCGTAAGTTCTAGCTATATATGTCTCTCAAGATCCAATACTCAAAAATCCCAAGAAGAAGAAGAAGAAAAGAATAAAATGGCATCGCTCAACACCCTATGACAACTCTTTGTGGAATTGTGTTAAAGTGTGAGTTCTACAGGAGTTCTACAGTATGATTCTCTTTGTAGAATAAAATGACATCGCTCAACCCTATCGATCCTCCATACAAGTCTTCCTTCATCTATTATCTTAAAGTGTGAGTTATAGTATGGTTCTCTTTGGTGAATTGTGTCTTATTATAGTCCCTGCAGCCATTCGACTGGAGAGACAGAAACTATGTAGTCGTAGATAAAGTTGACTGTCATCCGACCCTCATCCCTCGGCAATGATGATACGACAACCAACCGGAGAGGCATGGACATAGTTCCTGCATCCATTTGGATTAGTAAATGTTAACAAAAGAGGCCACCATGCTGTCAGGAACCTCTCACTCGAGCTCTACACCAGGGATGTCCACTTGAGCTCCGGGACAAAGTTTTGGCTCGGAGCAAGAATCTGTGGACGGAGCACATCCACCATGCTGTCAGGAAAAAATAGTAACGGTGAGAGACCCATCTGAGTAGGACGTATACTTTGATAATATATCCTCCAACACTCAATCCCACTACTGATATAATTCTTGTAAAGGTGATCTCTCAGAGTATACGTCCCTCTCAGATGGATCTCTTAAAGTATCCTCTCCGGTTGGGTTGTGTTCTGAGCCATCCGTTCTCACAGAGGGTCCCATTTTGGATTCTATATTTTGTATTTTGGTTTCTGTATTTTGTATTTTGGTTTCTGTATTTTGTATTTTGGTTTCTGTATTTTATATTTTGGTTTCTGTATTTTGTATTTTGATTTCTGTATTTTGTATTTTGGTTTCTGTATTTTATATTTTGTATTTTGGATTCTGTATTTTGTATTTTGGTTTCTGTATTTTGGCTCCAGCTCCATTTGTATTAATATACGGTACGACATGGTGATCAGGACATAGTTCCTGCAGCCATTCGACTGGCAAGGCAGAAACTATGTAGCCGTAGATAAAGTTGACTATCCTCCGACCCTCATTCCTCGGCAATGATGATACGACAACCTATCAGAATCCTCGACTCTCTTTCGCTTCTTGGATATTGACCCAGCTTCTAATCTCTCATTTTCCTCGGGTCCACTCTACTCCCAATCTCTTCCTCTTTTACACACGGATCTACAGAATCAATACCATCCAAGGAAGGCAAAACTGAATCAGCATTGTCTTCCGGATCGTCCTCATCAAGGCATAACGGGCTGCTCAGCGTGCCCAGCTTTTTCAACTTCTCGCTGGCTGCAGAGTCGAAATGGGAACGGGTCCTCTTTGCCGGCCTGGAGCTCTGACTCGCACTTGTCGCCGCGCTACTGGTTTCCTCTCCTCCTCTGACGCGGGTCATAAAAAAAGAAATTTTGTACCTCTTCTTCACATAAACATCATTGCCGCCTTGTACTCGAGCCTCCTCGTCTGTGACGCTATCCGACTTCTCGGTGCCTACATTGTCACTCGAATCTCCCGTTCGACTCGTATCGTCCTCTTCTTCGCCTGTCTTTTCGCTCCCTGTCTTGCAATCATCTGCTATCACCGCCGACTCATTCGACTCCTTCTCCGATGACTCCTAAAAGTTGGATAGCGTCACAGATGAGGAGGCTAGGCTCGAGTACAAGGCGGCAATGATGTTTATGTGAAGAAGAGGTACAAAATTTCTTTTTTTATGACCCGCGTCAGAGGAGGAGAGGAAACCGGTAGCGCGACGACGAGTGCGAGTCAGAGCTCCGGGCCGGCAAAGAGGACCCGTTCCCATTTCGACGCTGCAGCCAGCGAGAAGTTGAAGAAGCTGGGCACGCTGAGCAGCCCGTTATGCCTTGATGAGGACGATCCGTAAGACAATGTTGATTCAGTTTTGCCTTCTCCTCTCCTCCACCATGGCTATGGACCCATCTGCTCCTCCGTACTTCCATTCTTCTTATTTGACTCTCTCAGGCACATATGATATCCAGCTCAAGTGTAGGGTCGGGGAAGAAGAAGTGGACAGGAAGAGGAGGGGGAAGCAGCATAGCCGGCGGCATGACCCGGAAGAAGTACAGAGGTTTTCTTCAACATACGTAGGAGAACTATAAGGATATATCTTTTCACAATATGTCATCTTGTGAAAGACCCTTAATGTGACAACCATGTTACCGCGGTGTCGGAAGACTAACATGTCATAATTTTCTAAGCCATGTGTTTTGACATAATCCTCCCAACTCTTTCCTCCTATGTCGTAATCTTGCATTATTACATAGAACTGAAATTCGGTTGGAGGATTATGTCAAAACACACGGCTTATAAAATTATGACATGTTAGTCTTCCGACACCGCGATAACATGGTTGTCACATTAAGGGTCTTTGACAAGGTGATATGTTGTGAAAAGATATATCCTTATAGTTCTCCTACGTATGTTGAAGAAAACCTCTGTACTTCCTCCGGGTCATACCGCCGGCTGTGCTGCTTCCCCCTCCTCTTCCTGTCCACTTCTTCTCTCCCGACTCTACACTTGAGCTGGATATCATATGTGGCTGAGAGAGTCAAATAAGAAGAAGGGAAGTAGGGAGGAGCAGATAGGTTCAGAGCCATGGTGGAGGAGAGGAGAAGGAAAATGCTTGATCATAACTTGAGGTGGAAAAGTTGTGACGTTGATAGCGTGAGAGAGGGAGAGGGTGGAAAAGATCTTCTCCTCCGACTCTTTTCCGACCTCGACGACAGCCCGACCCCCTTCCCTCCGGCGCCGCTCATCCTTCTCCTCCACCGCGAGCCCCTTCTCCTCCCTCCGGCGAGCACCTATCACTATATCTTATATAGTAGTAGATGATGTCTTAGTATTACATTATGTGAGTTCATCTTGATTCTGTTACATTCTTCAGATACTAGATACGATAAGAACATATACTACTGTCACGCCCCAGAACCAGAATACTGGAGAGCGGGGGTAGACATAGCCAGCTACGTATAACGGAATGGAATCCACACCGCTATACGGTCACGGCTGTCTAGATATGTGAGGGTTTCACTACAATCCATCAGACTCTTAAGGTCATCAAATAGCCTATTGTCTCAATCTCAACCAACTAATAATAATTACAAGATGTCAGACCACCAAATACACAATAGTAAGGCGTCCCATACATTATATATCCGGAATGATCATGAAGCTAGTCGTTACAAAATGTGAGGACTAGCAAGAGTTCAGTCATACATGATCAACCCCCGGGACTTGTCAATCATGTTACAGCCCGTAGGCAGACAATAAGTAAGTACAATCGAGCTAACACTTGCTCGTCGGCTAAATGCCTCAAAAGAATAATTTACAATATTACAGTGGAAGAACAAAAGAAACCCATTCGATGCCCTGGTTACGCCTGGTGACCACCATCGGGCTGAAAAGCAGGAAGATCCTTTGGTGCTGCTCCGGTATCTGGCCATACAAAACCAGCTGGGTCAGACCCCAGAAAGAGCAAGTGCCACAAAGGAGGCTTCACTTAAGAACTAAAACCAACAAATCATTAGCATTCAATACATAAGAAAACAACAATAAATAACACAGATTAAGGTTTGTACACTACCAATGCACTTGCCCCAATCAGAGGAAATAATTAAGAGAAGCATCATTGACATAAAAGAACTGGAGAATTATCCTAAATAAAACATAGCTGGACAATATATGAAGAGAAAATGAAGGTACTACTCCGGAAGCCAGGTTACAATCCATGAACCAAACAAGGACCGAGATTGTAACCCTTCGCCTGAACAGAACTTAGTCTCTGATCATTTATTGCTAAAGGTGCCAATCATTAAGGTGAAAAGTGTCACGCCCCGATTCGGGAATCGTTCGCCTCCGCTTAGATTCACGCCGAATCGTTCGTCCTCGCTAAGGCGTGATGCCGTACAAGTCTGGAATTGCACTTGTACAAGGCGTGCTCGTGTTCCTTTTATAAAAGAGACATTTTGAATAGAGATTCGCAGCGGATGATAGAGAAGTTTTGGCAACACAGATATGATCTGAAATAAGTTCTTTATTGATATCTTTGAAATTACATTGCATAAACATAAGGCTCTCAAACAGCCGAGATGAAAGGCCAAACTTGGCTACAACTTGCAGAAATATTGAAATGAGATACAACTTGTTCCATACATCATATCCCTTTATTAATAATGCAGCAATAACCACCTTCAGCAAAATGCCTTCTTCTTCAAGTGGAAACTTCAAGATGTACGAAGCTTCTAAAGAGTCGGACAGCAAGCCTTCAGCGTCTATGATTATCTACTAGGTTCCCGGCACCTGTGGAGACGAGGGTCAGTACATTGCCACATATGTACTGGTGAGCGGCCGTAACCAATCTCACCATAAATCAACAGTAGTAAAATTACATGAATGTTCACCATTGATTTGTATTCTTTCTATCTTGCCTTAGGGTCCATTAACAATTCATATATTTGATGAGAAATATAAGGAGCATACAGTGATGTTAGAAACATAAGCAATTCATGTTGATCTAACATAAGCAGTTCATATTGATCACCAATTTGGTGAATCTTACCCACGGTCGATAGCCATCCCTGTACATATTTATGAATACCACTTACTCTGCCTGCATAAGACAATGTTAGCTATGCCACCTGTCTATATGAAGGTCACTGGCGACACGCCATCCTGGACCGTCTTACTTGGTACAACGGCGCCCTTTCAGTGCGGGTAGCTAGCCCCACTGCAAGTCCCGTTTACCGATGCCAGTACGTCGGCATAATTCCTTGTTCCCCCTAGGACGAACCGGGTCCGTGGCCGCGGATTACCGTTCTGGGAACTACCTTGTATACAAGTTGTCCATGACCATGCATGCAATGCAACTTAACTAATAAGAGACACGACATACATGATAATAGCATCTTCCACACATATTCGTAGTTCTCATTTCATCTTGCCATTTTCCCATCTTTCCATCTTACCAACTTGCCTTGAGCCATAGGCTCGCATATTCGTTCATCCAACCAAGGGACTATTCATGTTTAACCCATTCTTTCGAACCGAAGTCCGATATACTTACCGCCCAATACTTGGGTCTTTGCATCACCTGTTAAACAATTCATATAGCATACGAGCATCATTCGATTTGCAACATAAGCCTAGCCATGTGATAATTTATCTTTCATTATCTTTCCCGTATTATTACTAGGCATCTTTTATTAAGCACCGAACGCAATAACAAGTCTACCATTGTTATGCGCGAAGATCAAGGATCGTCGAAGGATCAAAGCCACTCACTTGTTGGTGAATTGCCGAGAGAAAGAGGTCTTCCACGCAACGTCACCCGAGGTTCACCGCGTTAGCACCTGCATTGGCACCAACGTCTGGTCAGCATACTTCTTCTCTTTCTCCCAGTTATTCGATATGAAATGCGTAGACGGTGAAAGTAAATCCATGAAAACATTCATCGAAAACAATCACGAAAACGCACACAAAAGCCAACAGCAAAAGCGACATCGAAAACCAGCAGGGCAACGGTCTCGGGGCAAGCGACTCTTATATAGAACTCTTCCCCCAAGACGCGCGCCACTGCATCTTGGGCATCATTTCAAAAGAGTCCAATCCATAACGAGGAAAGGATCTCAATTTATTATCCCGCGATCCTGGTAAAGTTTCCCCAATTCCCATCCGACTCGGCCATTCGACCGCTAGCCCGCACCGTGCTCCGCAACGGATTCAGGGCATTACATATTAATACACTAACAAAAAGTTTCGTCCTCGAAACTTAAACACAAACCCACCTAGGTCAAACAACGAAGGAAACTTTTCCTTCACCTCTGCCTCAAGTTCCCATGTCGACTCTTCGACGGAATGATTTCGCCAAAGCACTCGAACCAAAGAAACAACTCGGTTCCGCAAGATTTTATCTTTCCTATCCAAGATCTGCACGGGTTCCTCCACATAAGACAAGTCAGCTTTTAGCTCTAACGGACCGAAGTCTACCACGTGGCTTGGATCATGTACATACTTCCGTAGTTGGGAAACATGGAAGATATCGTGCACTCCATCCAATGCCGGTGGCAGCGCGATCTGATAGGCAACAGGGCCGACTCGCTTAAGAATTTCAAACGGGCCAACAAATCTTGGACTTAGCTTCCCCTTCGCACCGAATCGCATAACTCCGCGCATCGGTGACACCTTCAAAAATATGTGATCGCCCACCATAAATTCCAATGGTCGTCGATGAGTATCCGCATAACTCTTCTGCCGACTTTGCGCCACACGTAACTTCTCCCGAATCATGCGGACCTTCTCGACGGCCTGTTCCACCATCTCCGGACCAAGTACCTGTCGTTCACCGACTTCATCCCAACAAATCGGAGACCGACACCTTCGCCCGTACAGTGCTTCATACGGGGCCATTTCTATACTTGACTGGTAACTGTTATTGTAGGCAAATTCTGCTAGCGGCAAGTGAGTATCCCAACTAGTCTTCAGATCAATAGCACAAAGCCGAAGCATGTCTTCAAGTATCTGATTCACCCTCTCGGTCTGGCCATCGGTTTGAGGATGGTATGCAGAACTAAATTTCAATTGTGTTCCCATGGCAGCATGCAAACTGACCCAGAAACGCGATACAAATCGCCCATCCCGATCCGACACTATTGATGCCGGCACTCCATGCAGTCGGACAATTTCATCCAAGTATAGCTGAGCCAACCGGTCGACGCTCCATGTTGTCTTCATTGCGAGAAAATGTGCAGATTTGGTTAATCGATCAACGATGACCCAAATTGCATCATTCCCCCGCTGCGTCTTCGGCAAGCCAACTATAAAATCCATGGTTATATGATCCCATTTCCATTCTGGGATCGCGAGGTTCTGCATCTCCCCGCCGGGCCTCTGGTGTTCCACCTTGACTCGTTGACACGCTAAGCATCGCGAGACAAAGAGGGCCACATCTCGTTTCATGCCGTGCCACCAGAAGGTCGTGCGCAAATTTTTATACATTTTTGTACTTCCCGGATGCAAAGAATACTTGGCATAATGGGCCTCCGTCAAGATTTCTTTTCGGAGTTCTTCATCCTTCGGGACACATAGCCTCCCCTTGAGTCGCAATGATCCATCCTCGTGCCTGGTGAAGTCGCTGGCTTCACCCTTTTCCACTATTCTTCCAATCTTAATTAAGAACTCTTCTGTCCTCTGTGCCGTCTTTATCTTTTCTAACAAACTCGGCTCAAGTTAAAGTTGAGCCAATTGTGCATTTCGGCCACGAATCTGGAGCTCAATTCCCATGCTTTCCAATTCCTCCAATATTCGTTTGTCAACACTGAGTGATCCCACAAAGTTTCGACTCAACGCGTCCGCCACCACATTGCCTTTTCCTGGGGTGTACGCGATCGTCAAGTCGTAATCTTTTATAAGCTCCAACCAACGTCTTTGCCGCAAATTTAAATCTTTTTGAGTAAAGATGTACTTCAGGCTTTTATGATCGGTGAAGATCTCGCAAGCCACTCCATATAAGTAGTGCCTCCACAATTTCAATGCAAACACTATCGCTGCCAATTCTAAATCATGCGTTGGATAATTTTTCTCGTGCGGCTTAAGCTGTCTCGAGGCATAAGATATCACTTTCCCTCTCTGAGTCAACACACATCCCAAACCCAATCCGGACGCATCGCTGTATATCTGGAATCCCTCGACGCCGTCTGGAAGTGTAAGGATTGGAGCTGATACGAGACGTTGCTTCAAATTTTGAAAGCAAGCCTCGCACTCATCAGTCCAATCGAATGCCACTCCCTTCTGGGTTAGCCGAGTTAAAGGCGCTGCCACTTTTGAAAAATCCTTGACAAACTTCCTGTAGTAGCCTGCCAAGCCGAGGAAACTTCGGATCTCGCTAGCCGACGTGGGTTGCTTCCAATCCACTACGGCTTCAATTTTCTTTGGGTCAACGGACACACCTTCCGCCGAGATAACGTGCCCTAGGAACGACACGCTACTCATCCAAAACTCACATTTGCTCAGCTTGGCATAGAGCTGATTTTCCCGTAGAGTCTGTAACACTGTCCTCAAATGTTCTGCATGGTCTTCTCTGTTCTTCGAGTAGATTAGGATGTCGTCGATGAACACGACCGCAAATTTATCCAAAAAGGGCCGAAAGACTCTGTTCATCATATCCATGAAAGCGGCAGGGGCGTTGGTCAGTCCGAAGGGCATGACCAAGAATTCATAGTGTCCGTATCTGGTTCGGAATGCGGACTTAGAAATGTCATCTGGTTTGATCTTTAACTGATGGTAGCCTGAGCGAAGATCAATCTTTGAAAATACAGACGCCCCTTGTAACTGATCGAAGAGGTCGTCTATTCGAGGCAACGGGTACTGGTTCCGAATTGTAACTTTGTTTAGCTCACGGTAGTCGATGCACAGCCGCATTGTTCCATCTTTCTTCTTCACAAATAGCACCGGAGCACCCCATGGTGAAACACTGGGTCTGATGTATCCCTTGTCTAATAATTCCTGTAGCTGTACTTTGAGTTCCTTCAATTCAGCAGGCGCCATCCTGTATGGTGCCCTTGAGATCGGACGAGTATCTGGAAATGTATCGATAGTGAATTCAATCTCTCGGTCCGGAGGCATTCCGGGTATCTCGTCAGGAAACACATCAGGAAATTCTGCCACGACTTCAGTGTTAGCTGAGTCTGCACCATTCTTGCGTGTGTCTCGAACAGAAGCAAGGTACCCTTCGCAGCCAGAATGAAGCAATCGCCGGGCCGTAGTAGCTGAAATCACCATCGAAGCCTTCGCCGATGAACTGGCCGAGTAAGAGAATTCTGTTCCTCCAGGTAGGCGAAACATAACTCGCTTCTTCGCACAGTCAATCGTCGCACAACATGCACTTAACCAGTCCATTCCCAGAATGATATCGAAATCTTTCATATCAAGCTCGACTACATCTAATGGTAGCTTTCTCTTCCCGATACATATGTAACCATCCCTACACATCATGTTAGTAGGCATCTCCACTCCTGATGGAGTACTAACACTAAGGTACATATCCAACATTGTCATTTTTATTTCATGTTCCTTAACATAGTCTTTAGATATAAAACTATGTGAAGCACCAGAATCAAATAAAGTACGTGCAGGAATGCCATTAAATAACAATATACCTGTCACGACAGTATCTGATGCAAATGATGCTTCCTCCTGAGTCAATGCAAAGACTCGGCCCTGGGCACCGGGCCTCTGATTCTGTTGTGGCTGAGGAGGTCGTGGTGCCTGTCCATGATTCTGTTGATATTGTTGGTGATGCTGCTGCCTTGGAGGGTTCTGGTTGCCCCTTCCTGGACAATTGCGAGACATATGGCCAAATTGACCACACCTATAGCATCCTCCCTCCAAGACCTTACAGTCATTAGCAAAGTGCCCTTTGTTGTGGCACTTGTTGCAGTACGGCCCAACCGGATTGGGTCGATGGTAGCCACCGTAATTCTGACGCTTTGGCGCCTCATATCTGCCACCGTTGTTCGGTCTCTTGTTATGTAGATTCTGCACCGACGCTTGCACTGGCGCCGTCGCAGGATAGTGTGGGTCCAATTCCTTCGCGTGCTCATAAGACTCCTGAAAAGTCTTATATTTCTGAACCACGACTTGAGCCTTCAGAGCAGGCCTCAAGCCCTGCTCAAACCGACGAGCCTTAGATGCATCGTCAGTAAACTTCGTGATTGCATACTGAGACAGTCTAGAAAACTCTGCCTCATACTCCTTCACCGTCATGTTCCCCTGTTCGAGCTTCTGGAACTCCAATTCCTTAGCTCGCTGCTCAGTCGAAGGGAAGTACTGAGCCAGAAATGCCTCACGGAACATCAGCCAAGTAATTTTCGTTGTTCCATTCACTCCCGCGAGAATTCTTTTCTGACTTTGCCACCAGTAGTGTGCGTTGGAAACCAGCAGTAGTTTCACACACGAGACCCTCTTAGATCCAACAATACCCAAAGCTTCCAGGTGGTCTTCCACTTCAACTAGCCAATCCATAGCAATGGTGGCTTCCTCTGTCCCTTTGAATTCTTTGCTGCAGATTTTCTTAAACTTTGTAATGTCGGCCACAGCAGTGGTCTTCTTAGCCGTCGGGGGTTCCTCTGCCTCCACTAGTTCGCTCTCTCGGGAGACTGGAGTACCTTGAGCCCCATTGTTCACCACTGTTCGGACCAACTGTTGCAGGGTATCTAGCTGCTTCTGTTGGGCCTCGAATTGCTTCGCGTTCTGCCTCTGCTGGCTCTCCATCATAGCCAGCATCCTCTCCATAGGGGTCGGTTGAGGCTACCACCCTTGAGCTACTCGCGTTGTTTGTCGCACCCGCCTTTGTCATCTCTGCAAAACAGAGGAGCTTGTTAGTCTCATAATATATTTATGGACTTATTGTATGGAACATCTCATTTCGGGACATTTAAAACCAAAGTTGTTCGAGAAGCAATAAAGCTTGTGTCATTTTCGAAATCTTTAAAACCAAGAAATTCCCAAGGATGTAAAGCCGTGCTTTGATACCAAACTGTCACGCCCCGATTCGGGAATCGTTCGCCTCCGCTTAGATTCACGCCGAATCGTTCGTCCTCGCTAAGGCGTGATGCCGTACAAGTCTGGAATTGCACTTGTACAAGGCGTGCTCGTGTTCCTTTTATAAAAGAGACATTTTGAATAGAGATTCGCAGCGGATGATAGAGAAGTTTTGGCAACACAGATATGATCTGAAATAAGTTCTTTATTGATATCTTTGAAATTACATTGCATAAACATAAGGCTCTCAAACAGCCGAGATGAAAGGCCAAACTTGGCTACAACTTGCAGAAATATTGAAATGAGATACAACTTGTTCCATACATCATATCCCTTTATTAATAATGCAGCAATAACCACCTTCAGCAAAATGCCTTCTTCTTTAAGTGGAAACTTCAAGATGTACGAAGCTTCTAAAGAGTCGGACAGCAAGCCTTCAGCGTCTATGATTATCCACTAGGTTCCCGGCACCTGTGGAGACGAGGGTCAGTACATTGCCACATATGTACTGGTGAGCGGCCGTAACCAATCTCACCATAAATCAACAGTAGTAAAATTACATGAATGTTCACCATTGATTTGTATTCTTTCTATCTTGCCTTAGGGTCCATTAACAATTCATATATTTGATGAGAAATATAAGGAGCATACAGTGATGTTAGAAACATAAGCAATTCATGTTGATCTAACATAAGCAGTTCATATTGATCACCAATTTGGTGAATCTTACCCACGGTCGATAGCCATCCCTGTACATATTTATGAATACCACTTACTCTGCCTGCATAAGACAATGTTAGCTATGCCACCTGTCTATATGAAGGTCACTGGCGACACGCCATCCTGGACCGTCTTACTTGGTACAACGGCGCCCTTTCAGTGCGGGTAGCTAGCCCCACTGCAAGTCCCGTTTACCGATGCCAGTACGTCGGCATAATTCCTTGTTCCCCCTAGGACGAACCGGGTCCGTGGCCGCGGATTACCGTTCTGGGAACTACCTTGTATACAAGTTGTCCATGACCATGCATGCAATGCAACTTAACTAATAAGAGACACGACATGCATGATAATAGCATCTTCCACACATATTCGTAGTTCTCATTTCATCTTGCCATTTTCCCATCTTTCCATCTTACCAACTTGCCTTGAGCCATAGGCTCGCATATTCGTTCATCCAACCAAGGGACTACTCATGTTTAACCCATTCTTTCGAACCGAAGTCCGATATACTTACCGCCCAATACTTGGGTCTTTGCATCACCTGTTAAACAATTCATATAGCATACGAGCATCATTCGATTTGCAACATAAGCCTAGCCATGTGATAATTTATCTTTCATTATCTTTCCCGTATTATTACTAGGCATCTTTTATTAAGCACCGAACGCAATAACAAGTCTACCATTGTTATGCGCGAAGATCAAGGATCGTCGAAGGATCAAAGCCACTCACTTGTTGGTGAATTGCCGAGAGAAAGAGGTCTTCCACGCAACGTCACCCGAGGTTCACCGCGTTAGCACCTGCATTGGCACCAACGTCTGGTCAGCATACTTCTTCTCTTTCTCCCAGTTATTCGATATGAAATGCGTAGACGGTGAAAGTAAATCCATGAAAACATTCATCGAAAACAATCACGAAAACGTACACAAAAGCCAACAGCAAAAGCGACATCGAAAACCAGCAGGGCAACGGTCTCGGGGCAAGCGACTCTTATATAGAACTCTTCCCCCAAGACGCGCGCCACTGCATCTTGGGCATCATTTCAAAAGAGTCCAATCCATAACGAGGAAAGGATCTCAATTTATTATCCCGCGATCCTGGTAAAGTTTCCCCAATTCCCATCCGACTCGGCCATTCGACCGCTAGCCCGTACCGTGCTCCGCAACGGATTCAGGGCATTACAAAAAGGAGAGAGATCAATGATAAAGTGACAATGAAGAGTGCAATACGCTAGAGTGACAATAGAGTACAATCGTTATAGTAACAATCTGGAGTGACAATCATTCTGGTATAATCTTTCAATCAATCGCTTCTAGACAATACTATACTGGACTAGACTCCATCCAAGCAATCACGACCAATCATTGCCTACGGCTTTCTACATTAACTAACTAGGGTTATCACAATCCTAGTTACTAGCAAGATGCAATGAGATGCTCCAAGTAGTCACAGGCCCTGCAGCTATCCAGGTTATCCAGGCAATCATTATAGTGACAATTTAGAGAGTTCAATGCACTAGCGTAACAATAGAGTTCAATCATTTAAGTGACAATGGCGGGTGCCCCACATAACAGTGGGCTGGAAATGTGCCCTACTCGTCGGCAGGCTACAAGTCCAAACATTTACGGCCGGGATAACGGGATCGCCTGTAACTGGGGAACATCTCTTCATGTCTAATGAATTATACTAGTCATTAACCTTAGTCCATTTCAGTAGGTACTCCTGACCGTGGTACTCAGGAGTCCCCTCCTAGACATGATGCAAGACAGTACTGGATTATTTGTACAAGTACAATCGCCCACGATGTCAGGATTAATTAAACAGGTCATGTCATGTCAGGTAGCCGTCGCAACAGCTGTTCAAGATATATCAGGTCAGGTTATCATGCCAAGTGTACTTTGTCAGGAGTGTGCCACGGCGGACCACTATCATGTCATGTCAGGTTATCATGTCAGGAGTGCACCACTACGGGTCACTATCACGTCATGCTCAATTATCAATTCCAAATATATCAAGTGAATTCATGATTATCAAGTTCAGGACAAAAGACGTAAGGATATAAACAGGAAATACCATGCACTAAAAGAAGATGAAATAAAACATAATGCAATAGGTGCCAAGACTAGACTGCGCTGGGCGGCCAGGGTCAGGTTGCGCCAGGGTTAGGTTGCGCAGGGTGTCAGCTGCGCAGGGTGCCAAGTGCGCGGGGAGCCAACTGCGCAGGAGTGAGCTGCGCAGGGGTCAAGTGCGCAGAGGTCAAGTGCGCGGGGACAGATGGCGCATGAGCAGACTGCGCATGAGTCAGATTGTGCATGAGCAGACTGCACATGGATGGATGGCGCATGGGTCCAAGTGCGCAGGGATCAGGTTGCGCTAAGGCGAATATCGCCGGGGCGGATTGCGCCAAGACGGATTGCGCCAGCACCAAGAGGCGCTGGGCAGCCAGCGCCAGCGCTAAAGAGCGCTGGGCTAGACTGGGTGAGTGGCGCCAGCGCTAAAAAGCGCTGGGCTAGCTGGATTGCGCCCGGGACAGGGGGTCTTCTTCCCCAAAGCTGAGAGCAAATGGCCATGGAACTCAAAACTTCAAAAGACCATAACTAGGTCAAATCTCAATGAAAATCCACTTTGCAAGGATCTAAGTTGTGTAAAATTAAATTCTCTTCAACATGGAACAATCAAAACATGAAAATGAACAAGTTTTATAGATCAAAACCACCAAAATCCGAAAATACTTCAATCCTAGATCTACAAAATTCCAAGCTCCAAATGGAGAAAACCCAAGTTCTAATGTTGCTTAAAATAAGCTAATAAAGCTATTAGACAAATAAAATGTAGCCCTCAAGTGATAGCAAGATGCAACTTGCCTAGGTTGGTGGGGTGTTAATGGTGGAGAGGAAAGAGTAATGAGAAAGAAGATGAAGAAAATAAATGAGGAGAGAGAGAGGGGAATTGATATTTATAGTAGGGTGGTGTTGGTTCTCCATGTCAAACCCAAAATAAACCAAGCCAAGATAAACCAAGGTGAACCAAGTCAAGGCCAATAAACTCTTTCTCTTACAATTTAAACCAAATGGATCATGAAATAAACCCAAGCTTCACTAATCCAAAATAATAAACTAATGAACCACTAAAACCAATTGAACTACCAATGCCAATAAAACCAAGCCAATACAAAATAAACCAAGATAACAAATCATGATTAAATAAAATATGGGTCCAAAACACGTATACGTACACTAAATACGTATCATGAATTTGGGACATTACAACTACACCATATGTACAGAACATAGATGATTCACACTAATGTATGCTAGAATGAATTTTGGGTTGTGTTCTGAGCCATTCGTTCCCATACTTGGCAATTAAGCTATTCGACTGGCGAGGCAGAAACTATGTATCCATAGACAAAGTTGACTGTCCTCCGACTCTCATCCCTCGGTAATGATGATACGACAACCTATCACTATATCTTATATAGTAGTATGATGATGTCTTAGTATTACATTATGTGAGTTCATCTTGATTCTGTTATATCCTTCAGATACTAGATACGATAAGAACATATACTAGACCATATGTACAGAACATAGATGATTCACACTAATGTATGCTAGAATGAATTTTGGGTTGTGTTCTGAGCCATTCGTTTCCATACTTGGCAATTACGTCATTCGACTGGCGAGTCAGACACTATGTATCCGTAGATAAAGTTGACTGTCCTCCGACCCTCATCCCTCGGCAATGATGATACGACAACCTATCACTATATCTTATATAGTAGTAGATGATGTCTTAGTATTACATTATGTGAGTTCATCTTGATTCTGTTATATCCTTCAGATACTATATACGATAAGAACATATACTACACCATATGTACAGAACATAGATGATTCACACTAATGTATGCTAGAATAAATTTTCGGTTGTGTTCTGAGCCATTCGTTTCCATACTTGGCAATTAAGCATGTGAAATAGAACTGATTATGTTTAGTTTGTCTTACGATACAGATTTGGACATTGCTAGAATGATTGTTGTAGACTTGGACATTGTGTGAATTTTGGGTTGTGTTCTGAGCCATTCTGAGAACTGGACATTGTGTGATTGTTGTAGACTTGGTTATAGGGACTGAAACCTATGTACAGTGAGAAATGGATATTATGTGACTGTTTGGATCCTATTCTACAGTGAGAAATGGGCTTTTTAAACTGCAAGAAGAAATGGACATTCTGTATTTTATTTTATTTTTATTTTTTTTGCAGATTTAGCGACGTTTACCGACGTTTACCGACGCCTTCCGACGTAATTTTGCGTCGGTAAACGTCGGTAGATAATTAATATTATCCAGGCTACCGACGTTTAGCAACGTCAATATATGTCGGAGGACGTCGGTAAACGTCGGTACACGTCGGTAATTATCCCCAAGAATTCCCAGGATTTACCGACGCTTTGCGACTTCGTACATGTCACTAAATCACCGACGATTCGTCGGTAATACGTCTGTAATTGACCGACGCATAGAGATACGCATTAATACGTCGCTAATCCGCCGACGTCACGACGGTAGACGTCGGTAATATACCGACGTATATAGACGTCGGCAAACGTCGATAATTGTGACGTTGGCGACATTTAGAAGATTAGCGACTTACATTTCAGCGACTATCACGAAATATTGGTAATTCCGTCGCTAAATATCTTTAGCAATGAAATTTTTCATTTTAGCGACGTCTTTATGCGTCGCTAAAACGACTTATTCTGGTAGTGTTTAACTAAATGAAGTGCCTCCTGAACATGCTTGAAATGTAATCTCCTGAACATGCTCGAAATGTAACACTCCTGAACATGCTCGAAATGTAACACTCTTAACATGCTTGAAACGTAACACACCAAGTGAATAAAGAGTAATTCATGCAAAATGAGTTAGAGAACGTGCCTACGACGTGTTAGGACCTGAGGCAGGGACACGTCCTTGATATTGAAAGTTTACATGAGACACGTTAAGTTATTCCTCATGAATTGTTGACTAACTTGGTTTAACTTGGACAGGTAAAGTCGGACGGTAAGTATAGGTAAGTCGTGTATGTAATTTTCATGTGACACTCGAATTCGGCAACACGAGATAGGTTTGGAATATGCCATGAAACTGATCCTAAAGAAAGATTAGAAAGACAATGAATGATAGACGGTGCACGAAAGTAAATAGAACGTGTTTGGTAATGATAGCATTGTGGGCGAGCTAGCCTCCCCACCAGTGCATAACAATGTACTGATAACCCCACAGTCTGCTTGTAGGATGCATGAGACGCCGGCGGGTGCGGAGCTTCCATCGAACGTCTTAAGGCGCGGAGCCAACTCTGGGCCTTGGAACGTTGCAAGAAGCTGAAGCACCCTATACAGGACATAATGCATCGGGACATCGCCATGAATCATTCCATCTTGTAAGCCACTTGGCACGCCTTTTATGTTTCAGAGAGAGAGAGAGAGAGAGAGAGCTTGAGAGACTTGTAAACTCGGCCTAGCGCCGCTTGTAAACTTCTTGAATATCAATAAAGTGTTTGAATTCGCTTCAACTTATGTTCATTTACTTTCCGCTGTAAATGAGGACACTCTGTGCGACTCTGTAGCCTAGCTCGAATCGGCCGTTTCTGGACTTGGCCTTGCACGGACGCAACCTAGGCCCGTGCGACATCACGCCTTAGCGAGGACGATCACTCCTACGGGAGCGGGACGTGACACCAGTAGGCTCGTGACGTCGTTCTGGCATGTTCATATAAAGCTATAATTTATTAGTTTTAGATCCTCATTAAAAAATAGGAGCTTATTTTTGAGATAATGCTTCACTAGAAGCTGTTGAATTAGTCTCAATTTTTAACTTCAGAGAATCAAAACACGACACTTCGGTTGGGAATCGACTTAATAACCAAAAAAAAAATCTGACCCTGCTGATATAATAATGCGCAAACATTTATTGAAGACATGACAATAAAACTTATTTTGTAGTCCCGACAGCTTCTTCAACTATAAATTATGTTGCTGCTCATTTGTTATTTGTATAAAATATTGGATTTACAATTTCTTACAGCAAATTAAAAAAGAAGAAGAAGAGGATTTGACCATGCACGACTCCTTAGGTTAGTGGGATCTAAAATCATTTGTTCGTCGTGCCAACATTGTGGGCATGTCACATGTACAATAAATCGACGGAACTTAAATCTGTTGGGTGGGTCCCACTAGAAATCTGTTAAAGCACGTTTCAACAGTGCGTTAAGGGGTGACGTCACCTATAAGTTGGCTTTGCGTTGTTCCCACGTTTTTCACAAGTCATTGTTTAAGTCATCAACTCCCCCTCTTTTTGTTAGCTATTTTGGTAGGGTACGTTTTTCACACGTACTTGCTAGATTATGATCTATTTTTGTTGAACAATGTTACAGTTACAAACAAACTTTTACAACTTTTTTATAACCACTCATCCATTTTCTGACATGTGGGCCAGGTGGTGGCCTGGCCCACATGTCAGCAAATGGGTGTAAGTTGTAAAAAGGTTGTAAACCAAACATTTTCCATTTTTGTTAGATATTTTGGTAGGTTTTCTTTTATTTAAAATATTTTTTACATATGATGGAATAAAAAATACAAACTTGGAGTACATATACTTTCTTTTTCTACGGAGTGACTCAATTATAATTTTTTTTTAAGATAATCCTCCGATGGAGAAGGCCTAATTTGGATATTACACGATTCAATTTAAAACTATTATGAACTGAGGTCAGAAGGAGAACATTATTTGTTTTCGAACTCCGAGCCGACTCGGAATAATTTTTGTCTTGGACTAATATTCGTGGAAGGACTTTGGTAGAAGTGACTCGAATTAGCAAAATTGAAAGTGCCTACACCTACTTCTTTAACTGCTCAGGCACACTCGTCTCACACCATACGTACTGGTAGCAAATTTGTCGTTAACAAGAATCAATCAAATCTCTCTAAATATAGTTTATAACAAAAATCACTCAGTACAAAATTCAACCACTCTTTCTAGAGAATACGATTCAATTGTGGATACAAAGTATACAAATTATAAGGTTTTAATTTTTTTTTTTATTTTTTTTTTGATATAAAGGATGGGATCAAGGAAAACACATCCTATAGAAAAAAAAAAAAAAAAAAGGCTTGGTTGAAATTCAACATGTAGCAAGGAAATAAAAAAAAAGAAGAAGAATAAGAAGCTATATACTTGGTTTTGATGAGTGGCTTATACATGCATGATACATATAACCTTCCTTCCAATATCCAAAATAATTCTCTTCCTTTTTAGGTAGGAATTCACACTTTTGTTGACTTTGGAAGTGGGTCAATTGGGAGATAAAGGTGAAGGAAGTGGATGGAATTGAGTTGGTCAACAGAAAAGTAGACGTACTGAATTTTCCAACAAAAGTAGCCGGAAGCCAATTCTTGAGTTTGACTTGTTGTGCATATTTTGGTGAAAGTGTAAAAAAAAAAAGGTATAGGTAAGGGAATATGAATGGTAACTTCCTACTAACAACTATGCTTGTGAAATCATCAGTGACCAATCAACTTAGCAACCACAGTTGACCTAATCCCCTTAGATCTTTGAGGTAGTTGATATCACATAACTCACTTACGTTTTCGATAACACCAGAAATAAGAAATTTCGATAACATTAGAAAAGATTTAAAAATAAATCCGAGAGGAACTCCTGAGTTCTTAATTTTTAAAACTCGACCATAAAATAGAGTTAGAGTACAACGCATCTCATCAGTTGTTTTCAAAGGGCTAAAGAGAAACGTAAATCCACTTCCACTGTTAGTTAAATTAACTTGTTGCATCCATATTACAAGTTTTATTTGAGTTCGCACTGGAAAATATATAACAAAATTGTAGATTTCAACAAGAGCTGGCAACATATGAAAATCATGAATTGGACAACCACTTGTAATATCTTCACCGTCAACAAGAAAAAAGAATTGATATACAAATGAAAAATAATAATACAGAAAATATGGGGAGGGGGGAGTTGGGGGGTGGGTGTGTGTGTGTGTGTGTGTGTGTGTGTGTGTGTGTGTGTGTGTGTGTGTGTGGGGGGGGGGGGGGGGGGGGGGGGGGGGGGGGGGTGTTGTGTTTGATGGTATTTCAGAGTTTTAGAAGTATCGAACTTTTAAAGCTGAGCCCAAGCCCAGATCATCATCCCTAATTAACTGAAAAATACTGTTGATCATGGAAAAAATGGGGAAGCCAACTAGCCCAGATCATTATCATGAAAGCAACTAGCCAATAAATATCATCAATCTGAACTAAAAACACAGGCATATAGTATCCTGACGCCGAACAAATACCAAGTTCCAGTGATGTGCCTGTTCATGATCATGCTTATTTACATGGTGAGATGACCCCAAGTAAAACCCACAAAGAGCTTTTGGAGAAATTGAATTTCTGTAACTCCTAGTCCAAAATCAAATACTCATGCAACTAAGTTGCTGGCTCCATATTATGCTCTTCACCTTGGGATGAACTAGGCATGTACCACTTTTGCAGGAATGATCTAGACTCAGTTTGCAGGAATATGCTTAATAAAACTGTAAAAAAGACGATTGTACTCGACAGGAAGCACTTTGCCAGGTCTCAAGTGTTCTTCTTGCTATCAGAGACTGACAATTTAGGATCAATTGCCTGCAATTGGTTCCGCAGATTGTGGTTCTCCTCCAGCAAGCGGTCGTACTCGAGAAGCACTCCTTCAGATTGTTTCTTCAGGGCTTCTGCAGCCGTTGCCTCCTTCACCCTTGTGTTGGTTTCAGCTTTCAGAAGCTTTATCTGTTCACGCAAATTAGCAATCTCTTGCTCCTTTGCTTTCACCTCACCCAGGTCACTTTTTGCTTCTTCCAATGCTCTATTCTGTTTCGTGACAGCCTCCACGTTCTTTTTTAGTGCGCGTAACCTTCTAATGTAATGGTGAAGTCTGTCAATTATCAGTGCAAGAAGTAGGGAGTATCCTGCCAAAGATGTGATATCAAACAGATGGTTCCAGGAAACATACAAGAAAAACATCCATCACAAAGTTTCTCGTTAAACATGGAAACAAAAGGTTAATTTTCGGAAAAAACTCCAGTGACTAACCATGAGAGAGTAAAACACTATAGTTTTCTGGAAATTGAATAAGTATGGACCTCTTTGACAAAACAAAGGTCCATAAACTGAACTTAAACCTCAAGTTCTTCAACTCAAGATGTTAATCTTATATTAGTTCAATAACATGACTTAGTGTACAGAATACCTGCAAAGGATTAAATTAGACTACTGGTAATAGCATATGCATGTGAACATTCAAGGCACATGAAGCTATCAGTTTGTAACTATGTAAATATTAGATTGATTTTATAGAGTTTACGTTAAATAACTCCGAGATACTTGCTCAGATCGTATAACTGACGGTAAGTTTTGACATTTTTTTTTTCTTCTACTCACCTTGGTTTTTATTACAAGTACAATGCCAAAGGCATCTCATGCAACACTATCATGGTGATATCTTTTGAAGTTTAAACACAACGATGATGACGGATGAGGCGAAATCATAGTTCATAGGGAGGAAGGAAAACTAATCCCAACAAAACTTCATTCTCAACAAGATCAACCACACATAGAAGAATGACAAAATCCACTCACTACAAATCCTTCATACTTGACATCATGTACTCAAACATGATGATAGATTGATAGTTATTTTTGCATAAACTGCTAAAGATTCTTGTAGGAGATTGTAATACATGGAGAAGTGGGCTAAGGGTTTCGGTTAGTTAGAGGAAGAAGATGATGGCTAGGAGAATAGGGGGCTAGTATTTTATGGCGGTGAAGGCACATCTTTTTGCTCGCGGATTTACTCAGCAATTTGACATTGACCTTTTCGTTGTGACCAAACTCAATATTGTTCAAGTTTTACTCTCTATTATACATCGTCGTTTTCCATTTCATTAATTGGATATTAAGAATGCATTCTTAATGGCAATTTGATCGAGATTGTATATACACAACCACCTCCTGGGTATGAGAATGTGGAGTCTCTTGACAATCTTCACTAATCTATTTATGGCCTCAAGTAGTCTCCTCTAATCTTGGTTTGACAAGTTTACTCAGGTAGTTCAAAAGACAAGTTTTACTTATTCACTGCCGGACTCAGTGCACAATAGTTCTTCTTGTTTATGTGGATAATATTTTTATCACTGGAGATGATCGTTGGTATTGCCAAGGTAGACTCCCATTTATCTGCTCATTTTCATACCAAAGACCTTGGTCTCTTACGCTACTTTGGGCTTGAGGTTGCTCACAACGATAATTCTCTTCTTATGATTAGCAAAAATATCATCTTGATCTCCTAAAGATTTCTGGATTCTTCGGACATAGATCCATAAATACTCCTATACAGCCGGATTTAAAGCTCTCCAATCATGGCTTCGCTGCTCCTTCAAATCTCTTTTACCTAGTTCAGACATGTATTGTCCGCTTGTGGGTAAGTTAGTCTGACAGTCACCAAAATCTCCTTTGTTGTAAGAACTCTCACTTTATAGTCGTCAAAGGATTTCCATCTTCAGGCAATTAAGCACATGCTTTGATATCTAAAGGAGTCTCTTGGCCAAGAACTTGTCTATTGGTCTTTATCTTCTCTCTCTCTCTCTCTCTCTCTCTCTTCTGGCAATATGTTGATGATGACTATGTCATGTCTGTTGATGATCAAAGGTTGACGAGCGGATTTTGTACCTTCTTTTGAGATAATCTTGTTACTTGATGGAGCAAGAAACAAACAATTATAGCTTGTTCCTCGGCTAAAGCTGAGTATTGCTCGACAACTCATGTTACTCACGTGGTTTCTGAGCTTACCTGACCGAAAAAACTTTTCCTTTAGTTTTGGACTAATCTCTACTATAAAGACCACAGTTGTTAAAGGCATGCTCGAGGCTTTAATCTCAGCACCTAAGTACATGCACCGAGACTACGTTTGTAAGACACACACCTCTTGGAGACTCACGGCGAGGCTCATGCCCAACTGATGGTGATGGTGCCTACGCATATACTGAATTTTAGAATTCCTTTATATTTTATTTTATTAACCAGTGGATTTGTTTTAATTGAGTTGGGACCACTATTGGATTTGTCAGAGTTATGCCTTTCAAAGAGAGAAACTAAAACAACTCTCACAGATCAAAATAAAAAAAAACCTTAAAGTCTTCATCCTACCCTGTCTCATATAAAATCTGAAGCTTCTCACGATTCCCTTGTTCTCAATCAAAATATTCTTGTTCCTCCCTTCTCGTTATCATTGTCTACAATTGGACCTTTTGTTGTTTTATTGTCTTTTTTTCTTCCATGAACTAGTTTCTTCTTCTTCTTCTTCTTCTTCTTCTTCTTCTTCTTCTTCTGTCATACCATGAACACGTAATGTTTTTTTCCCCTCTTTTTCTATGCTCTACCTTTTCATTTCTTCTTCTTGCTATCCTTTGTTGTTTAACCGAATGATGTTCTCAACACCTTCATTGTTCACCAACCACAACCCTCTTAATTCCCGGTGTAACCCAACATGTCCTTTTTTTGGTTTGTTCTTCTTTTACTTTCCTCGTGTGAACCATATCTCTAGTTTCCTACAAAGTAAATCAAGTTTCTTGTTTCTGTGTTGATATGATTATTGAATTGAACTTTGACAGATCCACTTTCAATTTCTATTACATATAGTCATATGATTTATAAAAATAATTTAAACTTTTTGAATAAATGTGTGCCTCTTCTTCATGAGGCTCGCGCCTCACACCTTGGTCCTCGACACCCTTTGCATCGCAGTGCACCTTGAGCCTTTACTGACTTTGGTAAGAACACGAGTGCGATTCACGTTGCCAAGACTCCAATTTTCAATGAGGGCACGAAATACATTGATGTCAATTGTTTAGCAGGATAAGATCAAGCTTCGTCGGATTCAACTTCATCGCCTTTTTGCTACTTCCCAACTAGTTGACTTTCTAACTAAGGATGCAAATGAATCGGGTCTAATGGAGCTTTGATCCGCCTGACTCGACTTGGAAAAAATTTGTAGGCAAACTTAATGGAGGCGAAGGTCAGTATAGAGACAAGTTCCACCTCCGAAACCGAGGTGGGTAGGAGTTGGAGGCAAGGACAATCCGCCTCCGCCTCCTCTTTGCATTTTTCATTAATTGAACTGAATATTATAACGTATTTAGTTGGAGGCAGATATGGAAGATATGGAGGTGGTGTTGGAGGGTTACTTGAACCCCCATTTGGAGTTGGAGGTGGAGCCAATATTTATCCTCTGAATCAGAGGCGGATGAAGATGCGTAGGCAAATTTTTTTGGTGGAGGCAGGAGGGTCCAACCTCCAACTCGAATCTGATCCGTTTACATCCCTAATTCTCATCAAGGTCTTGCCTCGATAACTCTATGATATCTTCTCTCCAACTTAGGCACCCTTACATCTAAATTCCAGAGTGCAGGGTAGTGTAGGAGATGGTAATAGTTTTCTTGTATACACTTTTATGTTTGTGAGTAATTTTCATCTTTAGTGTCATTATCGGGGAACTACTAGGAAGGAGTACCTACCCTTTTACCTAAATATTGTAGTCGTTTTCTCTAAATAAAATAAGTCCACTATTGTTTTGAGCCAACTTCTCATTATGCAATCTCTTACAACATTTGTTTATCTGATCTAAAATATGTTGAAGGTGTCGCTTGGCATGATGATAAAGCTTGTTGCTAGCATCCTGAAGGATGTTGGTTAAGTTAGCTAAAACGCTCGGTACTTATTGAGCCTCCCCAGACGCATATTATGCAGGTACTTGGTGGCACTGGGATCACCTGTTTTGTTGTCTAAATTATGTTTTGTGCATTATATATGTCTAAACTGATAACAAGCCTACATAACTGAAATCCTCAAAGCTGGAATAACATTCTAAAGAGAGGACTAAGACATAAAGCTGATTCAGAACCTTTATGGTATCTTACCGAATGGAAGGATGCAGACTAACACTTACTGGCCCAACTTGTCATCAAAAGTTGCCAGTCAGCTTCTGTCTACAGGAGGCAAAGAGTTCCTTCCAAGATTTCTTGTCTTAAGCCTTAACCACCTTCCTCATCCATTCTAGTAATCTCCTTTTCAATCATCATTCTGAGAAGCCATTCCTATCTCTGCCTTGATTTTTCGTTTAATCCCCTGGCTAGCGGTAACACCTGCAGTTAGGTTTATGATTATAACACTTAAATTTTGGAGCCTCTAAAGTCCACTTAGTGTCATTCACAGGTCCTGAGTCGATCGACCTCCACGGATTGTGGACCATCGCCAGTTTGTTACAGTCCAAAACTAGTACTATAATCTGCAATTGTGTATTACTGCAGGTCTTCTTTAATAGTCCTTCTTTATCCTTAGAAACCCATTTCTTATTGGCGGGGGATTAGATATCCCATGAACAAGAGCTGCATTTTCTGGCACCATTCAATTCCAATAGTCATCTTTTGGCTGACAATTCTTGACTCCACCTTAAAAATTCTAATGGAAGGCTTTGCAACGCTTGTAGAAGCCCATATACCCATTGGAGCTATTGGCTTGCTTGCTTGATTGGAACATTGGAATCTATCTTTACACCATAGAGCCAAACAAGGAATGCCATATAAAACATTGATTCTCGAAAAGTATGGAAAATCGATATTATATAGAAACCTCTGACCAAAGGGCAGAAAAAACCAAGGAAATTGTGGCAATAGACGTCCATAGCCCTTCTACAAGAACCTTAAAGAAGAAGAAGAAGGGTTTGATTCGCCCCAGCATTCTTGACACTCAATCCGGTCAAGCGACGCAACAAATTTCAGACGAAGATGGATAATCCCGAGTTCAACGTCCAACTCTGGGTCGAGGACTTCCTAGACTGGATTGAGAAAGTCGAGTGGTTTTTCGACTACATGAACATCCCTCCCCCCACAAGAAGGTAAAACTAAGTTGCTTATCGACTGAAAAGAGGAGCTTCAACATGGTGGGACAACATTCAAACTGCCCAAGCCATGGAGAAGAAACCGTCCATTTGGCAATGCCCAAAAATGAGGAGAAAGGTTGAGATCTCGCTTTTTGCAGCCAGACTACGAAATGATCTTGTTCAGACAGTTCATGCGGTGCACGTAAGGTGGTCGATTGGTGTTCGACTAGTGGACTGAGTTTAACCACTTCTTCTTGCTGCAACATTCGAGATACAAACGCACAACTGACTTCTCGCTTCCTCTTGGGCCTTCTGGACGACATCTATGAGAAGATCATCTTGTTACTGATGGTCTCTATGAGTCAGGCCTATAACCTTACGGTGAGGGCCGATGACTAATTGACGAGGGTATAGAAACCTACCCAACCTTGGACTTCTCCATATCCACTGGCAACACCTAATAGACCAAATTAGGAACAGCAGCCGGCCAGAGGCCAAATGACCCTCCAAGAGCTCGGAGGGATGAAGCGAGCGACAAGGACACCAAGAAATATCAGCTTGTATCAGTGTGATTGTTCCTCATGATTCAACCGACATCCAATGTTTCTCATGAGACTTTGTTGACTATTATCCAGTGCACCGTCCTCTACCAATATTTCTATGCTTATTGATTGACGAAAATTCAACGGGGAGCACCTCAACGATAATTCTTACGCATGAGTATCCGTCCCCAAAGATTTTGGAGACATTATTCTTAATTTTATCATTGGGAACTCTTATTGGAGTCATGTTGGAAGAAGCTACTTGATGAAAAGAAAAGATATTACTTCATCAATGATGGTGTAATTTCATTACCATTACGAATTTCAGCTATCTTATCACCATTATCGATGATCTTTAAATAGAATCTCAAGGCCATACTACTTGGTATAAAAGGAAACCCGAAAAATGATAAGGAAAACACTTAAAGGTCATTATTAGGCTCTTTGGAGGGAAAATAAATTATTAGGTGCTAAGAGCATCCACAGTTGGAGATGTTTCAAGTACTACATTTTGATTTTAGTTAAATTTTGTAGCACTTGAAAGTTACAGTGGACACTTGTTTATACTTGAAAATTGTTAGAAATCTAAGAGACCTTTCAGATTTGGAGCGTGTCCTATCTTCTCTACATTAATTTCTAGGTCAACCAAAATTAGCCGTTCTTACCGAACATTGAAGAAAAATAAAGAGGGAGAAGGGGGAGGGAATTTTTTACCAAACATGGAAGGAAAATAAAGAGAAAAATGAGGAAGGAAAAAGATGAGGTTAATTTGGAGTATTTGTGTGGAGTGTACCATTATGTGCCAATATCAATGAGACACTCCAAAAGTAGTAATTTACTTACACAATTTTCAATGATTTGGAGTATATGTAAGGAGTGTCTCCACTATGGATGCTCTAAGCTCCATAATTAGTGATGAAAGAAAAGAAAAGTAGCAGCCATAATTAACTAAATCACCTCGGTAAATCAAATCAAATCATGATATCTTGTGCATGGGATCTCGTGCATTGGACTATCTCCATTAGAGTTTATAATTGAGTCTCTCTCTACTTGGCATTGTAGTATAAGTAAATTTCTATCCTAGCTGGCAGAGTTTCTACATATAAATTGCATTCTAAAAACACTCTCCAATGGTTCTAAATTTCTATCATATGTGACAAAATATAAAAGGATCAATTTAATGATTTAGTTTGAAAGTAGGACTCAACATTAATTTATATGAGAGGGAATTTCTATGAGTGTTTCTACATGTAGAAACCCATATAGAAATCCTCACCCTATATCATTGGAAATTGAGATAACAACCACTTTTGCGAGAAGGTTTTTTTCCCCTTAAAAAAAGGTTTCTACCATAGAAATAGGGGAGAGAGAATGGCCTTAGTTTCCCAAATTTTGGGAAATCTTAAGGGAATTTATCCGACATCAAACACATTGCACCATAAGTCTTTGCAGTATCCATTGTCCCAAGACAAAGACTGGTACGGACACAGACATTGATTCTAGTGTCCTAGTGCGTTTTGGAGTTTGTGTCGTGTCCAAATTTCTGCGGCGCCCCCATATTAAGGGACGAGATCCTACCCATTGCGGGAAGAGAGAACATAACGCCACAAAATCTTCATCAAATTCGAAACGAAGAATCACCTAGATCAAAAAAAAAAAAAAAAAAAAAGCCGAGATCGACAAGGACACGGTGCCAGGGCTCCGTACCGTGTCTCGTCGCACGAGTCGGACACGGCGATCAAAATCATCGTTGACAAAAATTGATTGAAGAGAGAGGGAGGGAGAGTGGAGTAGTAGTAGTGGTAGGAGTACCGATGAGGGAGGACTCGAGGAGGTGTCGGCTCATGAGGACCTGGTCGGTGGGGGAGAGGGATCCGAGCTCCTCCGTCCGTTCGCCGATGCTGGCCATGCTGTAGAGGTTGGAGGCGAGGAGCACGAGGAAGGTCCCGGCGACGGTCTTGACCACGAGGGGGCCCCGGCCGCGCTTGAGGCGGTCGAGGCCCATGGTGGCCAGCTTCCGCAGCAGGGGGATCTTGTACATCAACAGGACCACCACCGCCACCTCCGCCGCCACCACGCTGAACAGAAGATGGATCATCCTTTCTCCAGAACCGGAATCGACCGAGTCGAGTGGGAATTCTTAATTAAGTAATGGGAAGTAGCGAGCAAAATTATGGGTTAATTAAACCACTCATGGCTTTGGTACTTTGGTTTAAGTAAAGATTTGGTAGGGTATATTACATTCTATGATGGAAAAGTCTATTTTGACGCCCGCCGGGCTGGCCCGCATTCGTGTGGCGACCAATCATTGTCCACCCTTGCTA
>JANAVB010043017.1:4607788-4805288 GCA_029216955.1 Iris pallida
CTTCCAAAAAAAATTGGATGATACCATCTTCCATTATGTAACATATGACATGGCTGATGACACAACTGACGTAGCAAAATTAAACATTAAACATTAAAATTAATATTAACATTAAATTAAAATTAACATTAACATTAAAATTAATATTGAAATTAATACTAATATTAATATTAAATTAACATGAATATTAATATTAGTATTAATACATTAACATTAATTAACATTATTGGTTTTAACATTAACATTAAAATTAATATTAACATTAAATTAAAATTAGCATTAGCATTAACATTAACATTAACAAAAAAAAAATTTGGTAATTAATTTTTTGGTTAAAACATGACATGTCAATTGTCATGTCAGTCAGTTGTCATGTCAGATGCCATATAATGGAAGATGCTATCAGCCAGAATTTTTGGGAGCCAAATAGCATAATTCTCATGGAATCGAACTCGCCTATTCAAAATACGCTATGTCTCTGCATGCTGACCACTAGAGTCGGATGGCTTCTTTTAATCATTCTTTTGAAATGGTTGCAGAGAACAATGGAGGCTTTTCTGATCATTCTTTCGGCTACGCAGCTCCTGTACATCCTCGTCATCCACGGGGTGCCACCGACGCCGATAAGGATGAGCTAGCTGAAGTTCGAGACGAATGAGTGCAGAGTACTGGTGTCCAGTTGTGTCCATTTGTACTGGTGTCGACCAGCTGATATTGTGTTTGAGAAAGCGGATTAATAATGTGATCTTAACTAAAAAATTTGTTTATTATGGAACATTCCTAATGAATTCTTTTCTCATTCAATGTAATGTGGTCAAGTTGACAAGTTCCGTTTTCCCTCGGTTGATCATATATTACACAATTTGGATTCTCACGAGGCTCCAGCTTAAGCTAAGGAGACTTGAGTATGCACCCTTTAAGAAACTACACTCCCCTCCAAAACAAAACCACGAGTAGGATCAAGGAAGTGAGTGAGAGGTGTGGACTGACTAAAAAATGTGTCCTCTAGCATACCAACAATAAGGGTGTGTTTGGTACGACGAAAAAGTGGAAGGAAAGAAAATGGAGGAAAAAAAAGGAGAAGGAAGGATAATTTTCTCTTGTTTGGTATAGAAGGAAAATTAGATGGAAAAAAAGTGGAGAGATTAGTTTTTTCTCATAACCTAAGAAAATCAATCCGTCCAAATGTGAGAGGAAAAGTTGAATAAAAAGTGGATATGCTCATCTTAATTTACAATTATACCATATAAGAATTATATTATTTTAAAATAGTTAATAAAGTCAAATGATAATAAATATTGTTAGTTGATGATACAATTGGTAAAGTATATATTTTTATTTTCCTTCCTTCACCTTTTCTTTCCGTACCAAACAAAGGAAAGTGTAACACTTCCATTTTCCTTCCATCCTACGAAACACAAAGAAAAGAAAGGAAATAGTCTTTCCTTTCCATATGAATGGAAATTGTATCTCTTTGGTTTTTCCTTTCCTCCACTTTTCCATCATTCCTACCAAACACAGCCTAAGTCTTGGCATTATCCGAATTGACTTAATATTTAGTTGAACATTTTACATATAATTTTTTTTTCTTAATTAGTGTTAGCTGAATTAGTATAATAAATGTTTTTTTTTACTTATATAGATTTGGACTTATACTTTGCATAGCCACAAATACAACACAATATGCTAAATAAGGATACAATGGACATGACATATATTTTAGTTTGTCAATGGAGTGTCTCACACATACTTGTTGAGTTTTTGATACGCATCTGACACGATAAGGCCTACAAGTTTGGATGTGTCCTTACTTCCTAGAGTTGGACCGAGTTTGTTTGAATTATCTAATTATTAATAATTAATTACTATTTAAGATTATTTATTTATTTTATTATATAATAAGGGTTTTAATTAATATTAACTATTATTTATCTTTATTTGTTAAACTAATTATCATAATTTTACTATTATAATAGGTTTTTTCTAAGGGCACTACATTTGTTACTTGGGGGCAGCCCAAGGAGGTGGAGATTTTGCTAGGGGGCACCCACAATTTGCTTGGGGGCAGCCCAAAAACTAGGGCAGAGGGAGGGGGGGCGAGCAGCAATAGCAGGAGTGGCATGGACGCGGGGATGGGGAGGGGGGGTAGCGGAGGCGGGGAGGGGGCGAGGTGGGCGGAGGCGCACGGGTGGGCGGAGGCGAGGTGGTGGCGGACGACGCAGGGGTGGTGGACGACGCAGGGGTGGCATGGACGCGGGGGCGAGGTGGGCGGAGGCGAGGTGGTGGCGGGACTGGACGGCCTCCTTCGCGAGGAGGCGCCGCTCCCTGCAGCGAGGTAGTGGCGGGACTGGACGGCCTCCCTCGCGAGGCGGCGCCGCTCCCTTTCTTTCTTCTTCGATCTTTCTTTTCTTTCTTTCTCGATGGCTTTTTGTTTGGGTGTCTTCGTCCACAGGGACTGCAGCAAGGTTGGCAGTCCTCCTTTTATGTTAGGACTGCCAACTTGTTGGCAGTCCTCCTTTATGTGAGGACTGCCAACTTGCTAGGACTGCCAGCTAAGTTGGCAGTCTCACTTGCTGGAGAAAATTGGGCTGTCCCCAAGTAAAAAATGGGTGGCAAACTTGTAATTTTTTTTGAACTATTTTGGGCTGCCCCAAAGTAAAAAAGTGTGGTGCCACTTAGAAAAAACCTTATAATATAGTATCTCAACTTTCTAATTTTTTTTAGGGGTATTTTGTAAAACCTCCCCTAAATAATGGGTTAATTTGCGAAATACCCCCCTAAAGATCTCGAATTGGTAAAACCCCCTTTCCGTCAAGACGCTGTTTGATTTTGGGTGACGTGGCAATCCGTGTGTGTTATTAAGTAAAAAAATAAAAGTTAGACGAAAATACCCCTGCAAATTAGTCCATTATTTAGGGGAGGTTTTGCAAAATATCCCAAAATCGGTGGAGGAGGAGAGGAGTTCGCCGGAGATCTCGGAGGAGAGGTCGGGGTTCCCTTTCAGGCTACAAGGGGCTACAAGGGGGAGCTCCCCGACGGCGCTCTGGTCGCCGTCAAGAGGATCACCAACATGGGGATCCAGGGGAAGAGGGAGTTCTGCACGGAGATCGCCGTCATCGGAAAGATCCACCACGTCAATCTCGTCAGGCTCCGGGGCTACTGCGTACAGGGGACCGACCGGATGCTGGTGTACGACTACATGAACCGCAGCTCGCTCGACCGGTCCTCGCCGACGGCGGACAGGTGAAGATTGCGGATTTCGGGATGGCGAAACTGATAAGCCCCGACCAGTCCGGGCTGTTCACGACGATGAGGGGGACCAGAGGCTACCTGGCCCCCGAGTGGCTGACGAACTCCGCGATCACGGACAAGACCGACGTCTACAGCTACGGGATGGTCTTGCTGGAGATGGTCAGGGGGAGGAAGAACAGCTTCGGCGGCAGCGGCTCGGCCGGGTCGAGCGGGTCGACGTCGTTCGGGTCGGGCGAGGAGTACTTCCCCATGGTGGCGGTGGAGAAGCACGTGGAGGGGAGGTGGGTGGAGCTGGCGGACCCCAGGATGGAAGGGAGGGTGGCGGCGGAGGAGGTGGAGAGGGTGGTGAAGGTGGCGCTGTGCTGCCTGCACGAGGAGCCGACGACGCGACCGAGCATGACGGCGGTGGCGGACATGTAGTTCCTCACCTCCTTCCTGATCATCTCCTGCATCACCGACAGGAACTCCGCGCTGAAAGGGAACCCCGACCTCTCCTCCGAGATCTCCGACGAACTCCTCTCCTCCTCCACCGATTTTGGGATATTTTGCAAAACCTCCCCTAAATAATGGACTAATTTGCAGGGGTATTTTCGTCTAACTTTTATTTTTTTACTTAATAACACACACGGATTGCCACGTCACCCAAAATCAAACAGCGTCTTGACGGAAAGGGGGTTTTACCAATTCGAGATCTTTAGGGGGTATTTCGCAAATTAGTCCATTATTTAGGGGAGGTTTTACAAAATATCCCTTTTTTTTTAACTTTATTATCATAACCAAACACATTTGTTTTCTATTAGAGAACAAGAAAATGCATGAATTTTCATATGAATTCAAATCATTAGTGGGAGGATTGGACCTAACAAGAAGTGTCGTCGGGTTTCGATAATCCAAAACTCTAGCCCACCTAGCCTAAGGATTAGGCACGAGCTAGTAGGAAAACTCGTGCATTCCTAGGAAGGAATCGAGTTGGATGAAGATGAAGTTATTTCGGAAGGTCAGCTCCTCACAGTTACAGTGAGAGCTGCAACAATCGTTGGTTCAACTTGGTAGCAGCTAATAGAGCAATGGGAGAGGAAAAGAAAGAGAAGAAGAAAGAAAGGAGTGGGCATCCACCACCCACCACATTCTCCAACTAACATTCCTCATCTAAGCCCCCCACACGTTTCCCTCCCTTTCCCCTTCTCTGCTCTGCTCTATTAATCTTCTTTAAATTTCCAGGCATTGCCACTACTACTACTGCATTAGCCAAATGGAGAGCCCAGACGTCGTTGTTCAAGATGTCGAGTATCTTGAGGCCGACAAGGAGGAGGATGGCAATGGCGCCGCGACCGAGGAGGAAGTGGAAGTTAGTGAAGCAGTAGCTTTTGACGTCGAGGAGCCTCTTCCTCCTGTGAGCATAGCCGCAGAAGAGCAACCTCCTCGTGATACAGAGGCAACTGCAACTACTGAGGTGACCTCTTGGCCTCGTTTGGTTTGCGGAATGGAAGGAAAAAGAAATCAATTTATTGGCATTTTCTTTTCTTTGGGAAATTACAATTCTCAATTATTTTTCTTTCCGATATTTAGAAATGCATTTACTTAAATATGGAATGTGGGAAAGTGATTTCTTGCTTGGATGATGGAATCACTTTCCTCTCTAATTTTACTTCCATTAGGAATCACTTTTCTTTCCTCCTCAATTCCTTTGGCATCCAAACATAGGAAAATAATCACTTTCTTTTCCCAACCGATGATTCCGCGAACCAAACGAGTGCCGCGTACGTACTTCTTGTAAAATATTTCTTTCCTATTGCTGATTCTCGTGTGCATGTGCAGCTCGCTCCGGTCCCGCTCTTGGAGCGTCCCTCGTCGTTGTGGAATTGTTGCGGATTACTTGATGCTTTCAAGCAAAACTTATAATTTCGGTGAGATTTTTTTTTGAGGTTTATTTATTGTTATGACAGTAAACATCTTTTCTTACTCATGAAATCAAGTCATATTCATATATATAGTTAACTGTCTCATACTTCGCCTACCGTACGTGTCCGTGTTGAGTCATCATGTCCATTTCGTATCGTATTTGTTAGTGGAGTAGCGATTTGGTTGAGCCTGTTCTTTTAGACAAATAGGTAAGTATCCTCCCCAGACTCAGATTCGAAGTACCAAACCATCGGTTCCGATATGCATGGTTAAACCCTAGGAGGCATGCTGGGCCGTGCCCTGTCGGACACGTTTTGGACACTCCAAAAATATACTAGGACACACCATAAATATGGGTCATGTCCATATCACATGTCGTTACCGTGTCGTGTTGTATCCATATCCATGTAACATAGGCTAAACCTTTATCTAAAAGGTAAAAGATAGGTTAAACCAGACTACAAAACTATCCAGAATACAATTGCTTCCATCACAATTACAAAATCATACTAATACCACCCTTTGGTCTAGAACCAATACTATATGGGTAGATTAACAAAAAAATGCAAATTTGTTCTGTTAAATTCAACTATATAAAAAAGAAAAGTTAATCTGTTTGAATATTTTTTTTTTTTTTTTTAAGATTCTACCCGTATCTTGATATGTTTCTCATGAGATTTTAGTCCTATCTTACTCTCATACATTTTAGATGAACTTTTCAATAAGTATGATAAATATCATTCAATCAGACTAAGATTCTACCCCTATCTTCATATGTTTCTTATTTAGATTCTAGCCCTATTTTACTCTCATTCCTTTGATATGAACTCTTCAATATGTATTATAGGTAGAAAAGGAAATAAAAACTAGGTTAACTCGATACAATTGACTGATTTATCATCTTCGAACTATTTAATTTAATTTTGATAGAAGATGAATTTATGGTTAAAAATATATATAGTTAAGATATTGGAGCTAAACTAAACATTAACATTATAGAACTGGACAAGAAGATCATGAGACGATGAAACTTGTTTATATATGGCACAACTTTTTTGCACCTGAATTAGATTGCTACATTTAGGTTACAATTTTCCGCAGAGCTTCCACGATGGTAATTGTTTAGGTTAATTTATAATTTTTCTCTATGAAGTAACCTAGTATTATAACTTAACAGGCTTGTGCTCAAACTAATTAGAAAGCAATATGTAAAGGTCCAAAAGTATTGATCATTGTGCATCAAAAATTTCCAAAATATTTATGCACCTAAACATTGTCACTATTTTCAAGTTTCACAATATCTTGTACTACTAGTGCAATCATGTAAATAAATAAATACTTAAGAAGCAACTGCTTCCAAATTTCCTTGAGAGTGGAAGTCATGAGCAAACCGTTTCAGACATTTTAAAGCCCCTGTATAATACTAAAAATGATCTTCTTAACAGAAAATATATTTTTCAGGTTAAATAATTTAGGACATTCCGATTTCTGGGGCCATGTGCGTAGGGGTGAGCATTATTCGGTTTTGGACCGAAAATCGAACCGAACCGAACCGAAGACGAGATTCAGTTCGATTTCAAAAAAATTAGGTGCGGTTTCAAAATACAAAAATTCCTTATTTGATTTTGATTTCGGGTCCAATACAGAAAACCGAAAATTTACAAACTAAGCATTATTAACACTGTTAGTCTTATAAAAAAATACTATCAAGGACACAGTTATCACATCACTGACACTCTGTGTCACTCTTCATTTTGAATTTCTGCAGCAACAACAGCTCCTAAAGAAGATTGATGACTTGCACTGCATCTTCTTCCCAACTTATATAATCTGTCGGGGATTTTAGGAAGGAGCTAGAGCCCTTTCATAACAAGATTACCTTTTAGGCCAAGAACTAGTAGGTACTTAATTGTATGGGAAATCTCTCTTTATGCTAAACATACAAATCTTGCGCCAAAGTTAACAGTCTAAGGAAATATATGTTGCTTGCGACGACAGAGTCTACGTTATTAGGTAGAACAATTGGAGTTGATAATTATATTTTCTACTTGATTTATGTTTATGAAATAACTTAATTTATGCCAAAAATTTCATTCTAAAACTGGTTTGGTCATTTGGCCTAGCTTCCATTGCTTTTATATATTTTTGTCTTACTATTTTGCTATGTAACATATTTGTTGCTTTACCATCTTATACAGAAACATGAACTCTGTATCATGAAAAGACGAAGCCATTGAAGACATTGTATCAAGTCTAATATACAACAGGAGTGAATTATTTAGATTGGTGTGTTTCATAAGAAGATTGCTTTGCTTTGGATGATCTTATTCTTCGCAGAGGAGAAAGCGACTGATGTTATTGTTTTGTCCAATGTTTGTTGATCTTGATTTAATTGCTTTGGTTATATTTGTAAAGTTCTCATATAATTGATTTTTCTTGTTTTTGGTTGTCTATTGATCTTTGATTAATTTATAACTATAGTTAAGTTATTGAGTCTATATTGTAGATTCTTAAGTGACTGAATCCTTTGAGGGTTCTCCATAGACTTCTATTTATAATACCTGATGACTTAACAACATACAATAGTGTCTTTACAAATTACAAATTAAAAGAGAAGAATATCTCTCTTTGTTGGTTGAGCACAATCAACCAATTAGCTACAACGAATTGCATCACTCTTCATTGAGTGTGCAAAACTCGTAACCAGTCTGCATCAATCCTCAAGAATTATCACCAGTCTTCAGGGATGATCATCATCAGTCTTCAGGTAGCATATTAACACGAGTGTATGGAAATATATAGATGTATATGGACTTTACCAATAACTTGATTCGGATGTGGGTGCCTCGCTAAAAGGAAAAAAAAGGAAAAATTTATGAAATGCCCAAAAAACGAAATTTTTTATGAAAAATCCACCGTGCAATAACATTTCATCGCGTGCCCAGAATTAACAAAAAATATATAAAGCGGGTTCCGAATGATCTTTTTGTCCTTCCTTCTAATTTATTGAAAACATCCACGAAACTACTCTTAAAAAAAACGTTTCGATACTTCAACTTCTTTCATACGCTGCTCACTTTCGAATCTAGGTTTTCTCCTCAAAAATCTTCAAAAACTCGTCGAAAAATTTCGGAAAGACCGAGACAAACGACAAAAGTGCTAAAACGGAGGTCCAAACATCATTTTTTTTCGATTCTAAAATTTCGGAAGGCCGACTAACAAAATTATTGTTATTCTCAGGCTCCTCGAAAATACGCTCATTTTGCGACAAACCGAACCTCGTTTCGACCTCCCAGTCAAACGTTATGGTCCTTCAAAGTTTCAACTGACCATAAAATGCAGGAGAATGACCATTCTCAGTGTTAGAACACGAAGAATGTTAATTTCGCATGAGGGTGGCCATTCTCCGTGTTAGTAACACGGAGAATGACATTCTCCGTCTTAATTTACATGGAGAATGACTATTCTCTGTGTTATTAACACGGAGAATGACATTCTCCGTCTTAATTTACACGAAGAATGACATTCTCCGTCTTAATTTACACGGAGAATGACCATTTTCTGTGTTAGTAACACGGAGAATGACATTCTTCGTCTTAATTTACACGGAGAATGGCATTCTCCGTCTTAATTTACACGGAGAATGACCATTCTCCATGCTAATTAATTACACGGAGAATGGCCATTCAAATGTTAAAACACAGGAGAATGCCATTCTCTGTGTTAGAAACACGGAGAATGCCATTCTCCGTGTTTCTAATACGGAGAATGGTATTCCCCGTGTTAATTTACACGGAGAATGGCATTCTCCTTGTTAAAATGCAGGAGAATGACTATTCTTCGTGTTATATCGACGGAGAACAGTTGACAGAAACCTAATTTTTTATTTTTTATTTTTGTGGAAAGAAATTTAACATGAATAAAGATTCAAGAGTTTTCTTTTTTCTTTCAAAACAATGCTAACTCTTATGGAAAAGAAGAAGAAGATCTTCTCTCCATAATTGATCTATTGTCGGAAAAGAAGAAGAAGAAGATGAGCGATGATCGGAGTTCGACTGAAAAAAAAGCACGGTGAATTACGAACGATCTTTGCGATCTCTGCTGAAGATGAGAGCAATGGAATTCAAATCTCTCGTGAAGAAGAAGAAGAAGAAGAAGAAGAAGAAGAAGAAGAAGAAGAAGAAGACGACGAGAATCGCAACCAAATCTGAGTTTGTGCGGAGGGGTAGTTATGGTATTAATTTTGTAAATACAGAGCATCTAAAGGGAATCTTGGAATAGTTAACGTGGAAATATATAATTCTGGGCATTTCATAAAATCCATCCTGCGGACGGATTTTTCATAAAAAGCAACTCCGAAATTGGGTTTCTCAGAAATTTCCAAGAAAAAAAAGAAGTAAATGGACTTTACCAAAGGAAAAAAAAAGTATATGGACTATACCAATAACTTGGTATATGGACTTTACCAGTAACTTGATTGGGATGTATATGGACTTTACCAAAGAAAAAAAAAGAGTCAATATCTAGTGGTATGACATTCCTGATATGGGTGCCTCGCTAAAATCTTCTTAGAGAGCCAAAAACTCAATAGAAAAAAAACATTTCTAAGTTAGAAAAATAGTACCTCAAATTTAAATGAGTATACTTTTGGATATCTTTCCTAATTTTGATATTATTTCAAACTACGAGCATTGCAATTACATAGAACCTTCGAAAGAACCTTCGAAATTCAATGCCATGAACGACCTTGCGTGCATAACACGAAGTTGTTACGTCACATATTTCAATTATAACTGATTTCGCATGTATGATACCAAGTTATGAACCTCGTGAAGGCATGTAAAGTTTCATGACTCTACCGGCATAATTATAAAGAAAGAAGTATTGAGTAAACTAATATTAGTCTCAAATACACAGACACATCTAGTGGATATAACTTTCGTTATGTGTATGTCACTTACACTAATTTTTCTGATGTTTAGTACACCCGGCATTCTTTCAAAGAACAAATTTCCATTCTTACTCTTCCTTCTCTGTATGAATAATAATAGATATCCATGCATATGAAACATAAATCAGTGTGACTGAGAGAGTGTTTCTCACAGAAAGATTTATGATTTCTTCCCAATCAAAACCCTCACCCATCTATGATTAGTGTAGCTATGCTGCTGGAATTGCGGGTATCTCTCATTTTCATAGTTTCCATACATTTCGTTTTGTCTTGTGTAGTATCCCTCTTGATTTTTCCTTTTTGCTCGGGTGACAAGTTCACATGTTGTATGATCCAGCCTTTCGGAAGAAAGTTTTAAATTTCAGTGTACGGATCAAAATTTTTGTGCACAGTCGACAAATACGAGTTCTGTCAATTTTTTTACACATCGACAATAACCGTACCCATATTTCCGTACAAATCAGTTGGTACCAGGATTATCCGAATCAACGAGACGATATCCAATCCGTAATTTTGATTAAAATATAAATATTTAAGTAGCTCACTTCGAGCCTCAGTTAAATTTTAACGAAATATAACCTGAAAGGTGAAGAGTTTACCAAGATCGAGAAATAACGTTCCTCGTAAAAATTTTAGTTGCGGTTGCGGAGTTATGGTCGGGCGAACTCAGAGCTGAATTTTTCATGATGTGCATGTTCTTTGTTTTCTCCTTCCTATGTTTTTTCTCCCCCTAAACTGTAGTCCGACAAGCTGGTTGGTGATAGGGGACTAGCAAAGAGTCGAGTGTGGTAGGACTAAACAGCCCTAAGTGCTATCGGTACTCTTGTCCAGTAGTACAGTATTGGACACAAATGAACATTTCAAAATAGTGTCCGTCTTTGTAGGTTGGGTTTGGCTACTTCTAAATGCTAGGTAGCACAGACACTTCATGAATCTAAAAAGTGTCTGTTTCGTGTCAGACAAGTATTGGACACAAATGAACATTTCAAAAAATAATATGACACACCAAAATAGGTACCGTGTCCATGTTGACGTGTTGTATCCGTGTACATGCAATATAGTTCAAGTCAGGGAAATATGTATGTATAGGTTGGGGTGGCCTTTAGTCCAACCAAAAAATAAATAAATAAAATTTCAACTTAGTCCAAACTTATCATAGTCTAGTCCAACTCTTATCTCAGAGTAGCATAACCCAACTACCAAACCCGTATACATACAACAACCACCATTGCTCCATTATTATTATTATTTTTTTTTTTTTTTTTTTTAAAGTTTAGCTCAAGACGGCTCGAATTTCATGCTCCGCTCTTTGTCTAAAAGTTAATGGGTTTGAGTGAACTAAAGTTTAACTCCTATTTGCTTTGAAATTTGCTTATGTAATTCTTGGACATTGGTGGTATATAATCGGAAGACTAGGTCCATAGGCTCATGCCGGAGCTTATCAAGTCTTATGGACCCGAACCCATGACCGGTCTAGGGATAAATCTATCATTACATAATCAAATATGAAATAGATTATGTGGATATCTACGATTGTACTTCTTGCTTTTATGTTAAAACCCGAAACTTGACATGTAAGTTAGGATTTAGGGTTAAAGTCTACACAAGCTATAAATAGTTCTCGATATCTTCTTCCAACGGTTCACTCATATTTTGTATCCAAAAACACTGCCAAAATTCATACTCACCTCAAATCTTAGTCTGGCTTAAATGTTGGAGTGGCAACGGGGGAACTTTTTCTGCCCCTCTTATGTTTATTCATATAATCAAGAAAGTAAGGAGAAAAACATATCTGAAAAGATTTTTCAAAGTTCCAAAGCATTAAGCCAACTTTCCATACAAACTTAATAATCTATTAAGCAATCCAATAAATTGTTAAGTAAAGGGGTTAAGTCTAACCCAACCCAAGGCAACTAAACCAAAGTTTAACCAACCAATAGAAACTAGCTGAACATAAGCCAATAAAACTAGACACAAGGGCGATTATTCGAAATCATGGTTTAACCAGCTAAGATCAACTTAGGTTAACGGACAATTAATCCATTCCAATCATTCAGGTCACTCAGTTGTGATCAATCCAACAGGGTCAAGCTATAAGCAATATGTTCTAATCCAATCCAATGAGTAAGTCATATGTAATCAATTCCAAGCTTAATCTAGGAGACTAAGTTTTGCCAATTCACAATCCCATTTTATTTCAAAATCAAAACCATCAAATATGACCAACCCCAATCTTTATTCAACAGAAATCGAATCCACCAATTTATTGTTGTTCAACTCAAACCAAAGTTAGTCACAAAAGAAACCCAAAATCCAAGTCTAACCAACCTAAGTCCTACTAGGATCTAAGTTATTACGATTCCAAACCGATCCAGATCCAACCCATATTGATCTGAACCAACCCCAGACTCGACCTGACCCGGATAATATGACTAGACCTGAACCCAAATGAGCTAGACCCAACCCAATTACAATTATTTTTTATTTATTTTCCATGGAAATAAATGTATCCAGCTATTTTGGGGAGTATATTTTTCAAGATTTGTGGAAAAAATTACTTTTTGGGTATTAAAATTTTTGAAGATAAATTTTATAATCAAAACTAGGAAGACTTAATGCAAAGAGGCACCCTTAATGCAAAAAGGCTTTATAAAAGATAAAGCACCCAAATCTAAGACTTTCTTTCACCTAAATCTAGAACTTTCTTTCTCATTTTGTACACAATGCTGAACTTTGAAGTAAAGTTTGAAGTTTAGTTTCAAATTATGAAGACTCAAATAAGTGAGTATGATGGTTACAGAAAGCAAAGGGTTTTCCACAACAAAAAGACACTGCTTAAAGTGAAGAACCTCGATCCAAAAGTGCAATATATGATGGTTCTCTCGTCTAAACAATGACACTACCAAAAGATTGATGAGGTCAAAAGGTTATTGACATGATTCTGGGTTAAGGAAGGAGGCCAGCGGCCAACATACCTTGTCCTTTTCTAGAAGAAGATGTTGGGAATGAGATACGTTTTCATGCGCTCCGATATCGTGTCTGAGACATTGTCGTAATGGAAATTTAAGCCAACCCATCTGAAATAATCAACCCCGTCTAACGGACACCAAGCACAGATAAAGACAAGTATATGGCGATGACTACGTCACCTGGACAAATCTCAATCTCTATAACTCAGATGAAATTACAAGATTGACAAAAACTAATGTTGAATCATTTGTCCTAATAAGTTGGCGAAGTCCTAAGAGTAAAGTGCGACTTTCTCTTAGATTTCCTGTGGACGAGTAGGATGAGAAAAACCTATTTTAGGTCATAATAGGATTTCTTAAATAGGAAGCCCTCAAATAAGAATCGTACTACACCTAAAATAGCCTATCAACATCCTATTTTAGATTATAATAGGATCTCTTAAATAGAAAATCCTGAAATAAGAATCATATTATATCTAAAATAGTCCAACACTAATTATTGACATCGAAATCAAATTAAATCAAATATTTAATTAGATTTGGACTCCATAAATATGCTATTATCAAATCCAGACTGGATTCCAACAGAAGATTCATCCATTAAACTTTTTTTTTTTCCTCTTAATAAAACTTGAATCAACCATACATTTCTATAGGTTAAAATCTCTCTCCTTAATACACAGTAGATAATTGTACCTGTAAATGTGACAAGTGCAACAATTGTTACATTTCATGAGCAATATTTGATATTTGCAGCTGGTATCATTTATTTATGGTCTTTCTGTATCATATCTTTCAGTAGTAGCTCCATAATTCACGCACACAAGATGAACACAACAACATAACAATATTTACGTGAAAAAAATCTGATGGAAAAAATTACGGAACAGTCTGACCTCATCCGAAAAAACATCCATTAATGGAATAAAAAAAATACACCGATTCATTTACAAATTTTTCCACCTATTCACAAGGATCACTGTAACACTTCCAATAGATAAAAATATATTACAGTGAACAAAAGACGAGGAAAACCAGGAAGAACTAATAAAGAATCCCTCGAAACGTTTTCTCCTCAAAACAACTTCCGAAAGTCCGAATCACCTCTTCTCTCTCCATAGAAAATTGTGCCTTAGAAAATTCTCTCTCCTCTCTATATGTTGTATGGGGATTATGGTTAGAAAATCCATATTTAAGTCACTATTAAATTCCGAAAAGATATGAATCATTGATTTAGATCCAAGTGATTTAAAAATATCCGAATTGGACCTTAGCCCATGGCGCAGTATACGCATATAGACGGTATACCGCCGATCAACTGCCAAGCGATTCGGGAGCAACAACGAAAATATAAGAAAGTTCTGGAACGAAAACAATTCGTTTGTTTGGTTGCATACCGATCGTCGGTGTACCTCCAGCCCTGATATTGTCCTGTCAACTCTCCGAATTTCTTCGACATGCGGTCGCACTATGGATGTTCTCCACATATGTTGAAAATTCCACCCAACAACAACATGGTTCGCAGCTGCGCACATCCGTTCCTTAGCAGCACAAGAGCTGGGCAGTTGGTCATAGGGGTGAGCATTCGGTTTATTCGGTTCCAACCGAACCGAATAACCGAAAACCGAAACCGAATAAGCAAAACCGAAACCGAACCGAATTAAATCGGTTCGATTTTCGGTTTATTCGATTTTTGAGTTATTTGTGCTTTTTTGTTATATATATATATATATATATATATATATATATATATATATATATATATATATATATATATATATATATATATATATATATATATATATATAAACTAAAACAATTTATTCGGTTTTCAGTTTTAAATCGAATCCAAAATCAAAACCGAAACCGAATAAAAAAAATTAGTATTTTTAAAACCGAAATCGAACCGAATTTTTTTAAAATCGAACCGAATTTGTTATTCGATTCGGTTCGTTTTTATGTCCAAAACCGAATAATGTTCACCCCTAGTTGGTCATAGTTTCACTTGTTGCTGCATTCCCTTTGTATTGGTTGTCGGCAATAAAAGTGTATGTACTCCCGTAACATTCCGATACGTTGGTTGGAAAAATGATCTGCAATGTTGATAAGGAAAAACCAGCAAGATTTGTCGGCAAGGCCAACACGTGTGCAATCAAAGAACAAATGCCGCCGGATCTATCCACATCAGCAATTAAGTCACATGCACCTCCATTACATCCACTCCAATTCATGTGAATTCGCAACCTCCATCAACTCCAAAGCAGCCTTCCAATGATCAGCGTACGCGTATCAGGTTTCACCGTCAAATCTTCCGTAGACAATATCCCATTCCTTGTCCGTACTCACGGGCAAGAACTACTCAAAGTGCAATAATATCTGCTTAGAATAACTTTTTATTGGTTGATAATTAGATGAAGCAGAAGATATTTTAGTTATTTGTATCAAGTTTAAATTTTCTTCTTACATGCACAACAATGACAGGTAGAGATCAAATTAGTAGCATACTCGATCAAACGGATTATTTTCTCGCCTACTACAGATACCATACTACCTCCTATGAAATGAAAATCCATAACCCCAATTGCTATGAAAATTAGGGGTGTCAACGGATGCTTATTAGTACGGACATGACAATATCCGTATTCGTATCCGAATTTTTTTTGTAATATTCGAATCCGATCCGATATCCGAACGGATATCTCTTTTGACACTCCGAATTCGTATCCGTCTAGTTTAACGGATATCGAATAATATCCGATCCGATTATCTAAAAAATTCGAATACTAGTATTCGAATATCCGAAATCCGAAATATTAAAAATTTAGTTATTATCCGAATATTCGAAAACCAAATTCAATTTCTCTACATATATTGTAAATTGTAATTAAAATATATTACTATTATATATAAATTATATTATAATTAATTTATGTAAAAGTCAGTTGAGAATAAAATACTTTAATGTTCTCTATTAATTAATATATATTACATATACATTATACTATAATATATATAAAATTTCGGATATCCGAATCCGATATCCGAATTCGATATCCGAAATTTACAATTTAAAGTCGGATCGGATATTAACGGATTCGAATACCCTGATATCCGAATTCGTATCCGAAAATGGATAATATCCAAAAAATATTCGGATATCCGAATCCGATATCCGAAACTTCGAAAAATATCCGAAAGTTCGGATACGGAATCGGACCGGATTCGAATTTTCGACTATCCATTGACAGGTCTAATGAAAATGCCATTTAGTTGACCTATGCATGTTTGAACAACTTCAGTTAACCCTGTCCTTCTTTGATAAGAATGGATACGATCTCTATAAGTTTTTCTCCTCCGAATGAAATTCAATGGGATCCATAGAGAACATATCTTCATCCTTAGGATCCCAAGTGCCCAGATCAATCAAAAATTCGATTTTATCTGAACTACTCATTTTCAAATGACATCCACGCTGTTCACAAATATTCATTTTTGACCTAAAAAAGAACACAACCAGGGCACGCCGGAGGGTTAGATTGTCTGAGCCGGAGCCTATTTTGGTTATCTCTTGATCCTTGTTTTAGGTAGCTCATAGGAAGCCACCTGTGACCTCGATCTCTTGCAGGTTACGCTGGACCTCAAAGGTTATCCTAAGCATATGGATTTGCCCAAATCCGAAGTCTTGTCAGGTTTACTCCTGAGCAACCCACCACCATGATAGATGTCAACACCAAGCCACTGCTGACAACCTCCGCATTTCCGTAACCAAGTCAACATTGCCTACCATTTTTAACACAGTTCCTAAAATTTGGCCCCTCTTGATCTGGAGAAAAAGCAAGCACACAGTGACGGAGGAAGCCAGCTAGAGTTGAAAGAGAGTGCAAGTGTTCACATGATCCAATAGGTTTTGCACCTAACTATGTGTCTCACTTGTGCTTCTTCCGTCGATTAACAAAACTCTGGTTCAATTACTTTCTGATACTTAATTGCTCGGCCAAGATGTCTACTTCCAATCACGAACGATGGTGATTCAGTTCTCTTCTTAATATATGGTATCGCTTTTCTGAAACATTAACATTTTCTGATTGCTAACCAATCAAGAACAGAGTGGCATTGTTGGTTTCTACTTGTGTTAATGTTATGAGACTGGCGCAGTGCTACTATATATGCAGAGGACTCAAACTGCAAGCCTGAAGACATCTGAAGTGTGCAGAAATGGCGAGGTCTGCTGTTGTAGCACTCTATATTACTGTCGGCTGTATCGCATTCATCGTGTCCAAGATCACCGTCTCCGTGCTACTCTATAAACGGTGGTTAAGGAGACGACGGATCGTCGAAGAAGATCTTTGTGGTTAGTTTTCTGACTCCTTGTGATAGCATCCCGAACTTTCTGCACAATAATAAATAGTCCTCGAAGTGATAACAATATATATCTATGCTCAATCACATGACTAGTAAACGGAAACAATCACACACACGATCACAGTCCACTATATCTCTTTTGGTACATATACATATCAATCTCCTTGAAATAATATACAATGAATAGTACATAAATGATTTTACACTAATTTTAAGTCTTCCACAACAATCCTCCAAGCTAACCTGCTAACACCTGGTAGACAACGATCCAGCCAGAAAAGAAGCAAAGTATATCTCCGCATAATGTAACACAATAATCTTAAGCTAAGGTCGATTACTCATTCGTGTCCGGTAACAGGTGGGAAGATGGTGATGTTCCGGTGGTCTCAAGCAATGCAGTCCCTGACTTCAAAAGCCTTCATGAAGAAGGCGATGAGGCTGACGAACAAGGACGTCATCGGCTCCGGAGGCTACGGCACGGTGTACCGGCTGGAGGTGGGCGAGAGCACCGTCTTCGCCGTGAAGAGGCTGAACAAGGGGCACGCGGAGAGGGACCGGGGGTTCGAGAGGGAGCTGGAGGCCATGGGCGACATAAAGCACAGGAACGTCGTCCCCCTCCACGGATACTACGTAGCGCCTCAGTTCAACCTTCTCATATACGAACTGATGCAGAATGGAAGCTTGGACACATTGCTCCATGGTAATATCTTCTGAATTTTTATTTTCCGGGTTGCCAAGTTCAAGATCTTCAGGGTTTGCCTGGCAATTGTAGGGGTAGCTGTTATGAGAGGTCCGATTTTGCATGGTTTTTATGTAGCTGCTCAACCAGTCCAATCCATGTTTGATAATTCACTAAAGAGCGGTTTTGAAATTTTTTTACACGAATAAAATTAAATAGAGAAAGGTATTAGTAGTTATAATTATGTATTTTTGGTGAGGATATAATTATATAAATGAAATAAAATAATAAAAAATTTTAAAACCCATCGATTGTTGTTTATAAAGTCACCATCGATTTTCGGAAATTTTTGAGCTGACCAAAACTAGTATCCCAAAAATATTAACAAGCAAGGGTTTCACAAACGGCCGGTTCAAAAATATAACAGAACTGGTGAAAACACTGTTACCAAGCAGACCCTCAAGGAGGTTTATGGAACAGGAAAATGGAGCGAGGAGAAGCCTCTGGATTGGCCTTTGAGGCACAAGATAGCGCTCGGCGCGGCAAGGGGTCTGGCATACCTCCACCATGATTGTCTCCCCCACATAATCCACAGGGATATTAAATCGAGCAACATACTACTGGATCACAACATGGAGGCAAGGGTGTCCGATTTCGGACTGGCGACACTGATGGAACCGGATCAGACTCATGTGTCGACGATCGTAGCTGGAACTTTCGGGTATTTGGCACCAGGTAAATATCTTTTCAACAAGAAAGATCGAAATTTTTTGTTATCTGTTCCTAGTATTGATGATTTTTTTTGTGGGTATTGCTCTGTTTGTCCTCTGCAGAATACTTCGACACGGGAAGAGCAACGACGAAAGGAGATGTTTACAGCTTTGGTGTGGTTCTGCTTGAACTTCTAACTGGGAAGAGACCGACTGACGAGGCGTTTATCGAGGAAGGCACGAAGCTGGTCACCTGGGTAAATCCTTCTGACATCAAATTTTTTTTCCATTTGATTACATTGCGATTACGATTACATTACATTGTACCAAACGAGGCCAAAACAAGTAGAAACTTTGGTTTGCAGGATTGGACAACATAATGTAATTGGCATTACGTTGTCAATCTAACTCGGGTGTTTGGTTGGACAAAAAAATTAGATGTAATGTAATCGCGATTACAAGTTTGATTACATTACATCAGTTTCTTCTAAACTTAATTACATCATAAAACCTATGTAATCGTAATTACATTACAACTTAAGCGGAAGGTTGGTATGCTATAATTTGATCTTTTTGTTCGTTTTTGGTCATTTTTTGCTGTTTTTGTTTGTTTTTTGTCGTTTTTGGTCATTTTTGGTTCGTTTTTTTGGTCGTTTTTGTTCGTTTTTTGTCATTTTTTGTTCGTTTTTTTGGTCATTTTTTTGTTATTTTTGTTTGTTTTTTGTCGTTTTTTGTCGTTCTTGTTCGTTTTTGGTCTTTTTTTTTGTTGTTTTTGTTCGTTTTTTGTTATTTTTGTTCGTTTTTGGTTTGTGTTTGTTTTTTTTCGTTTTTGTCATTTTTGTTGTTTTTGTCCCGTTTTTTGTCGTTTTTGTTCGTTTTTTGTCATTTTTGTTCCTTTTTTGTTGTTTTTGTTTATTTTTTTGTCGTTTTGTCCTTTTTTGTTGTTTTTGTCCTTTTTGTCGTTTTTGTTCGTTTTTTGTCCTTTTTTGTTATTTTTTGTCTTTTTTTGTTCGTTTTTTGGTCGTTTTTGTCGTTATTTTTCATTTTTTGTAATTTTTGTTCGTTTTTTTGTCATTTTTGTTCGGTTTTTTGTCGTTTTAAATCCGTTTTTTTGTTCGTTTTTTTGTCTTTTTTGTCGTTTTTGTTCGTTTTTTGTCATTTTTTTTCGTTTTTTGTTGTTTTTGTTTGTTTTTTGTTCGTTTTTGTCCTTTTTTGTTGTTTTTGTCCTTTTTGTCGTTTTTGTTCGTTTTTGTCATTTTTGTTCGTTTTTTGTTATTTTTATTTTATTTGTCGTTTTTGTCCTTTTTTTGTTATTTTTGTCCATTTTTTGTCGTTTTTGTTCTTTTTTGTCATTTTTGTTCGTTTTTGGTTGTTTTTGTTTTTTTGTCGTTTTTGTCATTATTTTTGTTCTTTTTGCCCTTTTTTGTCGTTTTTGTTCATTTTTTATCGTTTTTGTCAATTTTTTACGTTTTTTTTATCATTTTTTGTCGATTTTGCACATTTCTGCATGTTATTTATCTATTTTTGTCGATCTTGTACGTTTTTGACCATTTTTTATGTTTTTATCGTCTTCTATCGTTTTTGGTCGATTTTGCATGTTTTTTGTCGCTTTTTTTTAATCTTTTTTTGCTGTTTTTGGGGTCTTTTTTTTACTTTTTTATGGTCGTTTATGCTCGTTTTTCTTTTTGTTTGTTGTTTTGACGTTTTTGTTCCCTTTTTTGTCGTTTTTTGGATTTTTTTTTACAATTTTTTAATCTTTTTCTCGTTTTTTTGCTCATTTTAATTCCCTCTTGTTTTTGGTCTTTTTTCGTATTTTTGTTTTTTTGTCATTTCTGTTCCTTTTTATCGTTTTTTATTTTTTTTTTGCTCTTTTTTATCTTTTTTGTCATTTTTTTTGTCGTTTTTGTTCATTTTTGCCCCTTTTTTTTGTCGTTTATCGTCTTTTTTTTTCCTTTCATTTATTGTTGTTTTTTGTCAATTTTTTTTGTTTTTAGTCATTTTTTATCATTATTTGTCACTTTTTATGGTTTTCACATTTTTATCTTTTTTTCGTTTTTCTTTTTTATCGCTTTTTCATTTTTTGGTTTTTTTCTTCTGTTTTGTTCGTTTGTCATTTTTTGTATTTTGTATTTTTTGTCTTTTTTTTCGTTTTTGGTCTTTTTTAGCAGAAAACAAACCATTTTTTCCCTTATTTATTTATTATTTATTTTTAGTTTATTTCTTTTTAAAATTTTAAAATTTTTTTGTGATCCACTTTTTAAATTTTATGTTGTATTTAAAAAAATATTAAATTAGAAACTTAATTACATTACATGGTAAACCAAACATATGAATGCAATTGACATTACATTACATGGTTTGATTACATGCTTCAACCAAACATAGTAATGTAATTGTAATTTCATTACATTACAAACTCAATTACATTACAAATCAAATTCCATTACGATTACGATTACATTACAATGACCCAAACGCAACCTAGGTTTCTGCACTCTATTTCTTATACAGATGATAATAACTAAGAAAGCTCTAATTCCGCCCATCTATGCATCCAGACTCTGTTATGCTTGCATATTTTTCTTCTCTATAATCATCTGGTTGACAACTATCAGTAACATTACTTCAATCTTCGAAGTCAGCATCCCTGTGTTTCCATTATAGGCTAGAGTTTTGACAGAAGCTACTTCAATCATTCCACACATACTTCTTTCAAAAGTGAAGTAAGTGTTGGACCCACCATTGAAGTCAATTCATACCGATTATACGTATGAACGTTCAGCACAATCTATCTCGAACCAACCAGAGCTGTCCAAACCAGCTCCCATAACTATGGGCTCTGATACCACTGAAAGCACTGGATTGTGCTATACTAGAATTTCTTTACTTATGATTACCTAAAAGTAATTGCACCAAATTCTTAAAGCAGACCTTTCATCGACAATGTTGACCACTTGCTTCTCATAGTGCTAAGTTATATGATGCTTTCTCCTAGTGACAAATTCTCTGTGATTCATATATATGAACTGCTCCACAACACTCTGGTAACTATGTACACGTATATCTCACTGCCAGCTGCTCCATGATATGTGTTTCTTCGTGTTTTCTGTACGGCATCACGTCCAGTGGATCGTATGGTTGCAGTTTAGCCGATATCAAAAGCCATGAGAATGATAATGGCAATCGTACACATGGGGACCTTACCCTTTGGAGAGTTGAAAAATGCAATCATAAAGCAAACCATAAGTACATGATTTGACCCAGACATTAGGTAAATAAGAAACTGGCACAAGCAGCAAGGACTTAGTATTTGATAGGAATTGTGTAAAATACTTAGGGTCTGCTTGGCAATTAGAGGGGTAGCGGTTAAGAGGTGTTTTTAGGGTACCAGTTATGAGGAGTCCGATTTTGGGTGACTTTTGAGTAGCGGCTTTTAAATCAGTCCAATCTATGCTTGGTAATTCACTAACGAGCGATTCTGAAATTTTTTTAGATGAATAAAATTAAATAGGGAAGGGTATTAGTAGTTATAATTATATATTTTGGTGAGGACATAAATGGAATAAAATTATAAAATCCCTCAAAACCTACAGATTTGGGGTGTTTATAAAGACACCCAAAATTACATTACACCGATTTTGGGGGGTTTCGAGCCTACCAAAACCAGTGCGTAGAAAAAAAAAAATTTAACAAGTTGAGGTTTTCATAAACGGTCGGTTCAAAAACATCCCAGAACCGGTAAAAACAAAGTTACCAAGCAAACCCTTACTAACACGTTATATAAACAGTCGTACCAAAGAAGTTACCATTCCTTTGGAGACCAATGGAGAAGTGGGGATGAATGATAGGGTTCCCAGAGACATCATCATATCGTTTGCTAAAGGAATTATATTTGTTGTGACTGTACTTAATAGGCACTTCTGCAGTTATTCACATAAACTATTATGTCCTTCATATGAACTTGTTTCTATACAAAGTTTGTTTTCTTGTAATTTTAAGTTTCAGTCTGACACTGTAAATTGAACTTGGTAAAAATACATGACGGAACAGGTAAAAGGAGTAGTAGAAGAAAATAGAGAAGAACACGCGATCGATACCTCCATAAGAAGCTTTCAAGTCGACGAAGTTAAGAAAGTATTTGCAGTTGCAGAGAAGTGCCTAGAACCGGATCCTTCCAACAGACCAACCATGTCAGGAGTTGTCAAGATGCTTGAGGAAATAAGATCAGAGGAACTATAGATGGTTTTTTTGAGAGCTTTCATTGTTAACGATGTATATATAGGGGAGTACCGAGTATTACTAATTCGATGCAACTTTCTGATTCTTCACCTGCTCAGTATCAAGTTCTCGGAGTACATAAGTTCTAGTTTCAAGGTGTTTATCTGGATAAATTTCAAAATGTTGCTTTCCTGAAAACCTGCAGAATGCATAGTTGGGGAATCTATGACTAAATCTTCAATTTCATTGATACTCCAAACAATGTCATGATATGAAGTTTCTCTGTATTTCATTGTTTTGTCTCCTAAACCTCCCTAAGACTCGAGGTTCGCAGTATCGATATCGAAATCCATTTTGGACCCTTCTTATGAGCACCGATATCGTCTATTTTCAGCAGTTTCAGAAAGGAGTTTCGGAAAGCCAGTTAATGGTAAACAATAATTCACCAAGGGAATGGTAACTTATTTGTTACTGGGACAGGCCAGAACAATACGACAAAGCCAATATGGTGAACCTTGCATCGACCCTATAACTTTGAATTCTACAAATTGATATTAAGCATATGCGTAATCTTCGAAAGTGTACGTCATGTTCCTTAAAAGTATAATGGTTGCATTTTGATTAAGAAAATGTTTTACGTTCCTTATATATAGTTTTTATTAGCAAAGTCTTCGTTGTGCAATACGCATAGACCAGAAGACAAAAATATCCTGATAATGACGAAATTAACACAACGCATTAATAATCTAACAGTGAAAACAAAGCACACAAGGATTTATATGGTTCCGTCATGAACGACCTACTCCACAGGACAAGAGAATTTTTTTGATATGAATCAATGAGAGAACGTTACAAAAAAATTACAACAAACACCGCAACCGCAACCACAACTGCAACCCTCACTTTTGGCGAGATCTCCAACAGGCTCTCCTTCAACCTCTCTCAAAACTCCTTTACGTGGCTCTCTAGCAAGTCCCTAGAAAATCCTTATAGCAATCAATGGTATCAATCATCACTTTCCATCTACAAAGTTGACAACTACCAGTAATTACTCGATTCCAATGAGTTCTACTAGTGACCCATCTGTCAACTTACTTCAACCTTTGAAGTCAGCATCCCTGTGTTTCCATTGTAGGCTAGAGTATTGACAAAGGCTACTTCAATCATTCCACACATATTTCTTTCAAAAGTGAAGGAAGCACTGGATTGTGCTATACTAGAATTTCTTCACTTATGATACCTAAAAGTAATTGCACCAAATTCTTAAAGCAGACCTTTCATCAGCAATGTTGACCACTTTCCCTCCAAAACAACAAGACAGGTAATATTTAAGTGGTTATGTGATACCTTTGAACAAGCGTTATGAGTAATATTTAAGCGACTATGCGATGCCTTTGATGAAGCATTTTATGACCTAAGGTTTTTATTTTTCTTTATTTGTTTTTTTTCATTTTTATTAGGGAAAATTTATGAAATGTCCAAAAAACGAAAAAGTTTTATGAAAAACCCACCGCACAATAACATTTCATCGCGTGCCCAGAATTAGCAAAAAATATATAAAGGGGGTTCCGAATGATCTTTTTGTCATTTCTTCTAATTTATTGAAAACACCCACGAAACTACTTTTAAAAAAACGTTTCGATACTTCCACTTTTTCCATACGCTGCTCACTTTCGAATCTAGGTTTTCTCCTCAAAAATCTTCAAACCTTGTTTCAAAAACTCGTCGAGAACTTTCGAAAATGTCGACAAACGGTAAAACTGTTAAAACGGAGGTCCAAATATCATTTTTTTGCGATTCTAAAATTTCGGAAGGCCGACTAAGAAAAAAATCGTTAATCTTCGGCTCCTCGAAAAAATGCTCCTTTTGCAACAAACCGGACCTCGTTTCGATCTCCCAGTCAAAAGTTATGGCCCTTCAAAGTTTCAACTGGCCATAAAATTAAGGAGAATAATGATCATTCTCCGTGGTAATATCACAGAGAATGGCCATTCTCCGTGCTAAAACCACGGAGAATGATCATTCTCCTTGTTAAATTGACAAAATTGTCATCTTTATAATACCATAACTACCATTCGCACAAACTCAGATTTGGATTGCGATTTTCGTCTTCTTTTTCACGAGAGATCTGAATTCCATTGCTCTCATCTTCAGCGGAGATCGCAAAGATCGTTCGTAGTTCACTGTACTTTTCTTCAGTCGAACTCCGATCATCGATCATCATCATCATCATCATCATCATCATCGTGGAGAGATTTGAAGTTTTTCGGCGATTAGGTCAACTGTGGAGAGAAGATCTTCTTCTTCTTTTCCATAAGAGTTAGCATCGTTTTGAAAGAAGAACGAAAACTCTTGAATTTTTGTTCCTGACAAATTTTTTTCACAAAAAAAAAAGTTTTAGGTTTTTGTCGACTGTTCTCCATCATTCTCCGTGTTAAAATCACGGAGAATGACCATTCTCCGTGCTAAAACCACGGAGAATGGCCTTATTCCTATCAAAATGACGGAGAATGGCCATTCTCCGTGTCAAAATGACAGAGAATGGCCATTCTCTGTGCTAAAACCACGGAGAATGGCCATTCTCCGTGTCAAAACCACGGAGAATGGCCATTCTCCTTGTCAAAACCATGGAGAATGGCACCGTGATAAAATAACTGAGAATGGCCATTCTCCGTCATTTTAACACGGAGAATGGCCATTCTCCGTGTCAAAATGACGGAGAATGGCCATTCTCCGTGTTAAAATGACGAAAAATGACCATTCTTCGTGTCAAAAAGAATGACCATTCTTTGTATTAAAATGACGAAGAATGACCATTCTTCGTGTCAAAATGACGGAGAATGGTCATTCTCCGTATTAAAATGACGGAGAATGACTCCGTGATAAAATGACTGAGAATGGCCATTCTCCGTCATTTTAACACGAAGAATGACTATTCTTGGTCAATTTAACAAGGAGAATGGTCATTCTTCGTGGTTTTAGCACGGAGAATGACCATTCTCCGTGGTTTTAGCACGGAGAATGGCCATTCTCTGTGATATTACCGCGGAGAATGATCATTCTCCTGAATTTTATGGCCAGTTGAAATTTTGAAGGGCCATAACTTTTGATTGTGAGGTCGAAAGGAGATCCGGTTTGTCGCAAAAGGAGCGTATTTTCGAGGAGCCGAAGATTAACTATTTTATGTTAGTCGGCCTTCAGAAATTTTTGAATCGCGAAAAAATGATGTTTGGACCTCCGTTTTAACAGTTTTACCGTTTGTCGACCTTTTCGAAATTTTTCGACGAGTTTTTGAAATAAGGTTTGAAGATTTTTTAGAAGAAAACCTAGATTTGAAAGTGAGCAGCGTATGGAAGAAGAGAAAGTATCGAAACATTTTTTAAGAGTAGTTTCGTGGGTGTTTTCAATATATTAGAAGGAAGGGCAAAAAGGTCATTCGGAACCCCTTTTATATATTTTTTGCTAATTCTAGGCACGCGATGAAATGTTATTATGCAGTGGGATTTTCATAAAACTTTTTTTGTTTTTTGGGCATTTCATAAATTTTTCTGTTTTTTACCCTTATATTATAAGGTTTTACTTATTTTCGGGTTTAAAAGAACTGTAGATCACAACATCGATTTATTAAGTTAATACTTCTATTACGTACTTATGGATAAGTTCATAGGCCATGGCTTGGGAAAACTGCCATATAAAATGTCATCTTCTTATCAAAAGGAATAAAAGTAAACAAAATGTTCTTGTTTTCACTTGGTTTTAGGAACTTTTAGACTTGAAAACCACCATGGTGTATATCTTAATATAATAGCTATTCTTGTGTTGGAATATGAAAATTGCCACATAAAATGTCATATTCTTATCAAAAGTAATAAAAGTAAACAAAATGTTGGTGTTTTCACTAGGTTTTAGGAACTTTTAATCCCATATTGGAAAACCACCATGGTGTATATCCCAATATAATAGCTATGCTTGTGTACATGGGGTGAGGTGGCCCATGTGGGTTAATTTTTTTAGAGGGTTAAGTGTAAATCACTAGGAACAAGCTTTTGTTTTGTCACTCACTATGAGAAACCATATGAGCCAATTAGCCCCGTAGGGAACTAGCGACTCAGACTCGGGCGCAAAGTGGTGTTTTGATGACACACTTTGCACTTAGCACGACAATATCGGTGTATGTGCAGGCTATGCGGCGACTACGCCTGGCTCTATGAGGCACGACGTCATGCGCGCGCGGCTGCTTTCGGCGTGGGCCGCACATGCGGCACTGTCAGCATGCGGCGCGCTGCTGTGTCGGTGCATAGGACTCTGGGACGTGAATTTAGTAGGATTTTGTCGGACATCGCATATGCATGCACGAGCATGTCTATGTGCGCATAAGTGCTGGACTACTCTATATATAGAGCTCAACTCCTCTCATTTGGTAGAGTTGGAAAAATATAAGATAGAGAAAGTGAGGGCCACAAATCCAGTCCAGGAGGGTCTATGCGCCTCCTGCAGTGCTATACGCCTAAGAGCAGTTTGCTCACTCTTTCGTGTATCCAAGTTGTTCAAGAGTACTGGCAGGAGCGTTGCAGAAGTTCTTTGGTAAACTTGTTGTCTCCTGGGAGCATATCGTCTTTGGGCCGAATCTTGCTTTTTGCAACGATGACCTGTTCACCCCCAACAAGGAGTTGATTTTGGTTCTTCTCTTGTTGTATTTTCGTTCTATCTCATTGTAGCTTCTGCGAACATAAAGAGAAGAATGTTTTTGTTTATTTCATCTTCACCCTCTTTTGTTATTAATGTTCTATCCCAATTGCAGCTGCGTTTGTAAGGAAGAACGAGTTTTATTCTTTGTGTGCTTATAACCTGGGTTTTCTATATTTAATTGGGATCATGAAGTTCGGGGAGCAAATTTTTTGCATGGAACCCTGGACTTTATCTTTAGGATTAAACAGAGGACGGACTCAAAAGTCTTGATAATCCTAACCATAGAATTATAGTATCGAATTCAGAATTTAAGGAACGTTGTAAACAAAAACTGTGATGGGTTTTCTTCAAAGCTGCAAGAAAGTTGACAAAGATTTGGAAAGGACTGCTTCCTTTTCTACATGTTTCCAAAAGGGAAAATTTATGAAATGCCCAAAAATTTAAAAAGTTTTATGAAAAATCCACCCCAAAATAAACTTTCATCGCGTGCCCAGCATTAACTTAAAAATTAAAAAAAGGGCACGGCATGACCCTTTTGCCCTTCTAATTTATTAAGAATATCAACAAACCCAGCAATTTTTATGAAAAACGGTTCGATTCCAGAAGATACAAAACCAAGAGACTCTTCAAAAAAGTGTTTCTATCGCTCCCTCCTCTTCCATACTCTGTTCGGTTGCGATTTTAGGTCATCTCCTCCAAAAATCTTAGAAATTTCTTACAAGAAATCGCCAGCGAATCTCCATCACAATGTCGCAATCATCAGCAATGGATGTAGACCAAGTTAGAGAAGAAGGAGAAGAAGTAGTTGTTGGAAAGCAAACGAAAGGAGGGATGAATGTTATGAAGGTTGCTCGTAGACGAAATGCTCCAAAAGAAAAAGAAGTGCAAGAAGCAGTAGAAGAACAAGAACAACAAGAACAAGAAGTAGCAGGGGAGGAAGAAGAAGATCAAGAAGAAGGGAAGAAAAAAGGTAAAACTTTGAGACCTGTTCATTCTCCGTTTATATTGACGCGACAAATGAAAATGATCATTCTCCGTCTATAAAATACACGGAGGATGCCCTTTCTGTGTCATTTGAACTAGAAATGGCCATTCTCCGTCTATTTTGAGACGGAGAATGGCATTCTCCGTGTTTAAACACACGGAGAATGGCATTTTCTGTGTTTTTGACCTAAAGAACGAGCATTCTCCGCCTAATATGAGACGGAGAATGTCATTCTCCGTTATAAAATAGACGGAGAATGACCTTTCTTCTTACATTAACCTAGAGAAATGAACATTCTTCGTCTTACTGACACGGAGAATGCCATTCTCCGTCTATTTTATAACGGAGAATGGCATTCTCTGTCTATTTCGACACGGAGAATGACATTCTCCTTGTATTTTGACCTAGAGAATGAGCATTCTCCGCCTTATTGAGACGGAGAATGTCATTCTCTGGGTCAAAATAAAGGGAGAATGTCATTTCCCGTGTTAATACAAAACGGAGAATGCCATTCGCCGTCTATTTTAATACGGAGAATGTCATTCTCCGTTTTGTATTAACACGGAGAATGGCATTCTCCCTTTATTTTGATCTAAAGAACGAGCATTCTCCGCCTAATATGAGACGGAGAATGGCATTCTCCGTATTAAAACACGCGAAGAATGGCAATCTCCTTGTATTTTGACCTAAAGAATGAGCATTCTCCGCCTCATATTAGGCGGAGAATGCTCGTTCTTTAGATCAAAATAAAGGGAGAATGCCATTCTCCGTGTCAAAATAGACAGAGAATGGCATTCTCCGGGTCAAAAGAGACGGAGAATGTCATTCTCCGTTTTGTATTAACACGAAGAATGGCATTCTCCCTTTATTTTGATCTAAAGAACGAGCATTCTCCGCCTAATATGAGACGGAGAATGGCATTCTCCGTATTAAAACACGCGGAGAATGGCATTCTCCTTGTATTTTGACCTAAAGAATGAGCATTCTCCGCCTTATTGAGACGGAGAATGTCATTCTCTGGGTCAAAATAAAGGGAGAATGCCATTCCCCGTGTTAATACAAAACGGAGAATGAGATTCTCCGTCTCTTTTAAAACGGAGAATCACATTCTCCGTCTATTTTGACACGGAGAATGGCATTCTCCCTTTATTTTGATCTAAAGAACGAGCATTTTCCGTCTAATATGAGACGGAGAATGGCATTCTCCGCCTTACTGAGACGGAAAATGCTCATTCTCCGGGACAAAATAAAGGGAGAATGTCATTCTCCTTGTATTTTGACCTAGAGAATGAGCATTCTCCGTCTTTCTGAAGTGGAGAATGAGCATTCTCCGTCTTGCTAACGCGGAGAATGACATTCTCCGTTTTAAAACACGCGAAGAATGTCATTTTCCTTGTATTTTGACCTAAAGAATGAGCATTCTCCGCCTCATATTAGGCGGAGAATGCTCGTTCTTTAGATCAAAATAAAGGGAGAATGCCATTCTCCGTGTCAAAATAGACGGAGAATGGCATTCTCCGGGTCAAAAGAGACGGAGAATGTCACTCATAAGACGAAGAATGTTTATGAGTGAATGTGCAGTTCCTTTTGTACAATAAAAGAAAATGACAATGTAAATTGGCTAACAAATTCCTTGTATATATTCTGTTTGTCAGGTTTCTTTTGTAATGTATTTGTTTTCCTTTGTAATGAAATTTAATTTTTCGACTAATTTACATTGTTCTATATATGTAAATCTGTTTTGTTAAAGTTCTGTTGTTTGATTCAAACCTATAATGTCATTATCTGTGTTAATACAAATCTATAATGTGTGCATTTGGAACTTAGAAATGACCATTCTCCGTTTCGTATGAGACGGAGAATGTCATTCTCCGGGTCAAAATAGACGGAGAATGTCATTCTCCTTGTATTTTGACCTATAGAATGAGCATTCTCCGTCTTACTGACGCGAAGAATGGCATTCTCCGTTTTAAAACACGCGAAGAATGATTATTCTTTGTATTTTTGACCTAGAAAGGAACATTATCCGTCTTAGGGACACGGAGAATACCATTCTCCGTGTCAAAATAGACGGAGAATGCCATTCTCCGTGTCAAAATAGACGGAGAATGTCATTCTCCTTGTATTTTGACCTATAGAATGAGCATTCTCCGTCTTACTGACGCGAAGAATGACATTCTCCGTTTTAAAACATGCGGAGAATGATTATTCTTTGTATTTTTGACCTAGAAAGGAACATTATCCGTCTTAGGGACGCGGAGAATGCCATTCTCCGTGTCAAAATAGACGGAGAATGCCATTCTCCGTGTCAAAATAGACGGAGAATGATATTCTCCTTGTATTTTGACCTATAGAATGAGCATTCTCCGTCTTACTGACGCGGAGAATGGCATTCTCCGTTTTAAAACACGCGAAGAATGATTATTCTTTGTATTTTTGACCTAGAAAGGAACATTATCCGTCTTAGGGACGCGGAGAATGCCATTCTTCGTGTCAAAATAGACGGAGAATGTCATTCTCCGGGTCAAAAGAGACGAAGAATGCCATTCTCCTTGTATTTTGACCTATAGAATGAGCATTCTCCGTCTTACTGACGCGGAGAATGGCATTCTCCGTTTTAAAACACGCGGAGAATGATTATTCTTTGTATTTTTGACCTAGAAAGGAATATTATCCGTCTTAGGGACGCGGAGAATGCCATTCTCCGTGTCAAAATAGACGGAGAATGCCATTCTCCGTGTCAAAATAGACGGAGAATGCCATTCTCCTTGTATTTTGACCTATAGAATGAGCATTCTCCGTCTTACTGACGCGGAGAATGGCATTCTCCGTTTTAAAACACGCGGAAAATGATTATTCTTTGTATTTTTGACCTAGAAAGAAACATTATCCGTCTTAGGGACGCGGAGAATGCCATTCTCCGTGTCAAAATAGACGGAGAATGCCATTCTCCGTGTCAAAATAGACGGAGAATGTCATTCTCCTTGTATTTTGACCTATAGAATGAGCATTCTCCGTCTTACTGACGCGGAGAATGGCATTCTCCGTTTTAAAACACGCGGAGAATGATTATTTTTTGTATTTTTGACCTAGAAAGGAACATTATCCGTCTTAGGGACGCGGAGAATGCCATTCTCCGTGTCAAAATAGACGGAGAATGCCATTCTCCGTGTCAAAATAGACGGAGAATGCCATTCTCCTTGTATTTTTACCTAGGGAATGAGCATTCTCCGTCTTACTGACGCGGAGAATGGCATTCTTCGTTTTAAAACACGCGGAGAATGATTATTCTTTGTATTTTTGACCTAGAAAGGAACATTATCCGTCTTAGGGACGCGGAGAATGCCATTCTCCGTGTCAAAATAGACGGAGAATGCCATTCTCCGTGTCAAAATAGACGGAGAATGTCATTCTCCGGGTCAAAAGAGACGGAGAATGCCATTCTCCTTGTATTTTGACCTAGGGAATGAGCATTCTCCGTCTTACTGACGCGGAGAATGGCATTCTCCGTTTTAAAACACGCAGGGAATGATTATTCTCCTTGTATTTTTGACTTATAAATGGCCATTCTCCGTGGATCTAAAACGGAGAATGGTCATTCAATACATTATAAAGTCAGAGAGTATAAAGGAGAATAAGTTCTTATGCTGTTAATATATATGTGAAACATCAAATATGCAGAATTCAAACTATTACCATTAATATCAAAAAATGTAAGATATGTATTCAAAAAATAATTTTCAGTTATATAAAAGAAGGAATATATGTGTATGTATTAACGAGGGGGCGCTGCCCCCTTGACCACCGTAGCAGCATGTGGAGGCAGAGGACAAGTGCTGCGATTGTGATTGCATAATTCAAAACAATTCTGGCACCTTATCTTTCTCTTCTCTTTTCCCTTGTTCTCATATTTGCTCTTGTAACGGTCCGCTTTTGGTCGTCCAGGACCCCGTTTCGGAACAGGGGGTAGAACAACATCAGTGGGATTATTTTCAAACTGTTTTTCGCAATCTGGAACTGGACGAATGGCACATGAATATAACTTCTGGTAATAATCTGATGTCCAATACTGCTCCACAAAGTCGTAAACAGATTTATCTGAACCAACTCTGATGCATTGTATTGCATGGCTGCATGGGAATCCATATACCTTCCATCTACGACAACTACAATGACAATCAAGAAGATTCACCATATGGGAGGAAGTATCTGCGATCACCTCAAATTCGAAATCACCGGACCGATATACCCTATAACACATGCCATCATCTGTAAGCTGCTTCAGCATATCCTCAGCGTATGGAGTCAATTTGCTATTCAAACCAATTGCATCCTTGTGGCGATCCGAAATCATCTTCATCATCTTCACACGGATGACATTTACAATTGCTGATATAGGCAATTTCTTCTCAGCCTTTATCCATGCATTGAATGACTCTGCACAACTAGAAGCAACCTCACCGTATCTACATCCCGGGAAGAATGCGTTTGACCAGTGTTCAGGTTTTTGTTTATTCATCCAATTCACAACATGATCACAATTCAGATCATAAATCTTCTTAATTGCTTGTCTATACCCACCTTTATACAGAAAAACAAATAAGTAATAAAGAATTAGGTCAATTCACAAAATTATAAAAAAATAAGTGCATTCTCATAAGGATAATAGTCATTCTCCGTTCAAAAGCTAACGGAGAATGATATTCTCCGTTCTATGCAAGACGGAGAATAGTCATTTTTCGTTCAAAAGCTAACGGAGAATGACATTCTCCGTTCTATGCAGGACGGAGAATGGCCATTCTCCGTTTTAAAACACACGGAGAATGACTATTCTCCGTCTTACTGACGCGGAGAATGGTCATTTTCCTTGTTAAATTAATGGTAAATGCATAAAAAATGTGCATATATCTGTCTCATTAACACACCTGGAGTTAGAGCATATACTGCTTGCCTCCAAGCTTCAAGTACATGCGGATACACTCTTTCATTTCCTTTCTCTTTCAGCGGTATGTTATTCTTCATGTGATAATAGCAATAGCTATGATAATCATTAGGAAACACTTTAGGGACTTCAGAAACTAGACCGGTGCCTTGATCCGAAAGAAAAACAATACGCCTACTACATCCAACAACATTCTTTAGATTTCTAAGGAACCATTCCCAATTGTCGCCATCTTCGCCTGAGACTATACCGTATGCAATAGGGTAGAACTGTTGGTTACCATTCTTCGCTGTAGCAGACATCAAACATCCTCTAAACCTCCCTGTAAGGAAAGTGGCATCCAAATATAGCATCGGACGACAATATTGAAAGCCTTCTACGCAAGCCCCATATGAAAGAAAAAGCCGCTCAAACCTCATTGATGAATCATCTTTCTGGAAGTCGATAACGGAACCATTATTGGTTTCCTTTACCTTGTTCACATACCAACACAAGTCACTGTAAGATCTAACATCATCTCCGTACATTTCCTGGTGCACCAGCCTAATTCCGTGGTATGCCTGTCCATATGTAACAGATAAGCCGTAGTCGACCTTGAAATCATCGACAACAGATTTTGCAGACTTTTTAGGATGCATCCGAACAATGTCACTAACCAAACTTTTCACAAACTTTGCTGGAACAACCAGATTACCTTTATCCATATAGCCAGCTCCACAATTATGTTCTCCCACATACCTCCTCACCTCAAAAATTTGATTATCTTTCGAAATAGATATAGCATGGAAGCTCCACAAACAAGCATGCATGTGTCTTGTAATTCTTGCAACAAACAGTATACCTCCCCGGCTCAGATTTCAAAATGTAGAATGGATGACGAGATTCAAAACATACCTTTCTAACAGCATTCCTAACTTCTTCAACACCATTTAGAAAAATCTGACCAACACCAGTAATTGATCCAGGCCACATATCCGATTTCCTCTTCTTCACTGTCTCAGTTGAGCCCTTATAAAATTGTACTACTCGTTTGTCCTTTACAGTAGGAGAACATCTACTCAAAGAACTAGAAGAGGAAGACGAAGGTCTCATGTGAAAGCTTTGACAAGGAAAAGATGTTGATGAAGAACATGGAGAGTGTATTTGCTCCACATATAGATCAAAACTCACATCATGAGTACCGTTAAAACCACCAACCAATGAGCGAAGCCAAAAATCACTTTCAACATACAGTTCAGTCTCATCAGAGTGCAAAAACCTGAAACGGAAGGAAAGTGGATCCAAAGAAGTCCATCGATCGCACACTTTATTCTTTAAAAAATCCACGGTACTTTCATGTGTGACACGGCAGGAAACTATGTCTTCCTTGAAACAAATGTTAACTAAACAACTTGATTCCATATCTTCCCCCCCTGATAACATAAAAACATAAGAGGCCACAAATAGAACAATAAAATTCTCATCTAATAATGATTATTCTCCGTCTAAAAATAACGGAGAATAAATATCCTCAGTTGGAACTAACTTATAAAGATCATTATCCGTCTAAAGTAAAACGGAGAATGTCATTCTCCGTCCTAATTAAGACGGAGAATGTCATTCTCCGTCCTAACTAAGACGGAGAATGTCATTCTCCGTTCAAATTAAGACGGAGAATGGCATTCTCCGTCCTAATTAAGACGGAGAATGGCATTCTCCGTCCTAAAAACATACGGATAATGATCTTTATAAGAAGTAATTGTCATTCTCCTTTAAAATATAATGGAGAATGCTATTCGCATAAAATAACAAGATTAAATATCTCACTAACATTTTCTAAGTTAATAATCTTCATAACAAAATCAAATTCAGCATAAATTTCGAGATATACGAAGCTGATGGATGAATTTCTACAGATCTGAACTCTCACCTTGTTTTAAGATCTATAAAAAGAAAAGAAGAAGATCTTCTATCCGCAATTAACCTAATCGCCGGAAACCACGAAGATGATGTTGATGATGATGATGATCGATGATGATGAAGGATGATCGACGTTCGACTGACGAAAACCACAGTGAACTACGAACGATTCTGCGATCTCTAATAAAGATTATATCAATGGATTTCAAATTTCTCGTGAAGAAGAAGAAGAATACGAATTTCTCAATCCAAATCTGAGTTTGCGAATTCATAATTATATATAGATGTCCAAATTTACGCGAAGGGGTATTTTTGGAATTATGATAATGGCAAATTTTGTAAATACATAGCAACTAGAGAGAATCTTGAAATATTTAACGTGTAAAAACTTAATTCTGGGCATTTCATAAAAATAATCCAGCGGGTGGGCATTTCATAAAAGCCCACCCCGAAATTGGGCTTCTCAGCAATTTCCAATTTCCAAAATGTAGAATAAGGTTTTTCTGTAATCACTGCAGTGTTCGAACTGGATTTTTCTCAAAATAACAGGCATCTTAACAAAACATGTCATTCTACATGCTTCTCATATGAAGACTAGTAGTGCTTTGATGCACTTTGAGAGTACAGACTTCAATCAAACATACATAAAAAACCAATGTGTACACTCCCTGCAATAACTTTCCATTTACCTGCGCTCAATATGAAATGCAAAAAAAAAAAAAAAAAAAATAGTAGTGTCCAAAAAATGAATCCTTTCTCTTCAAAACTACCATAACTATGTTCCCGACATGCATAATAACATTTTTTTCCCCTTAATTCCAAGCTTTAATTAATATCCAATGCTGTGAAACGTCTTTCTCGAGAATAAAACATTATCAATAATGTTGAGACTTGGAAGGGGACCCCAAAAAAAAAAGATCAATTTTTGTTATTTGTACAAGGCACTTGGAATGTCAGAAACGCTCTGCATGTAGGCAATGGGGCAATGGCTCGGATGCATTGTAGGGAGATGAATCTGACTAACGGTTGAGCCACTTATCTGGTCCAGGAATAGTTACATGGACCAACCTCACACACCCTCCCATGTTATTTTGGCACACAACGATTTTACATAGGAGGCTTGATGTGATAAAAACTTGCAATGAAATATATGATACTATCATGTAACTTATCCATGTGAGCTTCATACCACTTGGGTGATACATTTTATGTGAATGACCTTCACACTTCTATTATATGATTGCTAGTCATGTTGTTCATATGTGCTGATCATACAATTTGCATTTGGCTTATTTCCAACCAGTCAGCCCAAGATGGGCACATAGTAGATGCTCATAAACATAGTAGAACTGGAACCCAACTTTACTTCCACAAACATAGTAGAACTGGAACGTTACTTCAGTCCCATAAACATAATGTAACTTCCTTAACTTCATAAATAAGTATTATGTAAAAGTAAGATAAAGATTACACACGAACAATCTTTTACTTTTATGAGGGAAAAAAAATCATATCAGTCTTAAATGTCAGCAATCACTATGTGTCAAAACGGTATGAAAATGAGAAATTATTATTCTTGAGATATTGGAGAAAATCAAAATATTTTAAATAGGAATTCTGGAAAGGAAAATTACATTAGAGAAAACCTTTGATTAATTATAGATGACAAGTGTTTGTTATAATTTTGTTTTTGATTTTGTTCTTGTATGTTCATGTTTTTGTTTAATGGAACGAATACTTGTATTCTGCATTTAAAAATGTACAAACAGACATCTATATTTTACATTGTTCAATTTTGGTTTTAATATTGTATATCCTTTAGTTATGTGGTTCTATATTGAAGCATGTTAATCAATGTTTCTTTTGTTCATGACAGTACCTAAGTGATGAGAGAGGAATTAATCTACTTACCATTCCCCTAATCTCCTAATATATGCTAAATTAAATTTTGAATATCTATTTGTTTTTCTAGATGATGTGTCACTAATGGGTTGAACAGCTTCAAATTTGTTAAAAATTCAATTATATACATTAAAAACTTTCCAAATTTTATGGGGAGGTTTCATTTATTTTTTTTAAATTTACTTCCCTTAATTTTTACTCTTGTATCTTTTCTATTGTAGTTATTTCTTGTTCTCTACTTTCCCTACTTTTCTCATTTATTTCTCTTGTAGTTTTATTTCCAGGATTTATGTTTCACACATTGCACACCAACACTGGTTTGCGAATTGTCACAAGTGTTCCAAACAAATCCTAATTCACAAGCCTTCATCACCCAATGATTTCGGCACAGACACAACATTGAATCTTTTTGATGTTCAGATTTTGATTACTGAGATTAGTTTGCTTTTCTATATTTAGCATTTAGTATGTTCTATTCACAGTATTTTCTAGATAGTTCTCTCAAATAATATACAGTATGTTGACAGTATTTTTCCATTAAAAGAAAAGAACATATGCACATCCATTAAATTTGGAGAATTGGAAGCTCGATGGTAGGTAGTAAGTCTTGTTTATAGTCTATACTACTATATAATAAGAAAAGTTTAGGTTTCACCATGAAAGGTTTTTTTTTTCTTTTCAAAAGTATCCTTATTTTTTATGTTTACTAATAAAATGGTTTATTAAATTTAACATGGGTACTTAGTTAGGTAATCAAAGGACTTTTTATTCGAGTAGTAAATTTTTATTTTTATTTGCTATTTCCAAGTAGTATAAAATACGTACAACGCACTTGCATATATACTAGCTTATAATTAATTTGTTGTAATATAATAAAATCTTGCCAAACCAAGCTCAAGTTTACATGGTAAAGCATCAGTAAACAATCTTGCCAAACCAAGCTCAAGTTTACATGGTAAAGCATCAAGTAAACAATCTTGCCAAACCAAGCTCAAGTTTACATGGTAAAGCATCAAGTAAACTTAAGCGAAGCATGAGCCACTATAATTCCTTGTGAACCAATCTCCAACTACATATTGACCAGTTGTTATGTCCTGCATTAATTTTTCTTGTTGCCTCTAAGATTTTATTTTTACAATTTATAGATTATTCATTTGTAAAGCTTAATTGTTGTTCATTCCTACCTGTGTGCACATGCTAGATGGCAGTTTAAAGTATAACTAGAAATTTGGTAATATTGATTCTAACTTGTAGTTTGAAAACGATGCTTATTTTGTAATTTAGGCCCTTGATTTTGTAGTCAGTCATGGAACTAGATGCAGAACCAAATCGGTTCTAAAATTTTATGAGAAATAGTCGAAATCAGTTATATTAATTTGGAGTTTGGAAAAGTTTTGATAAATGTCTCTATTTACTTCTTTTGTTTTTTCTTTATTTATTTTGCTAGAACATAAGTAAATTAATCCTTTTAGTTCAATTACATCTCAATTTTAACGATTGACTCGAGTATTAGTGATGCAGTCCTAACCTACTTGGAGTTCTTAGACTGCCAAAACATTTGATAACTAGTACACATGACTACGCTATGTTGGAAAGACCATAACTATGATTATGGGAGTCCATTTCGGACGCCCTATTAATCCAACCGAAGATAAGGAGAAGTGAATGAAAATGACAAATTGGTAATGTTTGTTGGGGTTCTTTGGTGAGCCAAAGGAGAGGTTTAGTCTCACATTGCCTAAAATTTCATGTGTGTATCTCAATATATTGTTTTATTTTTATATTGTTTTGTGCAGTTAGGGTGTGGTAACCATGGGGGTAATTCTCCAAGAGGATAAGGATCAAAACTCCAAGAAAATAATCTTGTTTTGTCACTTGCTTAAGTGAGGACTTTGTTCTGGATATTATCTGCATAGCTTTTTATTTGTGTGGCATAATATGCACAACATTATATGAACATGTGGCATTACATGCATGGTATTATGCGCATATCATATTATACATGGCATTTTATGCTCACGGCATCATGCGCATGACCGCCGACGCAAGGCATTATACACAAGGCTGTATGCACGAGGCTATATGTGCGAGTCCATCTGCGCATGGCTCTCTGTGCATAAGCGCTCCGTGCATAGGTCTATATATGGGAACTTTGCGGTTGCGTGCGCAAACCACAGACATGATGTTGTCAGAGCAGACTCTTGCGGATTGTGTGCGCCGCAAATAGATTTGGTGTTCTCAAATCAGTCTGTGCACAGACTGATGTGACAAATCGATGGGACAGGATATGGACACGCATAAGGATATGTGAGAACATTTCCTATAAATATGTGAGCTCTCTCTCTCTCTCTCTCTCTCCTCTCTCTCTCTCTCTCTCTCTCTGTGTGTGTGTGTGTGTGTGTGTGTGTGTGTGTGAAGGTGGTTGTTGTTGTTGTTCTTCCTCCAAGTGAAACTAGAGAGAGAGAGAGAGAGAGAGAGAGAGAGAGCAGCCAGGTACCCTGCACGTATGCTCGGCAACAATTTAAAGTGAGGTTTTCCTATCCAAGTTCATCCTAAGTGACTTATAGGGCTCCAAAAGTTCTTTCCTGAGCTTGCTGGTTCCTGAGAGCATATCGTCGGATAGGACAAATATTTGCTTTGAGCTACAACGGGATCTTCCTCACCACAGCAAAGAGTTTTCCTTTGTGATTTATAGTTCTAGAACTTTGTTCTTGTAAATTTTCGATCTCATTGTAGCAACTGTAATTGCAAAGAGAAGAACATGTTTTACTTTTCTTGTATTTGTTCTAACACATTGTAGCAACTGCGGTTGCAAAGAGTCGAACATTTTGCTTGCTTTCTTCATGTCAATTTGTAATGTGCTCGAAGAAGGTGCAAGGAGGATTCTATGTCAGCTGCTGACTATGCGCATATGAATTCTGTGGGGGCATTTCATGTGCACAAGTTCTATGCGCCGCCACAATGTGTGTTAGTGTTCTATGCAAGACATTTATGCGCACGAGTTCTCTGCATATTCACTGTACGTGCTAGTGATCTCTGTGCGGCATTTACGCGTGCGAGATCTCGGCGCGACTATATATTCCGTGTGCCAGATTTCTGGGGCACTTCATCTGCATGCGAGTTATCTATGCGGTCACCTATGCGCTAGGATTATTTGTTGGACATTTATGCGCACGAGTTCGCTATGCGCCTATCTTGTGTGCTAGTGATACTCTGTGTGGCATTTTTATATGCACGAGTTCTATGTGCAAGGATTCTATGCACACCAGTGTTCATCGATGTCCACTTTCGTGTATCCGGGAGCTCCAATATTATGCTTCGGACACCACCTAGTTGCGTAAGATCATCAAATCCCATAATTATTTTTGTCCTCAAATCAAAACTCTGAAAGATATTTTTGTCATTTTTGGCAAAATTTTAATTGGTAATTTGATCGCATTTACTGTCATTAGCAATCCAGCAAATCATGGATCTTGATTTATTTCATGTCCCTGTTGCACTACTAAATATCTTCCCTTTCTAGTAAACTCTACTGTCATCGCTTGTCTTCTCTGCCTATCCATTCTTGTCTTGCTAGCAAGCAAAGTCTTTTCTAAATGTCAGTCTAGATGAAAGTGATGTTGGAAAAGAAGCGCGGAAACCTTTTCCCAAATCGGAGAGTACCTGCGAGAGGACCGAGCAATACAACGCACGAACCTAAAAACAACCACACAAAACAATCTACGCAGACACAGAGAATTTTTGACGTGGAAAACCCTTGCGGGAAAAACCACGGGACGATCGGAGTCCAAACCTGAGAAGCCTCCACTAATGGAATAGAAGAATTACACCCTCTACAAACTCCTCCCGATCCAAATCGGATCCCCACAACACTCAGAAGTAAGAACAATGATTACAAGGCTACGAAGAGCGAGAACGACGAGTAGAGATTACCCGAACGCGATCTTCTTCGAAAAACGACCTTCAATCCTCCGTCTTCTCTTCCGAAGTTGTAATGGCACTCTTGCCTCCTTCCTCTCTCTCTTCTTGTGTGTTCTACAATGATTAGGGTTAGGAATAACCTAATATTAACTCCCCTAATCCGCAGCAAAATCTGGACCATCAGATATGATCCAACGGTGAGAAATTATCATGAATTTCCGCTCAGCCCCGACGACACAGAGTTCAGCCAGAACTCTGTGTCGGGCTAACAGAACCTACCAGCAACATTCTGGAATGGCCAGATCGAGTTCGGCCAGAACTCGGCCTGGGACCGAGTTCGGCCCGAACTCGGTGGCCCAGTTCCAGAAGCTCCCCTTTGGAGCAGCAACAGCAGTAGCAACTCCTCGTTGCCTACTTTCCGAGCTTCTTAGACATCGAACGGCGCTCGTCGCACTCCGAGATCTTCTCCACATAGGTTGGGAACCCCACCCACTCCAATAAATCTCCTCCTTCACAACTATGGGGAGGATATCGTCATCCCGACGATCTGCCTGCAGTACTCAAACTTCTCCCTTGGTAGAATCTTCGTGAACATATCAGCCCCGTTGTCATCTGTATGAACCTTCTCAAGCTCCGTGTCCTTCTTCTCAACCACATCCCGTATCCAATGATGCCGAGTCTCGATGTGTTTGGATAGGCTATGAAACGTCTGATTCTTCACAAGGTGAATAGCACTCTGACTGTCGCAAAGCAAAGTATACTGCTCTTGCTTCAGTCCCATTTCCTGCAGCAGCTTCTTCATCCACAACAGCTCCTTGCAAGCCTCTGTCGCCGCAATGTACTCTGCCTCTGTCGTCGACAAGGCAACACACTTCTGCAACCGCGACTGCCACGACACCGCTCCTCCCACAAACATCATCACGTAGCCCGAAGTCGATCGTCTCGTGTCTACATCTCCAGCCATATCAGCGTCGGTATATCCAACCAGCTTCGGCTCGTCACCACCAAAGGAAAGTCTCCAACCAGCAGTGCCCTGAAGATATCGTAGAATCTACTTAACCGTACTCCAATGTACCCTTCCAAGATTTGAAAGATACCTGCTAACCGTACCAACTGCATGAGCAATATCTGGCCTCGTACACACCATGGCATACATAAGGCTTCCCACAACTGAGGCATATGGAACCCGCTCCATATTTTCCTTTTCGTCCTCGGTAGATGGACACTGCTCCTCAGTGAGCTTAAAGTGAGCCGCAAGAGGGGAACTCACTTTCTTCGACCCGTCCATCCCGAAATGCTGAAGTACCCAGTGAATGTACTTCGTTTGGGACAATTGTAGCAGCTTGGACTCTCTCTCTCTCTCGGCTGATCTCCATCCCAAGAATAGTCTTCGCTGCGCCCAAATCCTTCATAGAGAAGGCCGCGCCCAGTTGGCGCTTCAACTCCGCTATCCTAGAGGTATTCCGACCCACTAATAGCATATCATCAACATAGAGCAATAAAATGATGAAATTATCCTCGGCAAAATACCTCACAAATGCACAATGGTTCGACGTCGTCTGTGCATAACCATGCTCTCCCATAAACGACTCGAACTTCCTGTACCACTGCCTCGGAGCCTGCTTCAGACCATACAAGCTCTTTCTCAACCGGCAGACCAAATGTGACTTGCCCTTCTCACAGAATTCCTCTGGCTGCTCCATGTATAACTCCTCCTCAAGATCACCGTGGAGGAATGTCGTCTTCACGTCTATCTGCTCGACCTCCAAGTTGAGACTGGCTGTTAATGCTAGCACCACCCGAATAGACGAATGCTTGACGACAGGCGAAAAGATCTCATCATAATCCACACCTTTTCGCTGACCGAAGTCTTTCACTACTAGCCTCGCTTTGTATCGAGGGCGAGTAGCATCATCCGTCTGCTTCACTCTAAACACCCATCGATTCTTCAAAACCTTCTTGCCCTTTGGCAACCGCACCAGCTCATAAGTGGAATTGGCGTGTAAGGAACTCATCTCCTCCTGCATAGCCTCCATCCACTCCTGTCTGTGTTCGTCTTCCATAGCCTCTGCAAAACTTTTGGGCTCTCCCCCGTCAGTCAATAGCACATACTCATCCGGTGAGTATCTCGTAGATGGTCGACGATCTCTGTCGCTCCTTCTCAGTGGAGCCACTGGTGCTGGCTGTATACCAACAGCCTCCTCCCCTTCAGGAACTGCCTCTCCGGCATGCTCATCCTCCTGAGGGACACCCTGACCACCATCAGCAGGCTGATGATCAAGGTTGGGAGCTACTCCATGTACTGGCTCCCCCATAACTGGATCCTCTGCGAAGTTCTCTGGAAACTGCTCGAAGCAAAATGACTCTAACTCAGGCAATTCCTCAGCCTCAGAAGGCGTCTCGGAATCCTGAGTGTTGGTCATGGTCTGATCCTCGACGAACACCACTTTCCTGCTTCTGTAGAGCTTTCTTCCCACTGGGTCGTAGAGTCTATAGCCAAACTCATCCCGACCGTAGCCGACAAAGACGCATCGCCTCGTTTTCGGCTCAAGTTTGGTCCTCTCGTCCTTCGGTACATGCACGAAGGCCTTACAGCCAAACACTCGCAGGTGATTGTATGATGGCCCTTTGCCGTACCATACTTTGTCAGGCACATCATCCTGCAAAGGAGCACTAGGAGAAAAATTAATAACATAAGCAGCTGTGAGAAGAGCCTCACCCCAGTAACTATTCGACAAGTTTGCTTCTGACAGCAAACACCGCACCCTCTCCATCAGTGTTCTGTTCATGCGCTCCGCTACACCATTGAGCTGAGGTGTCTTTGGCGGAGTCTTCTGGTGTCGTATCCCTTGCTCTCTGTAATACGCATCAAAGGGACCGATGTATTCGCCGCCATTGTCGGACCGAACACACAACAACTTCTTGCCCATCTCCCTTTCAACAGAGGTCTGAAACTCCTTGAAAGTAGGCAGCACCTGATCCTTGGCCTTTAAGGCATAGACCCAAACCTTCCTGGAACAGTCATCAATAAAAGTTATAAAGTAAGAAGCACCACCAAGAGATTTTACCTTTATAGGACCGCAGACATCCGAGTGAATCAACTCGAGCAACGCCGGCTTCCTCGAACTTGGGTGACTTTGAAAAGACACCCTATTTTGCTTCCCAGCTAAACAGTGCGTGCACTTCTCCAACTTTGTAGACTTGAGCCCCGGAATCACCTTCCTGTTCACCAAGTAGCTCATCCCCTTCTCGCTGATATGGCCGAGCCGCCTGTGCCACAACTCGGTAGACGCATCACTGACTGCGTTCACCTCCTGTGTCCCCTGTGCGCTCCCCTCCATATAGTAGAGACCGGACTTCTTGCTTCCTCTGGCAATCACCATCGAACCCCTGGAAAGCTTCCATTGACTGTTCCCGAATAGACTGAAGAATCCCTCGTCATCCAACCTTCCAACCGATACCAGGTTGAAACGGATATCAGGGACATGACGAACATCTTTGAGAACAAGAACCACACCCGTCTTCGTTCTCAAATGCACATCTCCAACGGCAACCGCCTTCGACACATCTCCATTGCCCATCTTCAACACTCCACAGTCGCCTGTTGTGTAAGTGGCAAATAGTGCCCTGTTGTGAGATACATGTGCTGAAGCCCCTGAGTCCACCAGCCAAGAATTGTCATCGCAGGCGAGGTTTGTGATAACCTCATCACCTACGACGATCACATTGCCTCCATGCATCGAAGCCGCCGCTGTAGTGTTCTCTTCTTGCTTTCCCTTGTCGCCCTTCTTCTCTCTCTTCCAAGCGAACCAGTTCCGCTTGATGTGGCCCTTCTTACCATAATGGTAACACTCTGAGTCCTCGTAACGACCCTTGGACTTCCCCCTGCTCTTGTCTCTGCCACCACCTGGACCCCTGCTTTTGTCCCTTCTGCGGCTCTCTGAAACCAATGCCTCTGAGTGGTGGGATGTGGATGAAGTGCCTTGAGAACGTCTCCGCATCTCTTCATTCAGCACCCCGCTCTTGGCAAACTCCAGACTGACCACGCCCTCTGGAGCAGAAGCGATCATAGATACTCGTACGGTCTCCCACGAGTCTGGCAATGTACACTGTAGCGCCCCGCTTGCGATAGGCGACGGAACTTCATAATATGCTAGCGCCGAGTCAGATCGGCCGGGAACTTAGATGGCCATCTGACTCGATCGCTAAGCTTGGTAAACGTTAACGCCTTGCGGCATCGATTCAACTCGATTTGGACGGAAGTTACGAGAATCGATCCAACTAATGGGACGACTTCTGTTGGAATAAGTCCTAGATGCAGCGGGCTGCGTCTCGGCGAGTGAGCTCTCTATAAGAGTCCCTTCGACGGGATCGGACCGCTGTATGGTTTTCTTGGAGCTTTGTCGCTGGGCTTGATTGAAGTGCTTTCGCGTCGTTTTCATGGATGCAATTACAAATTTCGATGCAAGGGGAAAAGAAGGAAATCTAACAAAGTGTTGGTGCCATTGCAGGAGCTCGCGTAACTAAGGATTGACGTTGCGTAGCGCTTCGACGACCTGCACAAAGCAAAGTAATCGGTGGGTGATTCGGCCCCTTCTTTTCTACTCTGTCCCGCAAACTTATTCCTTGCTTCGAATTCATTCAAATCGAACGATGCCAAGTTAATTGCATGCCAATCCACTAAGTCCAAGAACTCGGGAAAACATATCAATTTAGAGAAATTCACTCTGAAAATACAAGTCTATCACATAAACCAGAAAGTTTAAGGTTCTAGGAAAAAGATAGACTATTTTACGTGCTGCAAAATATTATGAAACGTCGATCGTGGGTTATGATGCCTCGGATAATTTGGTGCCTACGGGACGCTAAATCGGAGTACGGCTTGGGAAAAATAAAATGTTGCATGAGTTGGGAGAAATGATAATGTCGTTCAATACTGTCCGCGCTATACAAAACTGGTTACATATATAAACTGTTCACGCATTGGCATGGTCATGGACAGCTTGTGCACAAGTTGATATTTTCCTCGAATCGATATCCGGGGCATCGGAATCGACTCGACCTAGGGGGAATGAATAATCGTGCTTCGGTACTGATGCATTGCGGGACCGTCAGTCAGGCTTGCAACCTAGACTGAGCGGGCCGAAATGCCGTTGAGATAGTCCCACGTGATGTGTAACATCAATGACCGCATATAAGATAGTAGCATGCTCACCTATTGTCTTATGCAGGTGTGAATATTATCTCCGTTTTATACAGGGACGAGCACGGCCGTGGTAAGAAATATGATAAACTGCTATGGTTCACTGTATGCTTTATTACGCAAAGATGGCTATCGAATATGAACTAAATTCATTTAGTTCTAATAGAAAGACAACTCTAAAGCATGCCTACCCTAACAATCAGAGTCGGTTTAGACGAGTGGGTTTGTCTCGTCCACTTAGCAAGTGTGCTAATCCCATCCCCCCAATTTCCCCAGGTGCGACGGGCGCGCTCAACTAAACTGGAGCTGAAGTACGGGGAGGCGTTTTAAAGCTCTTCCTATGCTGAAGTATTTTGAAGCCAATTCAAGTCGACGACTTTGTATAAAGGGGCGAATGCATGGGACGGCAAGCGTTAGTTCAGGCAACTTGTCGAATGTATTTCCTTATGTTTTCAATCAATGTAGCCGCAACGGCATCCAATGTAAATTACGACTTGCATTTCGTTGCAAGCTATGAATGAAAAGCATTTCTATCTTCCTATACTGCGTCTTATATTCTGATGTGATTTGTGAAGTTTCGACTTGGCATATTTATATCAAAATCAAAAGATAACCATTTGAGAACTTGTCATCTTGCCTTGCACGAGCGCAACTCCAGGCTCGTATGGCATCACGCCTTAGCGAGGACGATCGAATCAGCAAAGTAACACCGGGGACGAACGGTTTGTCGACTCGGGGCATGACAAATTGGTATCAGAGCACAGTTATGTTTCCTCGGATTTTCGAAAGATGTTTCATTATTGGAATGTCCGTTACGATGGCTCGATTGAATGCTTGTCGACATGTTGCGTGAAATAAAAGTTCCATACAGGTAAGCCCGTAGATATTTTTGAAAAATACTAACGGGTTTACTCTGTTTTGTAGGAATGACTAAGAAAAGGAACAATCCCGCCCCAACCCAAACTGTAGATAGTACGTCGAGCACAAAAAGTTTTGAGCCTAGCGAGACGACTATGCAGAAGATGCTACAGTTGATGGAACTGCAGCAGCAGCAGCTGCAGACACAATTCAAAGCCCAATTCGAGCCACAACAAAACCAGATGAATGCCCTGACTCAGATAGTGAGCAGAATGGCGGGCAATACCAAGACGACGGACGAAGAGACCGATGAAAAGTAAGGCGACCAAGAAGAAAACGAGGAAGAAGAGACTCAACCGCAAATGATAGATTCTTCTTCCTTGTTCAAGGCAAAGGAGTTCCGCAAGATGAATCCACCGAAGTTCAACGGCCGAGCGGAGCCTGATGTGATCGTGGGATGGCTCGCGGAGATGGAGGACCTGTTTAATCTGCTTAGCATCGAAGGGTCCCAGCGGGTAACTTGTGCGGCGTTACAGCTGCAACTGAGGGCGTACGACTGGTGGGCCGCTAAAAAGCAGGAAATCTATGAAGCCGATACGGATGCCACGATTTCCTGGAAAATATTCAAGCAAGCCTTCCTCGAACAGTACGTTCCTCGCGCGGTCCGTCAACAAAAAGAAGACGAGTTCATGACGCTGCGACAGGGAAATATGTCTGTCGACGATTATGATTCGAGCTTCTCAAAACTGGCGAAGTTTGTCGGCGCCTTCCTGCCCAACAAGGAAGCCTGGTGTGAACGCTTCCAACAAGGCCTAAATGACGAACTGCGAAGGGACGTCATGAATCAAAGGTGCCGAACATACCGTAAATCCTATAATGCCGCTCTTGATAGTGAGCGCCTCTTTGGCCGTATGTCGAGTAGAGGCATCCGTAACCACTTCAACAAGCGTCCTAACGACGCCGGCGTCGGGGGATCGGGAATAACAAAGCGTCCGAACAGATTCGATGATCGAGGCCATGGCAGTCAACACTGCACCAGGTACGGTAGGCGTGGGCACCGAACCGTCGACTGCGTCACGAGATCTTGCTACAAGTGTGGCGAGGTAGGCCATATAGTTACATATTGCCCGCACAAATGTCCGAATCAACACAACCCACCGAGGAACGTCCCGAATCCGCATAAAGCGCCGATACTACAAGGCGCAAATGCGATGCCCGTCAACCAGCAGAACCAACGCCACGGAGCTCAAGGCCGAGTTTATGCCTTAACTCGGGACGAGGCGTTCGCATCCGATACTGTTGTAACAGGTATCTTACTCTACAAAAGTATACCTGCTCGAGTCCTATTCGATTCGGGTGCGACGCATAGCTTTATATCTGCTGATTTTGCGAAAGAAAATAAAATAACCATGCAATCACTAGATATAAATATTAGCGTTAGCACTCCGTCGGGAGTCGATATGCCTGCGAACTTTATTTGTAGGGATGGCCACATTTGCATCGGGGGAAGATATCTATCCTTGGATGCCGTCGTGCTAGACATCAAAGATTATGACATAATCCTGGGCATGGATTGGTTGGGCGCTTGTCGTACAATGATCGAGTGCGCGGAGAAGAGAGTGGTGTTTCGCCTTCCTGGCGAGGCAGAGTTCTCATATTCGTGCGGTACGGCCTCGAAGACGGCGATGATGGTGTCGGCAATCTCGGCAAGGCGTATGCTGCGTTCCGGCTGTGCGGGATACTTGGCATCAGTTCGAGACACGCGGACGGATAATACAAACACAATGCAGACTGATGTTGTGGCAGATTTTCCTGACGTTTTTCCTGACGAGATGTCCGGGATGCCGCCGGATCGAGAAATTGAATTCAACATCGACACCTTTCCAGATACACGGCCGATATCAAAGGCGCCTTACCGAATGGCTCCAGCAGAACTGAAGGAGCTGAAGGTGCAATTACAAGAGTTGCTAGACCGCGGATTTATTCGCCCTAGCGTCTCTCCGTGGGGAGCTCCCGTACTGTTTGTGAAGAAGAAGGATGGGTCGTTGCGGCTATGCATCGACTATCGGGAACTCAACAAGGCGACCGTGCGAAACAAGTATCCTTTGCCGCGAATCGACGACTTATTTGACCAACTGCAAGGCGCGGCAATATTTTCAAAAATCGATCTTCGTTCAGGCTATCATCAATTGAAGATCAAGTCCGACGACATATCGAAGTCTGCCTTCCGCACTCGATATGGTCATTACGAATTCCTCGTCATGCCGTTCGGTTTGACGAATGCCCCAGCCGCATTCATGGATCTGATGAACCGAGTCTTCCGACCTCAAATAGATAAATTTGTAGTCGTATTCATCGACGATATCCTTGTCTACTAAAAGAATCGTGAAGAACATGCGGAACATTTGAAGACGGTACTGCAGATTCTGCGTGAAAACAAATTGTACGCCAAGCAGAGTAAGTGCGAGTTCTGGATGAATAGCGTGACATTCCTCAGGCACGTAGTCTCTGCCGAAGGTGTCGCGGTAGACCCAAAGAAGATTGATGCGGTGGTGGATTGGAAACGACCTGCCTCGGCTAGCGACATTCGGAGTTTCCTGGGCTTAGCGGGCTACTATCGTAGATTCGTGCGAAGCTTCTCAAAACTAGCGTCGCCTCTGACTCGCCTCACCCAGAAGGGAGTAGTATTTGAATGGAGCGATGACTGTGAATCCAGCTTCCAAGAGTTGAAGCGACGGCTCGTCTCAGCTCCAATCCTTGCACTTCCAGACGGTCCAGAAGGCTTTCAGATATTCAGCAACGCGTCGGGAACTGGCCTCGGGTGCGTACTCATGCAGAGAGACAAAGTCATCTCCTACGCTTCACGGCAGTTGAAGCAGCACGAGAAAAACTACCCGACGCATGACCTAGAATTGGCGGCGATCGTCTTTGCATTGAAGTTATGGCGGCACTACCTCTATGGCGTGGCATGCAGAATCTACACAGATCATAAAAGCCTGAAGTCCTTATTTACGCAACGGGAACTCAACCTACGACAGCGACGTTGGCTCGAACTCATAAAAGATTACGAGCTAACGATCGAGTATACACCGGGCAAGGGAAACGTAGTGGCCGACGCACTCAGCAGAATGTTTATGGGAACACTTGCCATAAACAAGGAGATAAAGCGAGGCCTTGAAGCGATGGGTATTGAACTCGGAATTGAGTATCGACACCTGCACCTAGCTCAACTGAAGTTAGGATCGAGCCTGCTTAGCAAGATAAAGACCGCACAGGGGGACGACTCATTCCTGAAGAAAATGCGCGAGCTGATTTCAACGGGAAGGGCGACTGACTTTGCGGAAGACGGAGACGGGACGATACGACTAAAGGAAAGGCTCTGCATTCCTGAAACTGCCGAACTCAGAAAAAAAATTCTGACGGAGGCGCACTATGCGAAGTACTCGTTACATCCTGGAAGCACCAAGATGTACAAGGACTTGCGCACAAACTTTTGGTGGCACGGCATGAAGAAAGACGTGGCTACGTTCGTATCGCAATGCATGGCGTGTCAGCAGGTGAAGGCGGAACACCAACGGCCAGGCGGCGAGCTGCAGAACATCCCCATTCCCGAGTGGAAGTGGGACAATATCTCGATGGATTTTATTGTGGGATTTCCGAAGACGCCGCGGGGGAATGACGCGATTTGGGTCATTGTTGATAGATTGACCAAGTCGGCTCACTTCATCGCAATTAAAGTAGGATGGAGCGTCGATCGGTTAGCACAAATCTACGTTGATGAGATTGTTCGACTGCACGGGGTACCGGCCTCTATAATTTCGGACAGAGACGGGCGATTCCTATCACGTTTCTGGACGAGCCTCCAAGCGGCGATGGGGACCAAACTGAACTTTAGTTCGGCGTACCATCCCCAAACAGACGGTCAGACAGAGAGGGTCAACCAGATTTTAGAAGATATGTTGCGTCTGTGTGCGATCGACCTAAAGACTAGTTGGGATACGCATTTGCCGCTTGCGGAGTTTGCGTATAACAATAGTTATCAGTCGAGCATTCAGATGGCTCCATACGAAGCGCTCTACGGGAGGAAGTGCCGTTCGCCAATATGCTGGGATGAAGTCGGAGAGCGACAAGTGCTTGGACTGGAACTGGTGGAGCAGGCCGTCGAAAAGGTCCGCTTGATTCGAGATAGACTCCGCATCGCGCAAAGTCGACAAAAGAGCTACGCAGATCTTCTTCGACGTCCGCTAGAGTTCTTGGCCGGGGACCATGTGTTTCTAAAAGTAACGCCCATGCGCGGTGTGATGCGGTTCGGTGTTAAAGGCAAGTTTAGCCCGAGATTTGTAGGCCCCTTCGAGATCATTGAGCGAGTTGCGGCGGTTGCTTATCGGATCGCACTACCTCCTGCCTTAGCTGATGTGCATGATATTTTCTACGTTTCACAACTTCGAAAATACGTGCACGATCCAAGTCATGTGGTTAGCTTCGATCAGTTGGAGCTACGTACTGACTTGTCTTACTCGGAGGAGCCTATTCAAATTTTGGACCGCAAGGAAAAGGTGCTGCGAAATCGGTCAATGTCCTTGGTCCGCGTGCTTTGGCGGAACCATTCAGTCGAGGAGTCGACGTGGGAGATGGAGGCGGAGATGAAAGAGAAGTACCCCGCGTTGTTCGTCTAAATTAAGGTCAGACCCTTGTTCTTAAGTTTCGGGACGAAACTTTTTCTTAGTGGTATATTATGTAGCGTCCCGCTTGCGATAGGCGACGGAACTTCATAATATGCTAGCGCCGAGTCAGATCGGCCGGGAACTTAGATGGCCATCTGACTCGATCGCTAAGCTTGGTAAACGTTAACGCCTTGCGGCATCGATTCAACTCGATTTGGACGGAAGTTACGAGAATCGATCCAACTAATGGGACGACTTCTGTTGGAATAAGTCCTAGATGCAGCGGGCTGCGTCTCGGCGAGTGAGCTCTCTATAAGAGTCCCTTCGACGGGATCGGACCGCTGTATGGTTTTCTTGGAGCTTTGCCGCTGGGCTTGATTGAAGTGCTTTCGCGTCGTTTTCATGGATGCAATTACAAATTTCGATGCAAGGGAAAAAGAAGGAAATCTAACAAAGTGTTGGTGCCATTGCAGGAGCTCGCGTAACTAAGGATTGACGTTGCGTAGCGCTTCGACGACCTGCACAAAGCAAAGTAATCGGTGGGTGATTCGGCCCCTTCTTTTCTACTCTGTCCCGCAAACTTATTCCTTGCTTCGAATTCATTCAAATCGAACGATGCCAAGTTAATTGCATGCCAATCCACTAAGTCCAAGAACTCGGGAAAACATATCGATTTAGAGAAATTCACTCTGAAAATACAAGTCTATCACATAAACCAGAAAGTTTAAGGTTCTAGTAAAAAGATAGACTATTTTACGTGCTGCAAAATATTATGAAACGTCGATCGTGGGTTATGATGCCTCGGATAATTTGGTGCCTACGGGACGCTAAATCGGAGTACGGCTTGGGGAAAATAAAACGTTGCATGAGTTGGGAGAAATGATAATGTCGTTCAATACTGTCCGCGCTATACAAAACTGGTTGCATATATAAACTGTTCACGCATTGGCATGGTCATGGACAGCTTGTGCACAAGTTGATATTTTCCTCGAATCGATATCCGGGACATCGGAATCGACTCGACCTAGGGGGAATGAATAATCGTACTTCGGCACTGATGCATTGCGGGACCGTCAGTCAGGCTTGCAACCTAGACTGAGCGGGCCGAAATGCCGTTGAGATAGTCCCACGTGATGTGTAACATCAATGACCGCATATAAGATAGTAGCATGCTCACCTATTGTCTTATGCAGGTGTGAATATTATCTCTGTTTTATACAGGGACGAGCACGGCCGTGGTAAGAAATATGATAAACTGATATGGTTCACTGTATGCTTTATTACGCAAAGATGGCTATCGAATATGAACTAAATTCATTTAGTTCTAATAGAAAGACAACTCTAAAGCATGCCTACCCTAACAATCAGAGTCGGTTTAGACGAGTGGGTTCGTCTCGTCCACTTAGCAAGTGTGCTAATTCCATCCCCCCAATTTCCCCAGGTGCGACGGGCGCGCTCAACTAAACTGGAGCTGAAGTACGGAGAGGCATTTTGAAGCTCTTCCTATGCTGAAGTATTTTGAAGCCAATCAAGTCGACGGCTTTGTATAAAGGGGCGAATGTATGGGACGGCAAGCGTTAGTTCAGGCAACTTGTCGAATGTATTTTCTTATGTTTGCAATCAATGTAGCCGCAACGGCATCCAATGTAAATTACGACTTGCACTTCGTTGCAAGCTATGAATGAAAAGCATTTCTATCTTCCAATACTGCGTCTTATATTCTGATGTGATTTGTGAAGTTTCGACTTGGCGTATTTATATCAAAATCAAAAGATAACCATTTGAGAACTTGTCATCTTGCCTTGCACGAGCGCAACTCCAGGCTCGTGCGGCATCACGTCTTAGCGAGGACGATCGAATCGGCAAAGTAACACCGGGGACGAACGGTTTGTCGACTCGGGGCGTGACATACACAGCAGCCATAGTCCCTGAACTTCGTCGTCGAACTTGACTCCCATAGAAGATAGCTGGTCAACCACGCCCTGGAACTCACTCAAGTGGTCCGAAATAGACGTCCCATCCTTGTATCGCAGACCCATCATCGTTCGGATCAGGAACAATTTGTTTACCCCGATCTTCTTCGCATACAAGGATTCCAGCTTATCCCACAACGTCTTCGCGTGCTCAATATTGGCAACGTGGTTGTACACGTTCTCGTCCACAAACTGTCGTATGTACCCACACACTTGTATATGCTCGAATGTCCAGTCCTCCTCGGATTTATCACTGGGCTTCTCGGATGCAAATACGGGTAGATGCAGCTTCTTGACAAACAGCAAATCCTTCATCTTGCTCCGCCAATAGTGATAATTGGTGCCGTTCAGTTTCATCATGCGCACCGGCTTCGCGTCTATCTCTCCTCTCTAGTTTCTGTCAACTCCTGACACCCTTCTGAATTCCAGAACCTGGCTCTGATACCACTCTGTTGGGAAAGAAGCGCGGAAACCTTTCCCCAAACCGGAGAGTACCTGCGAGAGGACCGAGCAATACAATGCACGAACCTAAAAACAACCACACAAAACAATCTACGCAGACACAGAAAATTTTTGACGTGGAAAACCCTTGCGGGAAAAACCACGGGACGATCGGAGTCCAACCCTGAGAAGCCTCCACTAATGGAATAGAAGAATTACACCCTCTACAAACTCCTCCCGATCCAAATCGGATCCCCACAACACTCAGAAGTAAGAACAATGATTACAAGGCTACGAAGAGCGAGAACAACGAGTAGAGATTACCCGAACGCGATCTCCTTCGAAAAACGACATTCAATCCTCCGTCTTCTCTTCCGAAGTTGTAATGGCACTCTTGCCTCCTTCCTCTCTCTCTCTTCTTGTGTGTTCTACAATGATTAGGTTTAGGAATAACCTAATATTAACTTCCCTAATCCCAGCAAAATCTGGACAATCAGATATGATCCAACGGTGAGAAATCATCCTGAATTTTCGCTCAGCCCCGACGACACAGAGTTCGGCCAGAACTCTGTGTCGGGCTAACGGAACCTACCAGCAACATTCTGGAATGGCCAGACCGAGTTCGGCCAGAACTCGGCCTGGGACCGAGTTCGGCCCGAACTCGGTGGCCCAGTTCCAGAAGCTCCCCTTTGGAGCAGCAACAGCAGTAGCAACTCCTCGTTGCCTACTTCCCGAACTTCTTCGACATCGAACGGCGCTCGTCGCACTCCGGGATCTTCTCCACATAGGTTGGGAACCCCACCCACTCCAACAAATCTCCCCCTTCACAACTATGAAGAAGATATCGTCATCCCGACGATCTGTCTGCAGTACTCAAATTTTTCCCTTGGTAGAATCTTCGTGAACATATATACGTTCAATTCCAAGTCCATCTCCGCGAGTCTCCGGTTGCCTCGGCGACAACTGAGGGCAGTGAATTCCAAGTCCATGGAGCTAGCGGTTCGTCGTACCGAACAAGCTTCTCTGTGCTAGCTAGCTAAGGTGGTCGTGTCCAAGCTGAGTCCACCACCATGCACCATTGGCTTTTGTGCTAGCTAGCTGGAGTGGTTGTGTCCAAGCTGAGTCCAACACCATGCATGCACCATTGTTGCTCTTGTCCATATGAACTATTTGCCTATATATGTATATAAGTCTTCAAAATTGCTATTTTGCTCCCAAAAAATTTGGGTCATTCCATCTTTCATTATGTGACATATAACATGACTAATAACATGAGAGTGGACATAGCAAAATAACATTAAACATTAAAATTAATATTAAAATTAATATTAGTATTAGAATTGATATTAATATCAAATAGCATGAACATCAATATTAAAGTTAACATTAATATTAACTTTAACATTAAAATTAATATTAACATTAAATTAATATCAATACCAAATTAACATGAATATTAATATTAACATTAACATTAATTTTAAAATTAACATTAATATAAATTTAAAATTAGCATTAACATGAACAATAAAAAATTTTGGGTAATTAATTTTTGAATTTTTTGTATAAGGGTACCAGGTTTAGAACGTAATTAGACTTTTGGTACTGGATCCGTTTTAGAGTTTGGGTACTCGAAATTATTAGTGACACATTTTACTGACAAATTTTCATCACTAAAAGTTTATTTTATCACTGAAAGCCCAGTTTTGTCAATAAAATGTATCACTAAAATTTTTCGAGTACCCAAAGTCTAAAATGGACAAACTCAGTACCCAAAATCTGGTACCCTTATACAAAATAACCCTTAATTTTTTGGGTTAAAACATAATATGTCAGTTGCCATATCAGATACCATATAATGGGAGATGGCATTAACCAAAAAATTTGGAAGCTAAATAGCATAATTGATAGTCTTTTGTTATAGAGAGAAGGGAAGCGAGGACTGAAGTGTGAATTCTTTTAGTTTGGAGGGCTCGTTACATAAAAAGGGAGATGGGAGTAACGTTAGCCTTCGCGTTGTGTGGACAGCTGGCAAGATGATATATGAGATTGAAGATCCAAAAGCAACCCATATTGTGTACAGAGCTGGTATTTTAACCGCCGCGGGACTGGTCCGTGCTGGTCCGTGGCCACACGGCACGGGTCCTAGTGGGCCCACATTGGCGGAGGGCCAGTGGCTGACCGCCATACACACAGGCATTAGCATTTTCCTATTGTGTATCCTCTTAGCATTATTGAAGATCAAATGGTCCGATTGTGTTGCAGTTATCACTTCAGCATGGCCTCATAAAAGTGACTGCTAATCTCACAATCTAGCCTCGGGCTTAAAGTTGATGTTAACACAGGGTTTAGACCCGAGCAACCGGGTCTCAATATTAATGATGAATTGAACTACATTGCTTTGGTTTTGTGCATAATCTGGACCAACTTGGAAAGACGAATTGCGTCCAATTGGCTGCAACTAAAGACAGCACATCCACGGAATATGACGAGTAATAAGCTGCAAATGCACCATTCAATTGACCATCTAGAAATATTGATTTGCAGCATTATTATTGAACATGTTCAACACATTTCCAGTGTCATTGCTTTCATAAAGGCATGCACAAAGGCTAAACTGCAACCCAGATTGAGTTAACAAATTGCAGAATGACCGAAAATATACACAAAGGGAAGCTCCTTAAAAGATCTATTTATAGGCCCAACATACGAGCGAGCAAGGCCGGAAGCTTTCGATATTCTATGCTGCCTCTGCAAATCCAACTCTCACCTTCCCATAGTCGAAAACAGTATGATAGGCCCCCATGAAGACATCTCCAAGAATCCTGGTATCATTAAAAAACATATTCATATATATTAGGTACTAAACAAGTAGAATAATGTAACAGGACGTGTGGCAATGGGTATCAATATTACCATAGAGGACCACGTGGAGGAGGTACATCCAAGGCTGTGAATCCACTGATGCACTGTGCTGCAACACCCTCCCCAACTTTGAGAATGTACTGCACAATCAAATAGGGGGTGATCAAAATAATTTTAAAAATAACGTCAAATTGAAGTATAAATTCAAACTACGCCTTTTTGTTTGATGAGCCTTAATCAGAAGTGAACAGGTTCATCACCATATATGTTAGGAAACTGCAGATGCTCTTATCACTGAGTTCTGCTGTAAAGTCGAATCACAGCTTCGTATACAAGTTGAAAAGGAGACGTTTGTAACCGTTGTTAATTTCATTTTGTGACATGGTATTGTAAACCTCAAGCCCACTATAGGATGTTTTCAAAAAGATGCCTAAGAACACTTGGCCTGTGAATGTGTTTGGGTGTTGTGAGAGTAAGCAAAATCCAAGTAAAATTCTAGCATTTTTACATTAGGTCCCTAGTAAACCAAGGAAAGAGGGAAAAAAATTCTACTTCTCCTACAAACTAGAGGACAGGGAACACAATATAACATTCTAGAAAACTGTAGCTTGTATTAGTTTTTCTTCTTTTACTTGATCACAAAATTTAGACAAGGGGGAGCACTTCCACAGCTCATTCCTACTCTCCTTCACAAGTCACAAGGAACGAGTATGGCCTTCACCAGCAGAAACCTACAGCTTCATAACTAATTGCTTGAGGTACCCACTACACTACTCCATTGATATAATGAGGGGGGAAAAAAACTTCAATGAATGGTGCTGCTCATAAGGGTGGATTTGATTGGCTAAATGAGATAGAGAAAATATACAGGATATACGGATGAATACATGCATAACTCACATTGATGTATTCTCTGTAAAATAAAGAAAGTACATTGATGTATAATTTTGCACCTGAAGTGAGGCTGGGCAGATACACTTAGTTGCAGATAACATGCCCCAGGAGAACATAGACGTATTATGGATAATTGCTTGTTTAGTCAAAGCAAGATAATCTAAAGCAATTTTTGACATATGATAGTACCTTGATGCGTAGACATCACCATATATACCTGGTTGGCATCAACTAGCAATATATGTTAGCCAACCACTCAAAATTTATAATGAGCAAGAGGTTCTCATCTTCCACTATATAATGCGGCTTCAATACGGCTCAAAAGTGAGCCGTCTAAGCCGTCATTATATCACGGTCCATTTTATTTTTAAAAAAAAAATTATGTAAAAAAATGTTGAAAAAAGTAAAAATTTGTCAACACGGAGAATCGAACTCAACCAAACAAGAAAAATACCTTGCGCCTTAACCACATGAGTTAGAAGAGATGTTTAACTATAATTGGATAATATTCTTATTATATGTTATTATACGTGCAAAGCACGTGCATTTACTAGTATGCAAAAAGACTTTCAGTTAGGACAGTATGATGCCAAATAAGCAGAGTTAGTGGGCCTGGCAAAGGGCTCATCTTTACTAGCCCAACTAATTTATGTTGAAAATTTGTGTTGAAAATCTTGATTTAGAAGTATGCATGCAATCAAATGCAGCACAGCACTCAGTAACTTGTCTGGAAAATGACAAACAAATTTATACTTGCACATGGACAGTTACTACAGGTCCAAAATCACAACATACCTGATCAGGTGTCAGGTCAAATTTCTTGCCACCGATTGTGAATGAAATAACGGGCATTGAAGCAAGGCTGCTGCAGTCAACAGCTGATTGCCCCATGGGACTGGGCAAACGCTCGCACAACTGCAATACAGCTCATGGCATAAGAAAATATGCAACTTCACTCTTCGTAGATTCGAGTAACTCTTACCTCATTTATGTAGTTCATTACACTGTCTTCTGTTTTGTTCTGGAGGAGCTGATTCTCCATCCATACAACTGCCATCTCGCAGGAAGAGCACATAGCACCATTCTGACCAGCAGCTGATTTGTCCCCATTGCCATTCACTACACTCTCAATCCCGATACTATGAACCCAATATCATGGGTAAACTTATATGAGGATAATGAAATACAAAACAACATAAATGATATATATATATATATATATATATATATATATATATATATATATATAAAATTTATTTTTTATTTATTTTTAGCTTCTCACCTAACTCCTCGTGTTCCATCAAAGGTGCATAGACCAATTTGGGAACAAACCCTTGCTGGTTTCTCCTGCAAAAGAAAAACAGAATGACAATGTCTTATTTACCTCAAAGCTAATAGGATGATGCTTAAGCATGCCTGGAAAGGACAACCTAGAGTATGTACTCTAAGACAGTAATAGTGCATACCCTCATCGATAACATTGCAAGAATCTGTGCCCCATATTGTGCGATTACTGCCTTGCATTCTTGGCTAGCAACACCAGAAGCTCCAATCTTTTGATTGATTTCTGTAATAGTGGCCTACAACGGAGATCAACAATTCAAAGGAAAGAACAATAGTTAAAATACAGTTATATAGCAGAATGACAACATTACATTAGATGGAGTATGGAACTAAAAGAAGTGACATTACATGGTGATATGCTTCTTCCCTACCGGAACATTATACAAACACAAACTATATATATATATATATATATATATATATATATATATATATATATATATATAATGCGCCTTGAAAACGGTAGCCGTCTAACTGTCTAAGCCGTATGTATATCCCCCACTAATTAAAAATAAATAAAAATTTCTAACTACCGCATATGTCTCTCTCCCGTAGTTAAAATATATTAAATATTCAAATTAATATTTAGACTAAGTACATTGTATTATCTAACTAAACACATATCAAAAATTCTAAAAACATATATATAACAAATCCTAATTAAAATATATTCAAACCAAATTTAAAATGTTTTATATAATTTTGTGTACGTGCAACGGACACGAAAGTGACTAGTGTGTGTGTGTGTGTGTGTGTGTGTGTGTGTGTGTGTGTGTGTGTGTATAGAGAGAGAGAGAGAGAACAAGAACCTCCATAGGCATCAGGAAAGAAATTAAAAAGAGAACAATCACACAGTTGTTTTAGTCAGTAAAGAGTATGAATTTCTTTTAACAGTTTTGAAATATATCAAATTGCACTATACAGGACCAGGCACCACCTTCGCCATACACAAGATTCTTCTCACTGATGCTTTCCCAACTGAAGTTCTACTCCTGAAGAACCCCAGTTTGATGGGTGAAAATAAATTGGGGTTGGGATAACTAGAATAGTGGGGTTGGGATAATTTGTTTCAATCAAACAATGGTTTTATGAACTATAAAAGTGATATACTCATCTCTGTAAACCTATGCATTTCGCGAATAGTATATTGTTGCATGTTGCTCGGCTTGCATCAAAATCATTGTTGATGCAACTGTTTTAAATCATCAAGGCTTCTAAAAAAATTTAAGTGAAGGCCTGGCTCACAAAACCGAACCGACCAAAAACCGAACCGTCTAAATTCGGTTTGGTTTATTTTATTTTTGTAAGGTTCGGTTTTCGGTTTTAAATTTACGGTTTATTCGGTTTTCACAAATTCGGTTCAGTTTGAACCGAACCGTTGCTCACCCCTAGCGGCACCTGCTGTGAATAGAGATTGTGCTTCATGTGTTGGACATCAACACTACTTGGCCGCCATCTCCAACACTTGTCAGACACCAAAAATCTAGTGTGTCAACATGGCCGGAATATGTGACATAGGCCCCACATCGACCAATACTACAGACCATATCACAAAGAAATGCTGATTCTAGAGAAGAGTTATACAAAGTAATTGTTTATAAACTATAAAACTAAAGGTGGATTGCTAAATATATAAACAGCAGACTGTGTTACATACAGTTGGACCAGCAATCAGTGAAGTTCCAGAATCTGCAATTGCAGCACAGCCCCCAGAACAGACTCCTGCAATCGTCAATCTTGAGAAGTTATAGGTGACAATTGAAAGTAAACAGAAGAAGAAAAAAAATGTCATCTGAAGAAAGAGAAAAGTTATGCATCAGAAGAAACATAAATTACCAGTCTTTTGGCCATCAATGAGTACATCTCCCATATCAAACTGCAAAAAAGTTTTGGTAATATGATGATTATACAAAAGATTTCAATGTGACGAGCCATTTTTAGTAATAAAAGTGATTAGATTAATCACCTGCCAGTAACCTTTCTGGGTCACAGGAACATATGTGTGTTCACCCTTGTAATGATTTGGGTCAACCCCTCCAAATACAATTTCACCTCCTTCCCCTTGCTCGGCTTTGCGGTTAAACCAAAAGGAGAAAAGGGGTTCATTGATAAGACCTTGACTGATCATGTTATACCTGATGGAAAGATAGGTAAGCAATGTTAGGGGTCTTATGTCTTCTTGCAGTAGTAGAATAAGAAGACCTGGTTTAATAGAAGTAACTTCCCAATACTGTGCCTCCGGCTCATAATTTGTGCCATATGACTGCAGAAACATATAAAACAAACTTATTTTTACTTTTTAACTGTATGTGATAAGAGTGAGAAGTGTCTCAACAGTAAAGCTTGGTGTTCTCATCCTGGAAGATGAGTTTGAATTATGGTCCTAAGGAAACAGACTCTTCAAGAATGCGTGAAGTAAATCATATCTTGCCACTCTCCAGAGTTTGCATTTGTGGGAGCATTGTGGCACTCATCCATTGATTGTAGTTGATGTCACCTATCTCTACATTCTAGGGAATTCCTTCCATCTGACTATGATTCCCATCAACCGGTTTCAAACATCTCTTCTTTCATTTTTAACCCAACAAAAAGATTATCCTAATGACATGAGGTTGCATTTTTATTCATCTGACTATGATTCCCACCAAACCAGTTTCATTTTTATCCTAATGACACAAAAGAAATGAGTATAGTTAATCGAATGACATGAGGTTGCAGGCCCCGACTTTCATTCCCATCTAGGGATCCTATTTTGAAATAGCTTGCCGCTCGAAGGCAGACTCTTTCACTTCCTATGCTTCTTGCTTAAGGAGATCTTTGTTTTTTGTTCTTGTCAAGCCCATGTCAGAAGGATTGAAGTTCTTAAGAAGGATATGGTTTTTTAGTGTTACTGGTGGCATGGTTAAGATAACTGGATGGAAGAAAATGATTCAAACAGCCAAACCCAAAAATTGGGATAAAGTCTTTGTTGTTATTGTTGCAGCAAGCCCTTGTCCCCCCCCTCTTTGATTTCTGCAAAATTGCTGACTTTAGTGAGAAACTGCAAGCTAAGCGCAGCTTAGAAGTGGCTCGTCAAAGAATAATTTCTTGTTCTTCCTGATTATGGGCTGTTGGGCCCATAGTTTACGGTATCAGCCAATACCGACCCGATACGGACAATACCGATACGATCTGGCATGTCCCGATCAGACACCGACCGATACTCGATACCCGATACCGACATTGGGGGTCTCTTTTTGGTCAATTTGGCAAAAAAAAATGAACCAAAAAGACCAATCAAAAGGGTGTAAAAGCATAATAAGGTTGTAAAAATATGTAAAAGAAGAAAACTTATCTATCGCATGTCAACCAATCGGCAAGGATGACTACAATTTCATTCAATTTCAAAACTACTAAGAAACAATGCTAAACATACTTAAAATTAAGCCTAAGGTATAAAATATATTTTCAAAAATGTTAATAATTTATTAATAATTATTTGCTTTCCGATACCAAAAAATCCAATACTCCGATCCGAAACCGTCGATACTGCCGATCCCAATACTCATAGGAATGGTCCGATACCGATATTGTGAACCTTAGTTGGGCCTCAGGTATCACTATATATATAAATCAACTTGTCACAATTCAAGTTGATTTTATATTGGACTTGGCTTGATAGCTGGTCCAACTAAGTTTAGTTAAATCCACTGGGCCTAGTCTGAGTTAATGACTACGTCCCAAGTAATATTGACTTGGTCCTCCCTGGGCCTAACACTCAATCGCATTGGAGACGATTTGCTGCAGATTTATACATATTTTGTATTTTAAAACTTGCATTCTGTGTAGATTCACACTGTGATAATTATAAACTTGCTGAGGCACCTCCTAGGCTTCAAGCGACCAAAAGCTGCTTAGCTGCCCATCATTTTATTCGCCTCGCCGGTTAGTCCATTAAAAATGCACAGCTAGTCGTAGCGGAGTACCATCGTACAACCCAAAATAAAAAAATGGCTTGTTTATATATATATTGAATATGGTAATTTATGTTAGTGGTTAGCTAGTATTATTAGTGCTCCCCCTTGGCATCGGACCCACCCAGCCAGGGAGCTGAACGCCTCCCCTTCCTCCCACTTGAGCTAGAAGGAATTGGCATATATATAAGGTCTGCTTGTCTCAGAATTTTGAAGGTGCCCGACATATTCTAAATAAATTGCTTAGTTTGAATCTACAGTACTTCTGGCCTAATCCAGAACTATTATAGAATAAAATGCCATGGTTGAGGCTATAATCGAAATCTTATAATATGCATCAAATTGATTAGTAACGGAAGATTTCCTTTGAACTATACTTCTTTAGATTTGATTGAGCCAGCTTGTCATAATTGTTCATGCATTCTTAATGTTCTACGGTTACTTTTTCAATAATTACATTTCCTTTGTAAATCCAAGAAACATTAGCATCCAAGAAATTTTAAGGAGGTTTGAAGGCTTGACGCGTAAATTATCTGCAGCATTTCAAAACAAGCATAATTGACTAATATAATATCCATATATCAAGATACCACATCATACCATACAGGCTCCACATCCCCAACAGATATTTCCTTGAACCCGAGTCCAAGTATGCCATCGAATTTGGCCACCATGAAAGTAAGGCTCGGTTCTCTAGTGGCTTCAATAAAAACCTGAGGAGTGCTTTAATAATAAACAGTTGATCTTGTCATTAAATATCAATAAAGGTATGCGATTTCTGTTAAGGTTCAAACCTGATCCTTGACGACGATGTCGCCAACTACAACATGATCCTGGCTAAGGAAACCAGATATTGATCCGCTTCCATAGTGAATTTCTGCAGTTTTCCCTGCTCAAACAAGCAGTCTACAAGTTATCTTCATAAGCAACCCACAAAGATTTTCAGACTATTTCCCAGGCAATACGACAACAAACAACATGTGCACTAGATCTCGTCTCTGCCACCAACAAAAAACTTCATCTATTGTGGGATAAGAGGGCACAAAAAATTGTGAACTAACATATGATGAAAGTGACCTTGAATTTTTTACTATGTACAACATGCAACATTTGCGAGTTCAAACTCGTGCAATAACAACATTGTCAACGGTGTCCAGAAACAATGGACATGCAAAACATATGAAGAACGTGTATTCCATCTAGGAAGGCGTACTCGTACCAGGTATTGGTACTCCTTGGGCGATATATATATATATATATATATATATATATATATATATATATATATATATATATTACATTTTAAGTTTTGGTATTTCTTTAGTACTTTATTGATAATTTGATACATTCTAGTACAAGTCATTTAATCTCTCTTAAAATATAACTTCAGTACTTCAGTTTTAGAAATCAAAGCTTATTTAAACTGAAAGTACATAGTTTTTAGACTAAAATTCATTTGACGACAATAACAAATAAATTCATATTATACAGTATCCATACCGTAGATTTGTAGAAATTGTTGTATCAACTTATTGGTACTATGCTTCATAAGTAGAAACGTACAAATCAAGTTTTATAGTTTTAAAATTATTGCCAAAATGGTTATTTGGTTAGTGAAATGTATCACATTTTATATGCACTCATAAAATGTATAATTATCTCTCTCCAATCAAGAACCAGTTAAGAAATTTGTGTCTCTTGGTTATTTTAACGTCACTAGGGGGGTGAAGTTTTCAAGTATGAGTGGTGTGACCACCACACTCCAGCACATTGAGTCTTTTGGAACTGATGACGGGCAACACAGTTCTTCACAACATTCGTGCTAATAACACTGCGAAGTGAGACGGCCAAAGGTGTCGGAAGGAAAGGGTGATTAACGACATCAAGTTAAAGTCAGAGGTAGGAAGCCCACTCCACGGTGACCGAAGGAAAGTAAGCCCAAAGGAAAAACTAGGGAGGTGTGACCATGTGAGGTAAGGCAAGAATAGGGAGACTCATTCCTCAATTGCTTCTCTTATCTCGGCCGCTCTAGAGCACATGGCTGACTTAGTTACAAGGGTCCCAAGACGGACAGTGGTTTTCTCAACCCCATAGCTGGTTTAATCCTTTGGTCTTAATCTAGGCCTGTGTAACCTTTTTCACTCATCTCTAAGGCTTTCAAAGCACATATAGAGGATAAAATCACTCAAAAAGAAGAAGGGAAGTCCCTTATGAGGGTTCTATTAAAGGCAGGGTTGAAGACCCTTGTGGTCCGGCTGGAAGGCAAAGACCTACTTTCGTAGAAGAAGTTGAAACTCGCCGGAATTAAATTTTCTTAAATCGGTTCCACACTTAACACTAGAAAGAAGGGCTCAAACTAGGGGTGAGCAAATATCGGTTTTCCAACCGAAAATCGATCCGACCCGAAATAGTGTTTCAGGTCGATTTTTTAAAAGCGGATTGAAATTCGGTTTATACATATAAAAAAATTAACGGATTTGGGATTCGATTTCCATCATGAACCAAAAACCGATGTGTATTTACTAAAATACCCCTCCTCTCTATATATGTCAAAATAATCCTATACCTAAATCATCCTTCTCTCCTCCTCCATTCCTTTTCTACAGAGCCGCCCTCCCGCTTTTGTTTCCTTTCCCTTCCAATCGATGATGGTCATCTCCGATCACTACTCCGCCCGCGCCCATGCCGTTGATCGCTTCTACAACTTCCCCCTCCCTCAGAAGACATCTCTGGTCACTCCTCGGCACGATTATTTCAGCTGGTTTTGGTCGGTTTTTTGCACTAATTTGTGTTAAATGCTTTTTTTGGGCTAATTTGCATTAAACCTTAGGAGAAACCGAACCGTCCAAAAATTGAACCATTTTAATTCGGTTCCATTTCGGTCGGTTTTTATAAAAACAATTCGATTTTCGGTTTTATAAATTACTGTTGGGTCGGGTTTCATAAAAACAGTTCGGTTTGAACCGAACCGTTGCTTACCTAGCTCAAACGACTTATCCCCAATTTCCATGTATGGAGGAGCGAACTTCTCAACAAAAAGGTGTCATCATCTACTTCTACTTACTTTGGATACGTCCAGCGGTTGAGACCGGTGTGGGTTATTGGGAAGGCCTCGATTCGAGACATGGCCTCAACGGACAAAAAATGGCTTGGTTATTTTAACCAAACATGAACATTCCAGCCATGTTCACCTAGAGATCCCTGAATTTGGTATCATAATTGATGAATATTGTGCTTACAACCGAAGCGGTATCAACCAGCCCAACCTTAAGTCATCCCATACAAGCCTTGAGCCCATTAGTGGTCCAATGCCCATGTGACTTACCCACATAACGCATCCATAAAATTACCACAATGCCCTCCTAGTACCCTACTTACAAATACCATGTGAATCTGCATCAATTTTTACGATGATCGAGATTTTCTTCTCCTTCTTCTCCTTCGGTCGGTCTGACTTGAGCATCAGCATCAGAGGGGTTTGGCCAAGAACATCCATTGTCATGGTTAGCACGCATGTCACATGAATAATGACACCGCAGTCGTAACTGATCTATATTTTGCCTATACAAGTTTCTCAATGTTGTAAGGACACGGATTCGACATGACGCGGTAGGGTCACGGCAATACAGACGGGCTGCCCATTTCGGGGCGTGTCCAAGTGAATTTTGGAGCGTCCAGGCTTGTGCCCAATATACAAAACGTTTCCGACATGACACTACCCACATATTTTGATTCTCCATTTCTTCTCGTTATATGACCAATTGATCTATAATAAATACACCATAAATTATAACAAATAACTTAAAATAGCCACAGAATCAGAGTAAAACACAATACCATTCTGCTTATAACTGCTCGATCTCCCCGAATTGTACTTCGAATGGAAGAAACAAGCAATCTGCACCCAAAAAAAAAATCAGCAAACCCTAACCCTAAAAAAAAACACATCGGCATTGCACCGTCTCACCGAGAAGTAGCACTTGGAGGAGGGGACCCAGAGGTTGGAGCTGCCGGTGTCGAAGATCACCGTGAAGTTCTGCGGCGGCGACCCGATACCGATCTCCCCGAAGTACTGCGCGTTCATGTAGTTCTTCAGCGACACGATGTCGGCATCGTCGGCATTGCCGTCGCCGAGAAGACTGTCGAAAGCCCCTCGGACCCCGTACTTTCTCGCCGAGAGCGGCTCGACGACGGGGCTGAGGGTGGTCTTGCGGAGGCCTAGGCGGACCGTGCCGCCGGCGAGGGCCGGCGGGGAGAGGAGGAGGAGGGAGAGGGAGAGAAGGATGGGGAGGAGCGACATTGTTGGGGAATGTGAGAATGGAGAGAGAGAGAGAGACATTGGGAGGTATAAAAAGGAGGAAGTGGGGGTACAGATGGCGGTTGGAGAGGGAGGGGAGGTGTCACTAGTTTGCTTTTTTGGGTTTGTGGTTGATATATTATTTATTTTTAGATTTAAAGTTAGGGAAATGTTATTCTTAGAGCACCCTATTATGAGTTTGAAAAAAACGATTGCCATATAGAAATGACAAGCTATTTTTTAAAAAATATTTCTTCAATGTAAATGTAAAATAAAGTATGGAGTTGACATAGCAATGATATGGCAATGACAATATGAAGTTGGTTGCCTAGATCTAGACAATGTACTTCACAATAAATTTATGACCACGTCATCAATTATGAATAAAAATATATATATAAAAAAGAGGAAGAGTAAAATTTGTCTTCGAAGTTGTAAAAAAATAGTTTGCATGTCTTCTCAATACTTTTGCATTGGAGAAAACTTTTCAGACTCATTGTCTTCTTTGAATATAATCTTGCCACCTATACAAGACATTGTCTTGTGTTTTATGCCACCTAAGATTCACAACACAAAATAAGACAATAGGGTTGGAGATGCTTTTACAACTAATTTTGGTTGTAAACTTTACAACCGCCTACATGGCATTCATTGATTAAGAGAGAGGGGAAAACGAGTGTGACCGAGAGGGACAACCATGTTAGCAAAATGGGTGTAGTTGGTAAGACCATCTCCAATGGGGGTTTCTATCTTCCCTATTTCTATGGAAGAAATCCATTTTAGAAAAAATTTCTTCCAATGGTGATTTCTATCACCATTTCTATCCTAGGTGGCAATGATGTAGGATAGAAACTTTCTAGGAGGATTTCTACATGTAGAAACTCTCATAGAAATTCTCATATCTCTCATGACAATTATTATTGGACCCCACACCATTAAATTAGTCATTTTACTATGTGACACATAGGATAGAAATGGAAAACCATTGGAGACCATTTTTGTATGTCTACAATTTCTATGTAGAAACTCTTCCAACTATGATAGAAATTTCCTTAAAGTACAATGCCAAGTAGGATAATAACTCAATTTTAGAAATCACCATTGGAGATGGTCTAAAAAAGTTGTAAATATTTGGTATTAAATTTAGCATTTTCCTTAAAGTTAACAAACAATTTTGAACCAACAAAATTATTATTTTTAATTTTATTCTCTAAAACAATTCAAAAAAGATTCAAAATTCGTCGTTTAAGCTAAATGTATGTTCTTATGTAATTAAAAATTTTAAAAAATATTAATTAATTATTTAACTGCATAATATTATCTGACAACAATCAAGTACCTCTAACTTATGTGGTTAAGGTGAGAGATATTCTCGTTGGTTATGTGGATTTGATTCAATGGGACAATATTATTTATGAAAAATTCTAGGGTAAATGACAAATAAAACCTCCCTAGATTGATCATTTTCGCGAAAAAGACCTCATGCTCTTAAATTCTCTACTGCTTATTTTTTGTTGCAAAAAATTCACAAATGACAATTTTACTCCTACCCCCCCGCCCTCGTCGGCGATGCCACGAGGAGGGCTGCGTGGGGCCGGGACGAGGGCGGGGGAGAACCGCGGGGAGCCGACGAGTGCGGGGGAGGGTTGTGCGGGGCCGGCGAGGTCGGGGGGGAGGCTCGCGGGGGACGGACGGGGCTGGGGGCTCGCTGCCGGGGGGAGGGCCGGTAGGGGGGGTCGGGCGGGAGGAGGGCAGGGTGTAAGCCCTTGTTTTTCAAAAATTATTTAATTAGTGTTAATTAATTATTAATGTCATTTTTAGCCTTAAAATATTTATTATAATTTTTAGGAATTTTTCTAGAATTTTTATATAAATTTTAAATGAGTTTTAAATACAAAAATATCAATTTGTAATTTTTTAAATTATTTTAATATAGTTTTGTAATTATTAGAATTGTTTTAATATAGTTTTGTAATTATTAGAATTATTTTAATATAGTTTTATAATTATTAGAATTATTTTAATATCAGTTTGTAATTTATTAATTATTTTTAAATGAGGAATACAAATTTGTATTTGCACTTAGACACTGCTAGGACCATTATGTAATTTCCTAAAACCTAGGGACCCTAGTGCTAATTTTTCCTCTCACCCACCCCCGACGACTCGGCTGGCCGACTGCCACGCCGACCACCGACCTACTTTTTCCCGCCTTTGCCGGCCGCTCCACCGCCCTAACCAGCCTATAAGACTGTCATGCCCCGAGTAGGCAACGTTCGTCCCCGTTGTTAATTTTTGCCGATTCGATCGTCCTCGCTAAGGCGTGATGCCGTACGAGTCTGGAATTGCACTCGTACAAGGCAGAACGTTACGTTGCATTTGATATAAATACGTCAAGTTGAAACTTCACAAATCATATCAGAATTTAAGACGCAGTATAGGAAGATAGAAATGCTTTTCATTCATAGCTTGCAACGAAGTGCAAGACGTAATTACATTGGATGTCGTTGCGGCTACATTGATTGAAAACAGAAAGAAAATACATTCGACAAGTTGCCTGAACTACGCTTGTCGTCCCATACATTCGCCCCTTTATACATAAGTCGTCGACTTGAATTGGCTTCAAAATACTTCAGTATAGGAAGAGCTTCAAAATTCCTCTCCGCACTTCAGCTTCGTTTTAGGTTGGAGCGCCCGCCGCACCTGGGAAAATTGGAGGAGGGGATTAGCACACTTCCTAAGTGGACGAGACGAACCAACTCGTCTAAACCGACTCTGATTGTTAGGATAGGCATGCTTTAGAGTTGTCTTTCTATTAGAACTAAATGAATTCAGTTCATATTCGATAGCCGTCTTTGAGTATTAAAGCATACAACATAATATTGCAGTTTATCATATTTCTTACCACGGCCGTGCTCGTCCATGCATGAAAACAGAGATAATATTTACACCTGCATAAGACAATAGGTGAGCATGCAACTATCTTATATGCGGTCATTGGTGCTACGCACCACTAGGGACTTAATCGAAGTTGGCATGCGACGCAACCCATTCAGCCTAGGTTGCAAGCCTTACTGAAGGTCCCGCATGCCTCGCGCCGAAGCACGATAAATTATTTCCCCTAGGACGAATCGGTTCCGATGCCCCGGATACCGTTTCGAGGAAAACGAACTTGTGCACAAGCTGTCCATGACCATGCCTATGTGCGAACAGTTTCATATATGCAAACAGTTTCGTATAGCGCGGATAGTATCGAACATCATTATCATTTCTCGTAACTCATGCAACGATTCATTTTTCCCAAAGTCGTACACCGATTTAGCGTCCCGTGGGCACCAAATTGTTCGAGGCATCATAACCCATGATCGACGTTTCATATTATTTTGCAGCACATGAAATAGTCTATCTTTTTACTAGAACCTTAAACTTTTCCAGTTATGTGAGAAACTTGTATTTTTCCGAGTAGATTACTCAAAATTGATACGTTTTTCCCGAGTTCTTGACTTAGTGGATTGGCATGCAATTAACTTGGCATCGTTCGATTTGAATGAATTCGAAGTAAGGAATAAGTTTGCGGGACAGAGTAGAAAAGAAGGGTCGAATCACCCACCGATTACTTTGCTTCGTGCCGATCGTCCAAGCGCTACGCAACGTCAATCCTTAGTTACGCCAGCTCCTGCAATGGCACCAACGCTTTGTTAGAATTTCTTCTTTTTCCCTTGTATCGAAATTTTAATTGCATCCATGAAAACGACGCGAAAGCACTTCATCAAGCCCAGCGGCAAAGCTCCAAGAAAACCATACAGCGGTCCGGTCCCGTCGAAGGGACTCTTATAGAGAGCTCACTCGCTGAGACGCAGCCCGCTGCATCTAGGACTTATTCCAACAGAAGTCGTTCCACTAGTTGGATCGATTCTCGTAACTTCTGTCCAAATCGATTTGAATCGATGCCGCAAGGCGTTAACGTTTACCAAGCTTAGTGATCGAGTCAGATGGCCATCTAAGTTCCCGGTCGATCTGACTCGGCGCTAGCATATTATGAAGTTCCGTCGCCTATCGAAAGCGGGGCGCTACATAATATACCACTAAGAAAAAGTTTCGTCCCGAAACTTAAGAACAAGGGTCTGACCTTAATTTAGACAAACAACGCGGGGTACTTCTCTTTCATCTCCGCCTCCATCTCCCACGTCGACTCCTCGACTGAATGGTTCCGCCAAAGCATGCGGACTAAGGACATCGACCGATTTCGCAGCACCTTCTCCTTGCGGTCCAAAATTTGAATAGGCTCCTCCGAGTAAGACAAGTCAGTACGTAGCTCCAACTGATCGAAGATAACCACATGACTTGGATCGTGCACGTATTTTTGAAGTTGTGAAACGTGGAAAACATCGTGCACATCAGCTAAGGCAGGAGGTAGTGCGATCCGATAAGCAACCGTCGTAACTCGCTCAATGATCTCGAAGGGGCCTACAAATCTCGGGCTCAACTTGCCTTTAACGCCGAACCGCATCACACCGCGCATGGGCGTTACTTTTAGAAACACATGACCCCCGGCCAAGAACTCTAGAGGGCGTCGACGAAGATCTGTGTAGCTCTTTTGTCGACTTTGCGCGATACGGAGTCTATCTCGAATCAAGCGGACCTTTTCGACGGCCTGCTCCACCAGTTCCGGTCCAAGCACTTATCGCTCTCCGACTTCATCCCAGCATATCGGCGAACGGCACTTCCTCCCGTAGAGCGCTTCGTATGGAGCCATCTGAATGCTCGACTGATAACTATTGTTTTACGCAAACTCCGCAAGCGACAAATGCGCATCCCAACTAGTCTTTAGGTCGATCGCACATAGACGCAACATATCTTCTAAGATCTGATTGACCCTCTCTGTCTGACCGTCTGTTTGGGGATGGTACGCCGAACTAAAGTTCAGTTTGGTCCCCATCGTCGCTTGGAGGCTCGTCCAGAAATGCGATAGGAATCGCCCGTCTCTGTCCGAAATTATAGAGGCCGGTACCCCGTGCAGTCGAACAATCTCATCGACGTAGATTTGTGCTAACCGACCGACGCTCCATCCTACTTTAATTGCGATGAAGTGAGCCGACTTGGTCAATCTATCAACAATGACCCAAATCGCGTCATTCCCCCGCGGCGTCTTCGGAAATCCCACAATGAAATCCATCGAGATATTGTCCCACTTCCACTCGGGAATGGCGATGTTCTGCAGCTCGCCGCCTGGCCGTTGGTGTTCCGCATTCACCTGCTGACACGCCATGCATTGCGATACGAACGTAGCCACGTCTTTCTTCATGCCGTGCCACCAAAAGTTTGTGCGCAAGTCCTTGTACATCTTGGTGCTTCCAGGATGTAACGTGTACTTCGCATAGTGCGCCTCCGTCAGAATTTCTTTTCTGAGTTCGGCAGTTTCAGGAATGCAGAGCCTTCCCTTTAGTCGCATCGTCCCGTCTCCGTCTTCCGCAAAGTCAGTCGCCCTTCCCGTTGAAATCAGCTCGCGCATTTTCTTCAGGAATGAGTCGTCCCCCTGTGCGGTCTTTATCTTGCTAAGCAGGCTCGATCCTAACTTCAGTTGAGCTAGGTGCAGGTGTCGATACTCAATTCCGAGTTCGATACCCATCGCTTCAAGATCTCGCTTTATCTCCTTGTTTATAGCCAGTGTTCCCATAAACATTCTGCTGAGTGCGTCGGCCTGTCACGCCCCAGAACCAGAATACTGGAGAGCGGGGGAATGACTCAGCCAGCTACGTATTACGGGTAGATGAATACCGTATAATACGATCAATGCTGTCTAAAAGACGAGGGGGTGCATACTACATGAAAGTCTCACTATGGTCATTTCACATCTATTGTCTCAATCATTCAAATAAGAAACAGAAATAGAGAACATGTAAGATAAAGCAGTAAGGCGTCCCTAACGCTCAGTCAAAATGTTCTTGATATCTGGCTTTACAAAACATAGCCAGATGATGTAGCAAAGTATACACAATTGTTATCAGCTGCAGTCTGACTTAATTATAATTATGCAAAAGTAAGTACAAGACGATCCGACTAACATGTCGGTGCCAAACGGCAAGGTATTAAGTAAATAACAAAACGAGTGGGAAAGTAAGGAACCCACTCGAGTCCTCCTGCGATCATTCCTCTAGTATTGACCATCTTGGAGGTAGAAGTAAGCGGAGTCCTCGGGAACCGATTCTAAATCTGGCCATGCAAAACCAGAGAGGTTAGACCTCTATTAGTAAGTACCACAAGGAAGCACGACATGAGAACTAAAACCAGAAATAAGAGAGTATGATAATAAATCTCTGCTATCTACTAAGACTCACACAACATCACGACACTTCGAACCAACCTCCCAACCAAACAAGGACAGAACTTAGCCCGTCATGTCCTGACATTCTGATCGTCTCTGTTAAGTAACAGAGTAGGTACAGTGCACAAACAAATCAATTTAAACGGCCAGGCAACTACTACGGCTTGCTACTGTGTGTTCCAAGTTATCCTGGAATTATGCAATAAAAGATTCCTCAGTTCTCACTATGTGCAAGCAAGGCTAGTTTACCCAGTCAATCAATTGTGCCAATCATGAATTAGACGAGTCCCAGTGGGACGCCCGTCATTAATATAGCATGTACAATAATATAAGCAGATACTGTTCCCTGCCCGTGTGACAGATTTACAGTATCTGTGGGAACCAGCCGGTCCGTCGGGCACTTAATAGTCCCAAGGGGGCTGCCATGTAAGAACTCGGGAATCCATTCTCTCCATGCCATCATTATTTTATTTAACTTAATAGTCTCTACGTTGAGTGAAGTTCCATGCCGTGGATCATGGTCATTCAAATGAGTACTTTCGTACGGGGTACGATATGCGCAACTCTACAACGATACCCGTACGGCTAGGTTGTAGGTTTTACATAGCGTGATGCAACAATCAAATCTGACTACGGAGTAATCATGCCTTGACCATAAAGTACACATGCTGTTTTTATAAAATAAATAAATAATTTGAAGCCTGCATGTGTCTGTATGCCAATATTCGGGATTGGATAATCGAGTACAATAGTTCATTACATGAACGTCTCTCATTCATTTCATTCAATAAGACGACTAGCCAGTCTCTTAGTTCCAACTAGGAACGCATGATCAATTATTAATCAAGGTCACAATCATCAATGGTGACAAGGCATGAAGGTCAACTAGTATTCAGTGGGGTCGAGTCTACATTCTCAGGGTTTAATTCCAGTCAATCGGGGTATCTATAACTCAATTCACGACACATGGTACATCCCACGTAACAATCTATATTTAACAGAAATATCAACATATCATGATTATATCAAGTTTATGCAAAAAGGCGTAAGGATATAAAATGGACGTTAAATATCTAATAAGATATCAATATACAGGGCTATAGAAGATCCAGGTTAAACAGGCTACTCTCATGTCAGCCTACACTCATGTCAGCGTACGCTCAGGTCAAGCTACGCTCAAGCCAGCGTACGCTCAGGTCAAGCTAGCGTATGGACTCCATACGACTCCTCTCTATCCAAGCCAGCGTACGCAAGTCTTACGCTTCCAAAAGGCAGCGTATGAACTACATACGACTCTTGACCATCCAAGTCAGCGTATGCATGTCATACACTCCCAAAAGGTAGCGTATGAACTCCATATGACTCCTGACCATCCAAGTCAGCGTATGCATGTCATACGCTCCCAAAAGGTAGCGTATGAACTCCATACGACTCCTGACCATCCAAGTCAGCGTATGCATGTCATACGCTCCCAAAAGGTAGCGTATGAACTCCATACGACTCCTGACCATCCAAGTCAGCGTATACAAGTCATACGCTCCCAAAAGGTAGCATATGAACTCCATACGACTCCTGACCATCCAAGTCAGCGTACGCAAGTCATACGCTCCCAAAAGGTAGAGTATAAAAGACACACGTCACCTAAAAAGGCAGCGTATGGACTCTATACTGCGCTGCGCTAAAGAGCGCGCACAGCTCAGTGACGCAAGCTAAAAAGCTAGCATACACTGCTCACTGTCTTCTCCAAACAGCAAGAACTCCATGGTTGCACCCCAAAGTTTCAAAAGTCCATAACTCGGTCAAAACAAGTCCAAATCCAACTTTCCAAAGGTCAAAATTGGGTAGAATAAACTTCTCTACAACATGGAACCATCAAAACTTGAAAACAAAGAAGTTTGATAGATCAAAACCACCAAACTCCAAAAATAACTTATTTCTAGATCTACAAAAATTAAGACTTCGAAATAAAAAATGCCAAGTTCTAAACTCTCTTAGGATCTTGCGAGGAAGATAAATGAACTACAAAAACATGGGTTCTTATGGGGAGCAAGTTGTACTTGCCTACGGTTTGGTAGGTGGAGAGAGTAATGAAGAAGAAGAAGAGGAGTAATGGTGAGAATGAGTAATGAGGAGAGAGAATGGAGAGGGTAGCTTTAAATAGAAAAAGGGGTGGTAGGTGGGAGCTAATGGACCGGGTTGCAGGAGGATCCAACAAAGCCAACCCGAGAACCCAACCTAGGCCGAACCACGATAGACTAACTAAAGCAGAGAATAAAATAACAGCAGAAATAAAAAACAGAAATAAAATTGCAGGAAATTAATTAACATGAATTAAAGGAAATTTAAATACAGGATAATACATGATAAATATTAAATAAATACATTCGAGGAGTACATGTATAAAAAATACGCATTCTGGGAACGGGGAGTGACACGGCCACTACGTTTTTCTTGTCCGGTGTATACTCGATCGTTAGCACGTAATCTTTTATGAGTTCGAGCCAACGTCGCTGTCGTAGGTTGAGCTCCCGTTGCGTAAATAAGTACTTCAGGCTTTTGTGATCTGTGTAGATTCTGCATGCCACACCATAGAGGTAGTGCCGCCATAACTTCAACACAAAGACGATCGCCGCCAATTCTAGGTCGTGCGTCGGGTAGTTTTTCTCGTGCTGCTTCAACTGCCGTGAAGCGTAGGAGATGACTTTGTCTCTCTGCATGAGTACGCACCCGAGGCCAGTTCCCGACGCGTCGCTGAATATCTGAAAGCCTTCTGGACCGTCTGGAAGTGCAAGGATTGGAGCTGAGATGAGCCGTTGCTTCAACTCTTGGAAGCTGGATTCACAGTCGTCGCTCCATTCAAATACTACTCCCTTCTGGGTGAGGCGAGTCAGAGGCGACGCTAGTTTTGAAAAGCTTCGCACGAATCGACGGTAGTAGCCTGCTAAGCCAAGGAAACTCCGAATGTCGCTAGCCGAGGCAGGTCGTTTCCAATCCACTACCGTATCAATCTTCTTTGGGTCCACCGCGACACCTTCGGCAGAGATTACGTGCCCGAGGAATGTCACGCTACTCATCCAGAACTCGCACTTACTCTGCTTGGCGTATAATTTGTTTTCACGCAGAATCTGCAGTACCGTCTTCAAATGTTTCACATGTTCTTCACGATTCTTTGAGTAGACAAGGATATCATCGATGAATACGACTACAATTTATCTATTTGAGGTCGAAAGACTCGGTTCATCAGATCCATGAACGCAGCTGGGGCATTCGTCAAACCGAACGGCATGACGAGGAATTCGTAATGACCATATCGAGTGCGAAAGGCAGACTTCGATATGTCGTCGGACTTGATCTTCAATTGATGATAGCCTGAACGAAGATCGATTTTTGAAAATATTGTCGCGTCTTGCAGTTGGTCAAACAAGTCGTCGATTCGCGACAAAGGATACTTGTTTCGCACGATCGCCTTGTTGAGTTCCCGATAGTCGATGCATAGCCGCAACGACCCATCCTTCTTTTTTACGAACAGTACAGGAGCTCCCCACGGAGAGACGCTAGGGCGAATAAATCCGCGGTCTAGCAACTCTTATAATTATACCTTCAGTTCCTTCAGTTTTGCTGGAGCTATTCGGTAAGGCACCTTTGATATCGGCCGTGTATCCGGAAAGGTGTCGATGCTGAATTCAATTTTTCGATCCGGCGGCATCCCGGACATCTCGTCAGGAAAAACGTCAGGAAAATCTGCCACAACATCAGTCTGCATTGTGTTTGTATTATCCGTCCGCGTGTCTCGAACTGATGCCAAGTATCCCGTACAGCCAGAACGCAGCATACGCCTTGCCGAGATTGCCGACACCATCATCGCCGTCTTCGAGGCCGTACCGCACGAATATGAGAACTCTGTCTCGCCGGGAAGGCAAAACACCACTCTCTTCTCCGCGCACTCGATCGTTGCACGACAAGCGCCCAACCAATCCATGCCCAGGATTATGTCGTAATCTTTGATGTCTAGCACGACGGCATCCAAGGATAGATATCTTCCCCCGACGCAAATGTGGCCATCCCTACAAATAAAGTTCGCATGCATATCGACTCCCGACGGAGTGCTAACGCTAATATTTATATCTAGTGATTGCATGATTATTTTATTTTCTTTCATATAATCAGCAGATATAAAGCTATGCCTCGCACCCGAATCGAATAGGACTCGAGCAGGTATATCTTTGTAGAGTAATATACCTGTTACAACCGTATCGGACGCGTACGCCTCGTCCCGAGTTAAGGCATAAAATCGGCCTTGAACTCCGTGGCGTTGATTCTGCGGGGTCACAGGCACCGCATTTGCGCCTTGTAGTGTAGGCGCTTTATATGGATTCAGAGTGTTCCTTGGTGGGTTGTGTTGATTCGGCTTCCCCGCCTGACAATATTGACTGAAGTGGCCTAGCTCGCCACACTTGAAGCATGTTCTCAGTCTACAATCAGGTGCTCGGTGCCTACGCTTGCCACATCTGTTGCAATTTACTGTGACAAAGTGACCACGATTCTCAGACGTGTTTGGGCGCTTTTGTACTCCCGATCCTCCAGCGTCATTAGGACGCTTGTTGAAGTTGTTGCGAACGATAGGCACGGCCCTTTGTGACATACGGCCAAAGATTCGCTCACTATCAAGTGCGGCTTCGTAGGATTCACGATAAGTTTGGCATCGTTGGTTCATGACGTCCCTACGAAGTTCTTCGTTGAGGCCTTGCTGAAAATGCTCGTACCATTCTTCTTTGTTGGGCAGGAAGGCACCGGCAAATTTTGTAAGTTTCGAGAAGCTTGCATCATAATCTTCAACACTCATATTCCCCTGCCTCAACATCATGAACTCATCCGCCTTCTGTCGACAGATGGCGCGAGGAACGTACTGCTCAAGGAAGGCTGTCTTGAACATTTTCCAAGAAATCTTTTTGTTGGAATCGGTTTCACAGATCTCTTATTTCTTCACCGCCCACCAGTCATGTGCTCTAAGTTATAACTTCAGTGCCGCACAGGCCACCCTCTGGGACCCTTCGATGCAGAGGAGATCGAACAAGTCCTCCATCTCTGCGAGCCATCCTACTATCACGTCGGGCTCTGCTCGGCCGTTGAACTTTGGCGGATTCATTTTGCGAAACTCCTTCACTTTGAACATGGAAGGAGAGTTCATCATTTGCGGGGAGCCATCTTCCTCCTCGTCTTCTTCTTGATCACCTTGCTTTTCCTCGGGCTCTTCGTCCGTCGTCTTGGTATTGTCCGCCATTCTGCTCACTATCTGAGTCAGGGCATTCATCTGTTTTTGTTGCGCCTCAAATTGGGCTTTGAATTATGACTGAAGCTGTTGCTGCTGCAGTTCCATCAACTGTAGCATCTTCTCCATAGTCGTCTCGCTAGGGCCAGTACTTATTGTGCTCGACGTACTATCTACGGTTTGGGTTGTTGGGCCGGCGATTTTCTTATCTCGCTTAGTCATTCCTACAAACAGTGTAAACCCGTTAGTATTTTTCAAAAATATCTACGAGCTTACCTGTATGGAACTTGTATTTCACGCAGCATGCCGACAAGCATTCAATCAAGCCATCGCAACGGACATTCCAACAATGAAACATCTTTCGAAAATCCGAGAAAACATAACTGTGCTCTGATACCAATTTGTCACGCCCCGAGTCGGCAACGTTCGTCTCCGTTGTTAATTTTTGCCGATTCGATCGTCCTCGCTAAGGTGTGATGCCGTACGAGTCTGGAATTGCACTCGTACAAGGCAGAACGTTACGTTGCATTTGATATAAATACGCTAAGTTGAAACTTCACAAATCACATCTGAATTTAAGACGCAGTATAGGAAGATAGAAATGCTTTTCATTCATAGCTTGCAACGAAGTGCAAGACGTAATTACATTAGATGCCGTTGCGGCTACATTGATTGAAAAAAGAAAGAAAATACATTCGACAAGTTGCCTGAACTACGCTTGTCGTCCCATATATTCGCCCCTTTATACATAAGCCGTCGACTTGAATTGGCTTCAAAATACTTCAGTATAGGAAGAGCTTCAAAACGCTTCTCCGTACTTCAGCTTCGTTTTAGGTTGGAGCGCCCGCCGCACCTGAGGAAATTGGGGGAGGGGATTAGCACACTTGCTAAGTGGACGAGACGAACCAACTCGTCTAAACCGACTCTGATTGTTAGGATAGGCATGCTTTAGAGTTGTCTTTCTATTAGAAATAAATGAATTCAGTTCATATTCGATAGCCATCTTTGAGTATTAAAGCATACAACATAACATCGCAGTTTATCATATTTTTTACCACGGCCGTGCTCGTCCCTGCATGAAAACAGAGATAATATTTACACCTGCATAAGACAATAGGTGAGCATGCAACTATCTTATATGCGGTCATTGGTGCTACGCACCACTAGGGACTTAATCGAAGTTGGCATGCGACACAATCCATTCAGCCTGGGTTGCAAACCTTACTGAAGGTCCCGCATGCCTCGCGCCGAAGCACGATAAATTATTCCCCTAGGACGAATCGGTTCCGATGCCCCGGATACCGTTTCGAGGAAAATGAACTTGTGCACAAGCTGTCCATGACCATGCCTATGTGCGAACAGTTTCATATATGCAAACAGTTTCGTATAGCGCGGATAGTATCGAACATCATTATCATTTCTCGCAACTCATGCAACGATTCATTTTTCCCAAAGCCGTACACCGATTTAGCGTCCCGTGGGCACCAAATTGTCTGAGGCATCATAACCCATGATCGACGTTTCATATTATTTTGCAGCACATGAAATAGTCTATCTTTTTACTAGAACCTTAAACTTTTCCAGTTATGTGAGAAACTTGTATTTTTCCGAGTAGATTACTCAAAATTGATACGTTTTTTCCGAGTTCTTGACTTAGTGGATTGGCATGCAATTAACTTGGCATCGTTCGATTTGAATGAATTCGAAGCAAGGAATAAGTTTGCGGGACGGAGTAGAAAAGAAGGGTCGAATCACCCACCGATTACTTTGCTTCGTGCCGATCGTCCAAGCGCTATGCAACGTCAATCCTTAGTTACGCGAGCTCCTGCAATGGCACCAACGCTTTGTTAGAATTCCTTCTTTTCCCCTTGCATCGAAATTGTAATTGCATCCATGAAAACGATGCGAAAGAACTTCATCAAGCCCAGCGGCAAAGCTCCAAGAAAACCATACAGCGGTCCGGTCCCGTCGAAGGGACTCTTATAGAGAGCTCACTCGTCGAGACGCAGCCCGCTGCATCTAGGACTTATTCCAACAGAAGTCGTTCCATTAGTTGGATCTATTCTCGTAACTTTCGTCCAAATCGATTTGAATCGATGCCGCAAGGCATTAACGTTTACCAAGCTTAGCGATCGAGTTAGATGGCTATCTAAGTTCTCGGCCGATCTGACTCGGCGCTAGCATATTATGAAGTTCCGTCGCCTATCGAAAGCGGGGCGCTACAAAGACTCCCCTCCTCTTCCCCAGACCTGACCCTAACCCTAAAACACTACCACGACCGCCCACGACCACCGTCTCCTCCACTTTTCACTCGCCTGAACCCTAGTTCCGACGACGCCCCACCGCCAACTCCACAGCAGTCGTCTCCGCCCCCAACCACCGCCAGTCGCTTCGTCTCGTCGAGACGACCCCAGCGCCACCCAAGCGCCGCCTCGCCGACGCCTCCTCCGCCGGCCAGCATGCTCGAATCTCCCCCGACTAGCCGGACACGTGAGTACCAGGGCTCATTTCGTGTCGTCCGTGTCCCGAATCCACGTACGTGGTTCACCAGGACACGGGGACACTAGTCCAGTGTTTGGACACGTGAATTAGCATTCGTACGTGTCGTGCATAGCACGGACACGTAGAATCCTGTGTCCCTAACTGTCCGGACACATGATCGACTTTATTATTTTTTTATATATATTAATTAATTCAAAACCTAAATAAATCTAACTAAAACCCTAATCCTAACACAACCCTCGGGCTGACCCTATGGCCAGCCCGACCTAGTCTAAACCCGCTCCCCCTTCCCGCGCAGTGGGCCGAGCTCGAGCCCTGAGCTGCTGAGTTTATTTCTTTTTCTTTTTCCTTTTGCTTTTCTTTTGTTATTTATATATATTTATATTTTATATATATATATATATATATATATTTTTATATTTTATATATATATATATATATATATATATATATATATATATATATATATATATATATATATATATATATATATATATATATATATATATATACTGTATATAGGCAGTATTTTTATATATGTATATATATTTTTATACTTAGTAAATTTATATATATATATATATTTGTATTTATATACATATATGTATATATGTATATATTTTCATATGTATATATATTATTATATATATACTATTATATATATGTATACAATATTTGTATATATATATTATATATATATATATATATATATATATATATATATATATATATATATATATATATATTATATATATATATATATATATATATACATATATGTATATATGTATATATTTTCATATGTATATATATTATTATATATATACTATTATATATATGTATACAATATTTGTATATATATATTATATATATATATATATATATATATATATATATATATATATATATATATATATATATATATATATATATATATATATATATATATATATATATATATACTTTATAATTGAGTATTTTCTTATATATATATATATATATATATATATATATATATATATATATATATATATATATATATATATATATATATATATATATATATATATATATATATATATGTACTTTTAACATATGTATGTATATATTTACTATGTATAATTTTACCTTATTAAAATATTAATATTTATTTTGCACTTTTACCAATTTGTATTTTAGTATATTTAAATTACTGCAACTATTTGGTGTCCAAGCCTAGCATGGATTTTTGGGCCCAAATGTGTTTTCACACATTCAAGACCTGTACAAGTCATATTGGACTTGATTCATGGCCTTGGGTCCTGTATTTGAACTTTGGTTCAAATTATGTACATGGACAAAATACGCAGATAATTAATTATTTTAATTTTAATTGTGTAATGTTGTTTTTGAATTTCTAAAAATAATTAAAGTACTGCTAAAATTTTGAAAAAATAGTATTTGGATACTATGTTAATTTAGCTAATTTATTATAATTTTTATAGTATTTAATTTACAGTTTTGCCACTAGTTTGGCATATGAAACCAAAACTTATTTTCTGTATACTTAGAAAAACTGATTTTTATAAAATACTTGTGCTGGTTAATAAATTCCAGAAAAATTATAATAAATTTCTATAAATAACAAGGACCTTTTTGGTACTTTATTTTATGTAAAAATAAGTGTTTTGTCTATCTCAAAAATTGTTGAAATACAATGATCATTTGATTTATTTATTGATTAATTACGACTTGTAACTTTTTGTGCTATTTTGAGTTTTAGTCGTTTTAAACCTCACCCCTCACTAGTGTAAAGATCCTAGAAAGTTAGTTATTAATGTGTCACCCCACATTGGTCTCCTATGCTAAAGTCATCATTTTGGCTAGGTGCCCAGTCACAAGTCGTATTGCACCAATTAGTGTCCTAGTATTTTAGCTTAGTGTAAAAACTAAGTTTATGTATTTATTTTTACAGTGACGAGTTACCAGACATCTATAGCACTTTTATCGCAGCTTGCTTTGCTTTACTTTCCTAGAGGCAAGTACTTTCTACAAACTTTACATACTGTTACATAAATGAACTGCTAATACAACCATGTTAAATGCTGATCCTTGGGGTAGCAAGTTAAAATATCACATGTTGTACTTTTCATTACTACCATGTTTAGAACAGTCTTTATGTATCTCTCACATGATTAGAACCTGGGTTATGGAGAAACTGTTAGTAGCATACGTGATCATACCCCCATCTCCGTACATATGTACCGAGCAAGGTTGACATTTTATATGTATACCTTGTCGTAGGCTTTATCTCAAAGCAGATTTGTGCGTATGTACATCTGTCGCCGTTTCACTTGTACCGAAGTATATTTTATTATGTGCCCCCAGCACATTGTACATCTATTGACCGATCACGTACTTGCTACAGTTTTAAACATTACATATACATCTGTCTCTATGACATATGTGTCCTTGCCATGATAGACTATGTGATACCATATTTTTCAGTTATTTCCTCTTATGTTCATTTTCATGTTTCATATGCTAGTTTGCTAGATTCAGTACTTGCTCCCGTCCTGACAGGATAACGTTGTAGGTGTCCTTACTGAGGAGGAGTTACTCTGCGACATATATTATGGAGATACTGCCGAGGACCCGGCTTTGCTTTACGAGGATGTTCCTGCGGGGAGACTCGTCTAGTTTGCATAACTGTTTGGGATACTTAGTGTAGTCATGTATTAGACTACATGTTTTATAACTGGACATGTATCCAGTTTTACATTTCAGACTTGTACTTGGACATTTTACTATATGAGACGACTTTTGTGTTTGGAGCATTTATGACTTTTATTCACTTATAGAACTGTTAGCACATTTAGTCTTATCTTGTTGTCTTTAGAACAGCTTACTACGTTTTATCTCAAGCGTAGGCTGGACATGACTCGGTCCGGCCCAACAATTTGAGTAGCGGGTCGTGACACAGAGGGGCAGGTCCGGGGAGAGGGCATAGGGATGGCAATATCCCCCCGAACCCGATGGGGACCCGATTTTTTTACCCGATGGGGACGGGTTTTGGGATTTAAAAACGGGGATGGGGACGGAGATGGGGATTAAAAAAATCTCCGATCGGATTCGGGGACGGGTATGGGTATAGTACTCCCCGTCCCGATAAATCCCCGACCCTGATTACTTATATCCATATCCATATGTGCAACCCTTTGGAAATGTTATATTCTCTTTATCTAACTAGTAATATATATATTTATTTTATGAAAACCATTATTAACATGCCATGTAGTTTTTTTGAATGAAAATAATTTTTTAAACTTATATAATGTACATGAAAATTTGTTAATCGAACGAGAGACGGAGATGAAAAAATTCGTCCCCGAAAGTGCTAACGGGGCGGGGACGGGGACGGAAAATGCATTGTTTAACGGGGATTGGGATGGAAGTAAAAAATAAAATCCGACGGGGAATGAGGACGGGGATGGGGATTCAAACACTACTCGGGGATGGGGATGGGGGATATGGTCCCCGACCCCTACCCGCCCCATTGCCATCCCTAGGAGGGCAGGAGGGGTCGGACGGGGCTGAGGGCTCGTCGGCGGGAGGAGGAAAGGGGGGCAGGGCCGGCGGGGGGAGGGCGGGGGGGGGGGGGGGGGGGGGGGTGTCGGACGGGACTAAGGGGTCACCGCCGCCACCGGGGGGAAGAGGGGGGCAGGGGCATTTCGAGATTAATTTTTTTAATTTTGACTGGAAAAACTTTATTGAGCGGATTTACAATCTAAGGAGGGACGAATTGCTAAAAATGACTAATAAGTCTTTCTATACAAAAGATGTCAATCTAGAAAGGATTTTTTTTTGCACTTTACCCAAAATTCTAATATAAAGTTTTTTTTTTTACATACGTGAAATGTACATGCACGTTACTGGTTTGAAGTAAAGTAGGGTTTGGTCGACTTTTCTAATAATAACACCTTCTATTAATGGTCAACAATGTTATCATATGTGGTTTTTGCAACGGATGGTGGGATTGCATTGACGAACTACAAACTTTTCTCATACCTGGCACTAGATACGTACAAGAGTGTCGTCACGGTTGATTTCAGCAAAAATATGATCATATGCTATCTTAAAAAATGGAGGCATTTGTAAATTTTATGAGGCCTTTGTAAATTATAGGGACTCTTTATAAATTTGGGACTCCAAGACTAGGACTCATTTCTATGTTGGATTGGGTAGGTTAAAAGTAAGAGGAGGGAGAGTTTATAAACATTTGAGGGGGTGTTGTCTTGAGTCTTTTGGAAGGAGCAAAATGTTGGACTCTTTATTTGAGGATCTACATTCGTATTAGGCATTTCTATTTCCTCTCGAACTAAAAAAAAATAATAATAATAAATTAGTCCCATCCAAGAATAGTTATGGAAGACTAGTAAATACACGTGTTTTGCACGTGTGATAACGTATAATGAAAATATTATTTAATTATAGTCAAATATTTTTTCTAGCTCATGTGGTGAAGGTGGAAGGTTTTCTTCTAATTATTTGCTTGAATTTGATTCCTCATTTTGAATATATATAACAAATTTAAATTTTTTTCCAACAATTTTTTTACATAATTTAATTTTTTTTAAATGATTGAGAATATACACGGTTTAAACGGCTCAAACTTGAGCCGTTTTGAAGTCCTTTTATAATAGTAGAGATGAACATGAGAAAATCCAAAATAAAAAATCTAATAATTTATAAAATATGTTAAACCGGAAAATGGTCAGTCGAATCCGATTAACAACCAATACTGGTGAGGGATTCACAAGGATTTATTTATAACAACTCAAACAAGAAAAAAAAAAAACATAATAATAGTATATAAAAAAGGAAAATCGTTATCACTAGGAAAGTTTGTGAGATAAGAATTTACATGGTTCGACCAAGCTGTCTACTTCCACAAATAAGGATTATTCAGTTCCACTATAAAGAAGAAAAAAAAAATTACAATAGCTCTCTCAACACTTCTCTCCTTTCTCTCAAGAACTCTCTACTAAAAAGATAAAGAAGAAAACAAAACTCTTTCAGATTTTTGTGTTGAACTTATTCAACTACTTTATCTCTTTTATGTTGAAGTTATTCAACAACTTTTATTGAGTATAATAAGATATCTCAAGGAGAATCTTTAGACCCATTTATATAACACGTTATGTGTCCATATATAAAAATTCAATTTATGTAGTCTTACCATATTTAGAAATCCATATATGGAGATCAAAACATATATATAATCAAAGTAAAAATAATCATGGTCCTATTTTTTGATATTATTATTCATATAAATCAGAGAACACCTAAGAGAAAATTCACAACCACAAAGACAAGAATTTAAGTGATTCGGTCGAGATGCATACTTCTACGAACGAGAGTAATTTAGTTTCACTATGAAGAATAAAATAAATTGCAATAGCTTTTTCAACACTTATCTCCTTGCTCTCAAGAATTCTCTACCAAGAAGATAAAGAAAAAGACAAAACTCATTCAAAATTTTGTGTTGAACTTATTCAACAACTTTAGCTCTCTTTTGTTGAACTTATTTAACAACTTTCATTGAGCACAATGAGATATCTCAAGGAGAACTTTTAGACCCATTTATATGGCACGTTATGTGTCCATATATAGAAATCCAATCTTAAGTAAGCTTGCTATATATTAGAAATCCATATATAGAGATCCAATCAAATATATGATTAAAGTAAAAAATGGTCGTGGACCTATTTTTGGACATTTTTTTCATATAAATAAGAGGACACCTCTGAGAAAATTTACAACCACAAAGACTAGAATTTACGTGGTTTGGCCAAGATACCTACTTCCACGGACGATGGTGATTCAGTTTTACTATGAAGAAGAAAATGAATTGCAACATCTCTCTCAACATTTCTTAAATTTTGTGTTGAACTTATTTAACAACTTTACCTCTCTTATGTTGAACTTATTCAACAACTTTCAGTGAACACTATGAGATATCTCAAGAAGAACCTTTAGATCCATTTATATAGCATGTCATGTGTCAATATATGAAGATCCAATCTTATGTAAGTTTATCATATATTAAAAATCTATATATGGAGATCCAATCCAATGTTGTAAAAACCGGACCGGACCGGCGGTTGGACCGGATCCGACCGGTTTATACCAAAAAAATCGGTCCGGTTCGATTAAAACCGGGTCTTTTAAAGAACTGTCGGTTTTTTTTGTAAAAATCGGGTTCAACCGGTGGACCGGCCGAACCGGTTCACAATTGAACCGACCAATTTTGGTATTTTTTTTAAGAAATTTTTTTAAAAAAAATTATCATATAAAATTTGAATAATTTGATTCTTGGTTTGGTTTTTATCGACCTTATAGTTGTAAGATTAAACCAAACCAACATATTTATGATCAAATCAAACTAAACCAAGAAGTAAATACGGATATCTTACTTATTTGAACCATACTAAATCAAGTCTATTTGAACTCCGGTCCGACCTATGTCAAAAAATTTTAGTTCGATCGTCAGGCCCGGTTTTTAAAACATTGATCCAATCAAATATATCAAATATATGAACAAAGTTGAAAAATGTTCATGGCCCCCTTTTTTTGGGGATATGTTTCTTCACCTAAAATAGGAATGTCTTATTCTATACATAATTAACTTAAGCTTCTGCTGGGGAAGGCGCAATTAACATGAGGGAGGGATTTGTTGAAGTTTAGGCAGTACCAAATATTACTCTACAATCAAAATCACAATAAAGTAATTCCTACTACTTAACCATAAATCATAAGGACCATTGTCCTAGTCTCACTTAGATCCTCCTACTTATACTCCCCCAATGCGTAGCTCGTCCACACAAGCAAGAGAGAACTGCATGCATGATCAATATGGCTGGTCCAAACCTAGCAACTCCTGCTGCTGTTACTGCCACCAACACCACAGCTTGCTACGACGTGGATGATCACAACAAGCCCAACAACAACAACCGAGTAATGGAGTGTACTGACCCAAGATCAGCCCTGGTCCCGGCGGCGCCCGTCCCCGCACGGCGCCTGCGGGGCAGGCCCGCCGGGTCGAAGAACAAGCCGAAGCCGCCCATCATCATCGCCCGCGAGAGCCCTGCGGCGCTCCGCGCGCACGCCATGGAGGTCGGCCCCGGCTGCGACATCGCCGAGTGCGTCGCGGCCTTCGCGCGGCGGAGGCAGCGCGGGGTGTGCGTGCTCAGCGGCAGGGGCTGCGTCGCCAACGTCACCCTCCGCCAGCCGGGCTCCCCCGCGGGCGGAGGCGCGGTCCTCGCCCTGCACGGCCGGTTCGAGATCGTGTCGCTCCTCGGCTCGTTCCTGCCCCCGCCGGCTCCGGCCGCGGTGGCCGGGGGGCTTACGGTGCACCTGGCCGGGGCGCAGGGGCAGGTGGTCGGGGGAGGGGTGGTGGGCCCGCTTGTGGCCTCGGGGCCGGTCGTGATAATGGCGGCGACGTTCGTGAATGCTCCCTTCGACCGGCTTCCGCAGGTGGAGGAAGAGGAGGGGCCGGGGGAGATGTACTGTGGGCAGCATTGCCCACGCCAGAACCAGATGCAGCAGCGGCCGCCCCTGCCGCAGTTCGACACGGCCAATTTGTGCGGCGTGGTGCCGCCAACCTACATGCAGGAACTCTACGGATGGGCGCAGGGGCGCCATGTCTCATAGAGTTGGAGAGAAGTGCAACATAACAAACGGGAAGAACAAGCAGTTTCTGTTATTGTTCATGCATGAATGCTGCAATTTATAGATATTATTAATTAGCTTAAAATGAGGAAATAATAAGATGATATAAAAATGAAGGTGTTTTTTTGCAATGGTGCTTGAACCACATCTAAGAGAGTTTGCAAGAGAATTATCCTTCCATAATTTCCTTGTGGTATATTGTATCATGAGAATAAGTTTCAAATCCTTTGTATGAGTATCGAAATCGATGTTGACAGTATCGTCAAAATGTTTTAGATTGGAATATCAAATTCTTCGTTTTAGAAAGCCAATACTTGCCTTTAAACATAAGGCCAAAAGAAAATAGTTTTTAATTATCTCTACTAATATAAATGGGCTTCAAAACAGCTTGATCTTGAGCCGTCTAAGTCGTGTGTATTTCATCAACCATTTCGTTAAAAAAAAAAAAGTTTCGTAACATTAGATACTTTATGCTCTCTTTAACACATTTAGAGATTGATCACCTGTTATGGCACCCAAAGATCTTATGGCATCAACCATATGATTGATTTCGTAGGCCTTAGATACTGATAACCTGACCATATATAGATAGGGGTAAGTTGAGTAAGACGTAAGAATCCATCTTTGGGAGGGGAAGAAGAGCTAAGGGGCTTCTAGATCAACTAGTCATTTATCTTAAATTTTTTGGCTCGATACATCTATCGCCTCTCTCTTGTGCACTGACTGACTGGACTATCTTTCCTCCGGACGCCTATTCTGCTCAGGGTCGGCCCATAGGGTTGGGTTGTCCTATTTAGAGCTAGTTTTGGTTGCCCCTTGAATCTTATTATGGGCCGATCCTGGAGGATCACCCGTGACCCAGCCCACTTGTGGGGTCATGCTGAGCCTGTCCCAAGTAAAAGGGTGTTGTCCAAACCTGAAGTCTTGTATGACTTACACCTGAGCCGGCCCTGATTCTGCTAGTCCTCCCCTCCGTTCCATTGCATTTGTTTACTACTCTCCCAATGGCTCTCAAGAAAAAGATGAAAGGGAATTCGGGATATATATATATATATTTTATATATATATATATATATATATATATATATATATATATATATATATATATATATATATATATATATATATATATATATATATATAACGAACATAGCGAGTTGTTCTCTAAAAAAAACCTAGAGTTGCTGACACATGATGTCTACAGTTCCATAGAAGATCTCTATGCAACTGGACCTGTTAGAATTACACGTTGTTCTTTGCTAATATGAACATGCTTCCTTTGCAACTTCTTGGTCATTGCTAATGAGCTGAGCTAATGCCTGTGTTGATGATGATTCCTTTGCAACTTCTTGGTCGGTGCAGGTTCCTTCAAACTTGAAAATGAGATGCTTCTAATCACTGTGTTGATACTCTCCTTGCTGCAATTAGTATTCACTAGTGTTAGTAAAAAAAAGCTTCTAAAACACCACCAACAATCAATTTGATAGCAGCAGAAAAGAAAAACAAAACAACCACAATTAATTAGAAGCAGAACACCGAGATTTATGTGGAAAATCCCAACAAGGAAAAAAACCACAGAGATAGAACTATATTAATTAAAAGAGTAATGCTATTCGTACCTACAAATCATCATGTTTATGTAGCAGCTGATATGGCAGCTGATAATTTTAATTTTAATTTTAATGTTAATGTTAATTTTTAATATTAATTTTAATGTTAATTTAAATTTATTGGCTTGTCAGCTGTCATGTTAGACGACATGTAAGCTTGCACATAAGGAAGAATACTTTTGAGGGACACATAACATTTTTATGTTGGAGTGGGTGGGGTTCCCAACCTATGTGGAGAAGATCCCGGAGTGCGACGAGCGCCGTTCGATGTCGAAGAAGCTCGGAAAGTAGGCAACGAGGAGTTGCTACTGCTGCTACTGCTCCAAAGGGGAGCTTCTGGAACTGGGCCACCGAGTTCGGGCCGAACTCGGTCTGGCTGTTCCAGAATGTTGCTGGTAGGTTCTGTTTGCCCGACACAGAGTTCTGGCCGAACTCTGTGTCGTCGGGGCTGAGGCGGAAATCTGGGTGTTTTTTTACCATTGGATCAAATCTAACGGTCCAGGTTTGTTGCGGGATTAGGGAGTTAAGTTGGGATTTTCAAACCCTAATCAGTACGTGACACAATTGTAGCACACAACAAGAGGAGAGAGGAAGGAGGCAAGAGTGCCATTACAACTTTGGAAGAGAAGACGGAGGATTGAAGGTGTTTTTCGAAGGAGAATCGGATTCGGGTAATCTCTGCTCGTCGTTCTCGCTCTTCGTAGCTTTGTAATCGTTGTTCTTGCTTCTAAGTGTTGTGGGTATCCGATTTGGATCGGGAGGAGTTTGTAGAGGGTGTAATTCTTCTATTCCATTAGTGGAGGCTTCTCAGGGTTGGACTCCGATCGTCCCGTGGTTTTTCCCGCAAGGGTTTTCCACGTCAAAAATTCTCTGTGTCTGCGTGATTGTGTTTGGTGTTTTGGTTTGTGCGTTGTTTGCTCGGTTCTCTCGCAGGTACTCTCCAGTTTGGGAAAAGGTTTTCGCGTTTCTTTCCCATCAGAGTGGTATCAGAGCCAGGTTCTGGAATTCAGAAGGGTGTCAGGAGTTGACAAAAACTAGAGAGGAGAGATGGACGCAAAGCCGGTGCGCATGGTGAATCTGAACGGCACCAACTATCACTATTGGCGGAGCAAGATAAAAGATTTGCTGTTTGTCAAGAAGCTGCATCTACCCGTGTTTGCATCCGAGAGGCCCAGTGATAAATCCGAGGAGGACTGGACATTCGAGCATATACAGGTGTGTGGGTACATACGGCAGTTTGTTGATGAGAACGTGTACAACCACGTTGCCAATATTGAGCACGCGAAGACGTTGTGGGATAAGCTGGAATCCTTGTATGCAAAGAAGACCGGGGTAAACAAGTTGTTCCTCATCCGGACGATGATGGGTCTGCGGTACAAAGATGGGGCGTCTATTACGGATCACTTGAGTGAGTTCCAGGACGTGGTTGACCAGCTATCTTCAATGGGAGTCAAGTTCGACGACGAAGTTCAGGGACTATGGCTGCTGTGTATATTGCCAGACTCGTGGGAGACCGTACGAGTATCTATGATCGCTTCTGCTCCAGAGGGCGTGGTCAGTCTGGAGTTTGCCAAGAGCGGGGTGCTGAATGAAGAGATACGAAGACGTTCTCAGGGCACTTCATCTACATCCCATCACTCAGAGGCATTGGTTTCAGAGAGCCGTGGAAGGGGCAAAAGCAGAGGTCCAGGTGGTGGCAGAGACAAGAGCAGGGGGAAGTCCAAGGGTCGTTACGAGGACTCAGAGTGTTACCATTGTGGTAAGAAGGGCCACATCAAGCAGAATTGTTTCGCTTGGAAGAGAGAGAAGAAGGACAACAAGGGGAAGCAAGAAGAGAACACTACAACGGCGGCCTCGATACATGGAGGCGATGTGATCGTCGTAGGTGATGAGGTTATCACAAACCTCGCTTGCGATGACAATTCTTGGCTGGTGGACTCAGGGGCTTCAGCACATGTATCTCACAACAGGGCACTATTTGCCACTTACACAACAGGCGACTGTGGAGTGTTAAAGATGGGCAATGAAGATGTGTCGAAGGCGGTTGCCGTTGGAGATGTGCATTTGAGAACGAAGACGGGTGCGGTTCTTGTTCTCAAAGATGTTCGTCATGTCCCTGATATCCGTTTCAACCTGATGTCGGTTGGAAGGTTGGATGACGAGGGATTCTTCGGTCTCTTCGGAAATAGTCAGTGGAAACTTTCCAGGGGTTCGATGGTGATTGCCAGAGGAAGCAAGAAGTCCGGTCTCTACTATATGGAGGGGAGCGCACAGGGGGCACAGGAGGTGAACGCAGTTAGTGATGCGTCTACTGAGTTGTGGCACAGGCGGCTCGGCCATATCAGCGAGAAGGGGATGAGCTACTTGGTGAACAGAAAGGTGATTCCAGGGCTCAAGTCTACAAAGTTGGAGAAGTGCACGCACTGCTTAGCTGGGAAGCAAAACAGAGTGTCTTTCCAAAGTCATCCAAGTTCAAGAAAGCCGGCGTTGCTCGAGTTGATTCACTCGGATGTCTGCGGTCCTATGAAAGTAAAATCTCTTGGTGGTGCTTCTTACTTTGTAACCTTTATTGATGACTGTTCCAAGAAGGTTTGGGTCTATGCCTTAAAGACCAAGGATCAGGTGCTGCCTACTTTCAAAGAGTTTCAGGCCTCTGTTGAAAGAGAGACGGGAAAGAAGTTATTGTGTGTTCGGTCCGACAATGGCGGCGAATACATTGGTCCCTTTGATGCGTATTACAGAGAGCAAGGGATACGACACCAGAAGACTCCGCCCAGGACACCTCAGCTCAATGGTATAGCGGAGCGCATGAACAGGACACTGATGGAGAGGGTGCGATGTTTGTTGTCAGAAGCAAACTTGCCGGGCAGTTATTGGGGTAAGGCTCTTCTCACAGCTGCTTATGTTATTAATTTGTCTCCTAGTGCTCCTTTGCAGGGTGATGTGCCTGACAAAGTATGGTACGGCAAAGAGCCGTCATATAATCACCTGCGGGCGTTTGGCTGTAAGGCCTTCGTGCATGTACCGAAGGACGAGAGGACCAAACTTGAGCCGAAGACGAGACAATGCGTCTTTGTCGGCTACGGTCGGGATGAGTTTGGCTATAGACTCTACGATCCGGTGGGAAGAAAGCTCTACAGAAGCAGGGACGTGGTTTTCGTCAAGGATCAGACCATGACCAACACTCAGGATTTCGAGACGCCTTCTGAGGCTGAAGAATTGCCTGAGTTAGAGTCATTTCGCTTCGAGCAGTTTCCAGAGGACATCGCAGAGAATCCCATTATGGGGGAGCCAGTACATGGAGTTGCTCCCAATCTTGATCATCAGCCTGCTGATGGTGGTCAGGGTGTCCCTCAGGAGGATGAGCATGCCGGAGAGGCAGTTCCTGAAGGGGAGGAGGCTGTTGGTATACAGCCAGCACCAGTGGCTCCACTGAGAAGGAGCGACAGAGATCGTCGACCATCTACGAGATACTCACCGGATGAGTATGTGCTATTGACTGACGGGAGAGAGCCCGAAAGCTTTACAGAGGCTATGGAAGACGAACACAGGCAGGAGCGGATGGAGGCCATACAGGAGGAGATGAGTTCTTTGTACACTAATTCCACTTATGAGCTGGTGCGGTTGCCAAAGGGCAAGAAGGCTTTGAAGAATCAATGGATGTTTAGAGTGAAGCAGACGGATGATGCTACTCGTCCTCGATACAAAGCGAGGCTGGTAGTTAAAGGCTACGGTCAGCGGAAATGAGTGGATTATGATGAGATCTTTTCGCCTGTCGTCAAGTATTCGTCTATTCGGGTGGTGCTAGCATTAGCAGCCAGTCTCGACTTGGAGGTCGAGCAGATGGATGTGAAGACGGCATTCCTCCACGGTGATCTTGAGAAACAGTTGTACATAGAGCAGCCAGAGGAATTCTGTGAGAAGGGCAAGTCACATTTGGTCTGCCGGTTGAGGAAGAGCTTATATGGTCTGAAGCAGGCACCGAGGCAGTGGTACAGGAAGTTCGAGTCGTTTATGGGGGAGCATGGTTATGCACGTACGACGTCGGGCCATTGTGCATTTGTGAGGTATTTTGTCGATGATGATTTTATTATTTTATTGCTCTATGTTGATGATATGCTATTAGTGGGTCGGAATGCCACTAGGATAGCGGAGCTGAAGCGCCAACTGGGCGCGGCCTTCTCTATGAAGGATTTGGGCGCAGCGAAGACTATTCTTGGGATGGAGATCAGCCGAGAGAGAGAGTCCAAGTTGCTACATTTGTCCCAAAAGAAGTACATTCACCGGGTACTTCAGCGTTTCGTGATGGACGGGTCGAAGAAAGTGAGTTGCCCCCTTGCGGCTCACTTTAAGCTCACTGAGGAGCAGTGTCCATCTACCGAGGACGAAAAGGAAGATATGGAGCGGGTTCCATATGCCTCAGCTGTGGGAAGCCTTATGTATGCCATGGTGTGTACGAGGCCAGATATTGCTCATGCAATTGGTACGGTTAGCAGGTATCTTTCAAATCCTGGAAGGGTACATTGGAGTGCGGTCAAGTGGATTCTACGATATCTTCATGGCACTGCTGGTTGGAGACTTTCCTTTGGTGGTGACGAGCCAAAGCTGGTTGGGTATACCGACGCTGATATGGCTGGAGATGTAGACACGAGACGATCGACTTCGGGCTACGTGATAATGTTTGCGGGAGAAGCGGTGTCGTGGCAGTCGCGGTTGCAGAAGTGTGTTGCCTTGTCGACGACAGAGGTAGAGTACATTGCGGCGACGGAGGCTTGCAAGGAGTTGCTGTGGATGAAGAAGTTGTTGCAGGAAATAGGACTGAAGCAAGAGCAGTATACTTTGCTTTGCGACAGTCAGAGCGCTATACACCTTGTGAAGAATCAGACGTTTCATAGCCGGTCCAAACATATCAAGACTCGGTATCATTGGATACGGGATGTGATTGAGAAGAAGGACGCGGAGCTTGAGAAGGTTCATACAGATGACAACGGGGCTGATATGTTCACGAAGATTCTACCAAGGGAGAAGTTTGAGTACTGCAGGCATGATCGTCGGGATGACGATATCCTCCCCATAGTTGTGAAGGGGGAGATTTGTTGGAGTGGGTGGGGTTCCCAACCTATGAGGAGAAGATCCCGGAGTGCGACGAGCGCACAATTTACGGCGCACAATTTATGGCACGCATTGCCTGTGCGCCGTAAATGACACTCTTTTACAGCATGCAATTCTGCGTGCCATAAAAGAGCCAATTTTTGTGTTTTTTACGGCATATTTTACCTGCACGCCGTAATTGCAAACGCATTTACGGCACATATTTTCCTACGCCGTGAATGGTAACTTAATTACGGCATTCGTTTTTGCATGCATTAAATGTTAAGTTATTTACGGCATGCGTTCTTGTGCGTCGTGAATGAGATCTCAATTACGGCGTTCCTCAGCACGCCGTGAATGTTGTTTTATTTGCGGCATGCGTTTACGCACCGTAATTGACAGCTTTTTACCCAGCACGATGTTAAGATTAAGAATAACTTATTTACAACATCTTTTTTTCCATTTTGGCATGATGTTAAGATTAAGAATAACTTATTTAATCTATATATTTATGTTAATTTTTGATATTAATGTTAAGATTATAATTAAAATTAAAACTAAATCAAAATTTATCAATCCATATTTTAAAAATAAAAAATGATTAGATATGTATTATTTTTAATATAGCGATAAGTTTATTTTTCTGAAATTAATGTGAGATTTAAATTTTGAAACAAAAATAAAATGGTAATTATAAAATAGAATTGTCCATATAACTACTTTAATTTAAATTTAATTTCAAATATAAATTTTAATAATAATATTAATGTTGACCAGACCCAAATGAAACCTGAATATTTTCAATAGGGGTAAAGGGCAACTAAAATTCGCTCCGGCTAAGGCAACACAAGATCCTGGATCGATCCTGGGTAGGATCAGAAGAAATGGTAAATACTTGATCCATTAGTTGAGAATCCTCTGCTTGGAATATAGTACTGAATAATCAAGAATGACAGGAGCAATGCTAGAACTATCAATATTACTAAATAACCATCAGTTTGTTGAAGCATTTAATGAATCCCATTCTTCATTTTTCGATTAGTAGCTTTGACATGAAAATATTTAGGGTTATTTGGTAAGGTCTCATATATATCTAGAAAGTAGGGTTTATAGTGTTAAATGTTAATATTAATTTTAATATTAATGTTAGTTTTTAAATGTTATGTTAATTTGTAATATTAATGTTAAGATTAGAATTAAAACTAAATTAAAATTTATCTATCCATATTTTTAAAATAAAAAAATGATTAGATATGTATTATTTTTAAGATAGCAATAAGTTTGTTTTTTTAAATTAATGTTAGATTTCAGTTTTGAAATAGAAAAAAATAATAATATGGTAAGGTTTAAAGGACTCGAACCTTGAACTCTTCTTAAGAGACTTATCTACTCTACCATTTGAGCCACAACTAGCTATTTGTTTACTTTTACATAAATACAATATTCACTACAAAAAATTGCACTTTTAGCAACACATTTTAGCGACATATGGTCTTTTATGTCTCTAAAAGCTAATTTTGTAGATATATTGGTGACATGGGTTATAGTATGTCGCAGAATCCATAAAAAATTTACTAGCGAGAAATCAAATATCAATTTCGCCAAAATTTCTCTATATATCGTGACATCAACATGTCGTTACTCGTAGAATGACACCATACATTTGGCGACATGACCTATGTGTCGCAGAATGACACCACATATTTGGCGACATGTGACTATGTGTCCCAAAACGAGATCATTCATTTGACGACATGTGCATATGCTGGGAAATGTATTTCTGAATTTTTCCCAATCCTGAACTTATCCTTCCTTTCACAAAATTCTTTCCTTTTTTATTCCAGAGTTTTTATATTTTTTTTTACAAAATGAAAAAATTTGTACTTATTCTGGACCAAAGTGTTAGAAATGAAAAAAAAAAATTCAACTTGCCGCTCTCATTTTTTCATTTTCCCTCTTGAGCATCCCCTCTCCCCCTCTTTCTCAAGCTTCCCTCCTCCTATTTCTCTCGATCTTCCCCAATAATCCTCTTTTTATAGTCCCCCGTGATCTTGTCGGATACCAAATCCGGAATCTTCATCCGGATCTGGCCCGCCAATGGCAAGGGCCGGTGAACACGAGTCTTCGGTGCTCCGACCGACCGTCCTATTCTGGCTCCTTGTCGTAGCCGTAATTGTCCTATGGAGGTCCCTCTTCGATACCTATAACACCTCTATCTTTCTGAACTCGTCGTGCCTCATTTTCTTCTTCTTCGCAGAAAAGTAGGGCAAGGGGCGTTAAAATTAGGGTTTCGAGAGGACTTCGCCACCGACCCGAAGTCTAGCTCCTCAACATTCGCCTCGAGATCAGTTGCCTCCGCTGACTTCGGACGCCATTTTGCAATAGATTTACTTGCTTGTCATGTTCTTTTTACATGACTCGTCCATCTATAAGTAGTTTTCTTTTTTCCTTTAGTTAGTTAGTCACAGTTTGATGATTTTTCATCATCTTTTCAATGAGGAAATTATCTGTTGGTTGATTTTAGTCAAACTAAATGGCAAGAAAGTATGGGTGTTTCCGAAATTTATGTAGTTTCTGCCTTAATTTCAAAAAGGAATTGAGAAACATGATTTTGTTGGATTTCTTTGGAGTAGAACAAAGTTTTCTAGATGCATCACAGACAATTTTAAAATGTTTGACGCATTATTTTATATTAGTATTTTCAATATTTACTGTAGGAAAATTGCAATAGTTGATGTTCTACTATGATCCCATCAACCTTCTTGAAGTATTACTAGTTGTCACGACCCGCACCCTTATGAGGGGCACGAGCACGTGGGTACGTTCAGCCTACGCCGCAGTATCGGCGGTAGAACGCTGTATATAACGTCTGTAAATACTACGACTAACAGTATAAAGGTACATGTACAGTATATACTCTCCGAATGGAGGTGACATATCAATACAGTCTCAATCACAGAATAAAACTAAGGTAGATAGCTCAGAAAGAGAACATATGACAGATAAAAATAGTAAATAAGTCCAACGTCCAATACAAGCCCAGATATATACAACATCACAGGGTCTCAAATATAATATAGAAGCTACAGTCTGATAAAGCTAGCTGGATCGCAGTCCAGTCAAACCTAGCTAATCTATACTACTCTGGGAGTACAAAATCTAGTGGCTCTACTATAAGGCCACGTTCCTGGGCTACTCCATCTGACTCGAGCCCATAATAGGTCGAGCAGTCTGACTCAGAATCATCTGTAATATATCATAACGGTATCCTGTCAGAAAAATGAGCAAGTACAAGCACTAACAGCAGTTCCATGTGAATTGACAAATTCTATAAGAGACAGTATAATGAACTACGAGACAAAGATATATAAAGACTTGGGAACCGTTCGAAAGCTGAGTTACAACCCTTAAACCAAACAAGGACCGGGGTTGTAACCCTTCTCCCGAGCAGAACTTAGACTCCAATCAAGGTATATCATAGAAGCATGTAAAACATGTGAGTAACTGAAATCATAACATGGTGAGAAGTACTGTATGTAGAACAGAACAGGATATATAATAAGATAAAGTAAATATAAAATGTGCCTCGAATATTATAGCATAATGTGATCGGTATGGGTCAAGATCAGGCTTCCAGCCGACCGGCTACAAGTACGTGGACTCGACCCGGCCGGGATGGCAAGCTATGGAGCAAGTAGTAGCACAGGTCAGGCTATATCCATCGTGAGGTGAGGGTATAGATATGATACAAGTAGTAACTCAAGGTGGGCATTGATCACACTATCTATAAAATTCCCCATTCCCCGAATAGTATACGGATCGGAACATAGCACGTCATGACGCGGGATTCCCTAAGAGGGGAGCAAGTCCTCTTCAGGAATCGGCGTCAATACAAGTACAAGAATCAAGACCAAGCAAGTACCAGTATCCCAAGAAATCCAGAAATAACATCTCATGACAGGAATCCGAGAATACTAGTCCGTGAACTATCGTGACTGAGAATCAAGTAAGACACTACGACTGAATCGGATATAGCAAATATCAAGACAATGAAAACTATCAGTGAATGTACTCGCCTGCTGTCCTGATCTGTAGGGTATATCAATGCTCAGAGCGGTAATCCAAAACCTAAAGATGAGATACTGTGTGTTAATTTAGGTTTAAACAAATTTAAGAATGATTCACAATGAATGATATGAAATCTAGGTCAAACTAGGTCTTACTGAGTCACACTAAGTCCTGTCAAGTCAAATCTAGGTCAAATCAATCATCGCAAGTCAAAACAAGTCGAAGAAGTCAAACGGAGTCAAGAGTCGGTCTACCCACAAAATCTAATTTACACAATCTAAGTCTCATCAAATTTTGGGCGCATTCCGACACTCGGAACTCAATTTCACCCTTTCACTAAATTCGACTCACTCACAAACCCTCTCTAATTTGATTTCCTACATTTCCTTCTCCTTATTCTCCGTCTCCTTCTCCTTATTCTCCGTCTTATTCTTCTTATTCTCCGTCTTATTCTTCTTATTCTCCATCTCTTATTTCTCATTCTCCGTCTCCTTCTCCTTATTCTCTGTCTCTTATTTCTCATTCTCCGTCTCCTTCTCCTTATTCTCCGTCTCTTATTTCTCATTCTCCGTCTCATTCTCCGTCTCTTATTTCTCCGTCTCCTTCTTCTTATTCTCCGTCTCTTATTTCTTATTCTCCGCTGCTGCTCCTAATGCCTAACTGCTGCTGCTGCTACTGGGCTTATGCTGCTGCTGCTACTTCCTACTGCTGCTGCTGCTATTTCTTATTCCTTCTTCTTCTTCTACTTCTATTCCTCTCTCCCAAACTCTAATATCTATATATATAAATACATACCCACACACACACATATAGAAATATATATATACACACACACACACACATATATATATATATATATATATATATATATATATATATATATATATATATATATATAAAGGAAAACTCCTAATAAATCCTTAAACTAGGTTTTGGAAAACCTATAAAAGCTATGGTCATTAGGTAGAGAATGGTCTCCTCCACATTTATGGTGAAGGAATAAATGCAAGTGAGAAAATTTATGGGAGTTAATGAGCATACCTAGAATTGGTTTCGTTGAGGAAGAAACAGCTTCAAAAGAAAAGAATGAAATGAGGAGAGAGAGTTTACTTTGGAGTGAAGTAAAGGGAGGGGGTTTTAATGGGTTTGGGTAGAGACCCATTAGACTTGGTTTGGTTTAACTCCAAATTGACTAATTAAGCCTCTAAATGACTAGTTAAGCCATGGAAGTATTGGTTTATGGTTTCTAGCCTAGTTAGGATGGCATGTGGGCCACGCCCAGCTAGTATGTGGGTCCCACTAGTGTCCAGACTACCCGGATCTCCAACTTAAGTTCAAATTGGATAAAATTCAAACTAAATCAACTAATTCCCTAAAAATCCTATAAAATCAAATAAAATTCCCAAAAATTATAAAACTTGGAAAATAACAAAAATACCCCTAATTCGAAAACTGGGGGTGATACTAGTTGCTCAAAATTCCTTATGCAGAAGGAAGATATATACATGTGATATTCAAAACAAGCCTTCTAATTCTGATCTATCTATTAGATAGATTATACCATCCTCCTCTTACTCTACAAGATATGTTGGTCAGAAGTGGTTTTAATGCCTCAAGGCATGTTTTGTAACCCGATTTTAGTCAGAAGAGGGTTTTGAACCGTGTTTCAAAACCCTGCTAGTTGACAAACTGGGTCTTATGGTTTTCATTGCAACCCCACCTTAGATAAACTTATTATTTTCTGAAACATTAGCTATTGGGAACTTTTCAATATGGAGAGACATTCTGTTAACTGATACATGTTTTCTAGAGCCAACATTGATGGTTGCTGAAACCCAAGTTGACCAGATACATGCTTTTATGAAGTGAGAGAGACCCTATATTATAAGCCCATACTTTTAGTGTTTTGATATCCATTGGACCATTTCGGATAACTCCTTTAGTCATATCTGGTGCAATATAGAGTTTCAGCCCAGGCCTACAAGACCTTGTTTTAATTGTGATAAAAAGTGCTAAGACAAGAAACAATGAAGTCCAAAACATATGTGGAGTTGGTTTGTGCTAACCAGGTACATAGAAGAAAATAAGTAGGGGTCATACTTTGAACTTATTTGAGGTGACTTGTCATTTCAAAGAAAACTCCACAGGTTTCTTTCTTTATCCTTAAGAAATGGTGTATGGAGAAATTCCTTGTCATTTTAGTGCAAGGAAATTTCATCCTAAGGTGCCATTTTCAATAACCATCACTTAAAGTGTTTACAGTCTCGAAGTATTCTGCCGGGTTGTGCTTCTCAATTGTGTGTCCAGTCCCCTCTTAGGTTAAGAGTAATATAAATTTTGCATTGACACTGAAAAACTGAAATATTTTGAGCTATGGACTTGTAAAGCCCATCAATGTTGAACAAAGTTTTTGAAGGTTCATGCAATCCCTTCTTTACATTATTATGTATATCTTTTGTCCCCATGTCTAAGAAAATACTAATATTTGGTGGTTAACTGGTATCTTCATGTTTTTTTATTTTTGCAGTACTCAAGGAACGCCATGTATCAATTGCTGCAACCCCAACTAGAGATCATTCGTTTTTCAGATATTTTTCCATGTGTGTCAGTGATACTGATTAGAAGTTGTAGAATGAAGATCCTCATGAGTATGTTAGGAAGGGCTACAATTAGGCTTCATAAACTTCAGTTATTCTACATTAATTTGGGGGTACCAAATCCATTCTTTAATCTTTGTTTTTTTATGAGATAGAGCTTTTATCCAGAACTTCATGCTTGTGTGTATATATCATTGAAGTCCTTTACAGTCCTCGGACTGCGGCCATGGGCTTTGTGAGTGAACTAGTAAGAAAACGTGGGAAAGAAAACCTTCAAAATTTTGTTCACTTCATTATGGAGATATTCAGAAGGTATGTCACTGAACAATATCCGTTAATGCAAGATTATCAATAATTATCCATTTGAATTCATTGTTTGGCTCTTTCTAAATAACTTTTTGTCAGATATGACGAGGCACCCATTGAATTGAAACCATATTGTCACAAGGATGATGCTCTTCTTGTTGTAGGAACATTATGTGATAAATTAAAGCAAACTGAGCCTTACAAGTCATAACTGAGCCTTACAAGTCATAACTGAGCCATCCAATTCTTCCTCTATTGCTTGATTGTATGTTTTTATTGCATTTATGTATCTATTATTTATAATTACTTGTGTTCTCATACATTCTTAACATGTCACTGAAGAGTTTTTAAACTTGTGAATGAAGTTGAAAATGAGGATCTAGTTTTCACTCTTGAGACTATTGTGGACAAATTTGGTGAGGAGATGGAGCCGTATGCTTTTGGATTATGTCAGAATCTGGTATTGTAACTAATGGACAACACTAATTTATGTGATTTGGTTCCTTTGCCTCCATGCTCTAAACATCAACTTCATCTTTTTCTTCAAAGCTACTGCATTTGAGGTGCTTGAATATATCTGAAGCTAATGACAACACTGATGATCCTTGGTGCTTTGGATGTTGTTGGTTATTTGCATGCCATAAGTACTATTTTGGAATTAGTGAGCAGGCTTCCTCATCTTTTTGTCCAAATTGAGCCAACACTTCTACCAATCATGCAAATGATGTTAACTACAGATGAGCAAGGTATTCAACTATTCATTCTATAAATTCATGTTCTACATATCATGTTGATTATTGCATAACAAAAGTATTGGTTGATGTGTCTGTGTGCTTATCTATTTTGTCATCTTCACTTGTTGTATCAGTATTTATTTTAGTCATGGCTTATTTAGCTGGCTTAAGTACTAAACTTTGGTCCCTACATATCGTCTTGATTATTGCACTACCTAAAAATTGTTCAATGGACATGTGCACTTCCTAATTGTGCAACTTGTTGCCACTAGTAACCCAAGCATCCCTATGATAGGGGTTCCCTTGAGCCATATAACAAAGTATTGTTAGTATTTTGGTTGGTTTGAAAATAAATGTAGATCTACCTTTGGTTCTGTTTGAGAGCTGACATGGAATTGCGCTCCTTACTCTTGAATCAGTTACAGCAAAAAATCTTTATCTTTTGTATTGTATTAGTCTACAGAAAGATTTCTCCTTTGTTGCCTGAGCACCTTCTGAGCCATGGGTATGAAGTTGATCAGTGTTCTTCTCTCTAAAGAATAAATGGTAAAAGTAAAACTATGGGCCTGGAATTGCGTTTAAACTTCAATGTTTACTTGGTATGAAACAAATGGCTGATTCAGCTGACCATACTCATTTTAGTAGGTTTGGCATGAAGTTACTCTTATCTAAAGACGCTCTTTGCCTATTTCTTGAATTCCTTTTCTTGGTTTCATGTCATATGTTGATGAAACTGGCCGTCATGTCTTATTAAATTATTTGCATGAGCTATGTTAAAAAGACAGGCTTGACAACTGCTTCAAAGATAGCAGGCTTGACAGCACAGTTGCTTGAGTAGCCTTTTTTAGGAGGATGGTACTTATGCTACATACACATCACAAGTTTTACTTGTTTTTAAATTTTGTTTTTCTCTGCCCACGTTATAACACAAATATAGCTCACTACACTTTTGGTTCAGTAAAAGTTTCAAAAACAATTTACTCTTGTTTGAACAAAATCAGTGAGAATAATGACTATACCTGAAAAGAAGATAACTACATTTTATTTGATAAACTTTATTCTGTTCATTGTAATATATACTTATGGCCTACATGTTCCATGTTAGATTTGCCAATTACAATATATTTTGGTCCTCTTTATGGAGAGAGACCTTTTCTTGCTAATAGCATTACTTAAGCTCTCTTAATCTTTGTGTATGAAGGCGTTTCACAAGAGGACTGGGAGTACATGAATGATCGATTTTGGACAACAAATGAAAATTTTAAGGTATATGTTGCTCAATTACTTTATTCCTACTTTTGTGATTTTTTTATTGTTTCTAGGTGACGGGTCTTCATATTGGATTGACACCGACACCTAACAGAACTCATCAAAGATCTATGAGCACTCTTAAGTTTCACTCTTAAGCATTCTATATATCTTTATCATAGATACTCCTACGTATCTATAATACCTTAACTATGTATCCATGTACCCATTTGCACATATGTATATCACATTAGTTAAATACTAATGTGCATACTCAGACACATGTATCAGCTAGCACATACCCATATACATAGGATTCACTTACCTTATCCATATAAACTGTATTCCCAAACTAGTATTCCTTTTGAACCAGATAATAGATATTACCTAGTAACTGTTGACTTCCGCACCTACCAGACACTATGGAACTATAATTTAGCTTGTATAGTTGTGATACTTGCAAATTATTTCTATATAGTTTATTTATGCTTAGCATATATTCACAAAGTTTATAAATGTAGTGGGCCCATATGTTGTGGGAAACTGGCTCTGAAAGAGGTGTAAGGGCTGAAACCGACAGGGAAAATAGGTGGGTTTGGGCCTAAGGTAGAAGTATTGTCCGTATTCGTATCATGTATGCACCCAAGTCACTCTCAACCGTGTTTTGGCCCTCTTCGGAGTGTAGATATGGGTGGGTTGTACCTGACATGAGTGTCAAAATGGGTCATGTATCATGTCTGATACGTATTAGATAGGGATATGGGCACATATATGAGTTGGAAGCTCATGATCAGGAAACTTCATGTTTTTGTGGATGGCCCTTTTAGAGTTGGAAGCTACTAGATTAAACCTGTCCGGACGAAAATAAACAAAAGTAGTTTCAACGTGACTTATAGAAAACAATTATGATCAATACTTAACCAAAACTGCTAAAGAGAGAAGTAACACATCAAGGCCTTACACAAGTAAACATATACCATACAGGCAGATTACACGTATCGAAATACTTGGTAAAGTTTGTAAGTTATGGTGATATTGAAGTTCTTTACCAAACATGATGCAGCAAAGTTATCAATTAGAGCGGTTCCAGTAAAAATGTCCTCAAGACAAAGCAAGATAGAAAATGTCCAGTAATTATTAAGTAGTAGGGGTTATGCAGCAATTTAATGTTTTGGACAAGCGATATCAAGATAGAAAACAGTATGATAATAGTCTCTATTATTCCAATGTCGAGGCTAACTTCTTTAGCAAATTATATTACAAGAAAATTGCTTTAAATATGTTCAGTCTCCAGTTATTGCATAATTTGTATGACTTGTTTGTTTGAAGATTATACTACAAGAAGATAGATTGTGCAAGCTTCTTCCTGAAATATAAAAATTGTCTTTATTTGGAAGAATGTGCACGTTTGCACAAATTTTAATGATGATGTGGAAGATAAACGATATGATAGATTGCTTACTTGAATCCACACAAATATTGAATAGAGATATTATCTTCCTTTTAGTGGGAAGCGTCCCTTATCTAGGATTTCCTATATTATTGTGTTTGTCCAATAATTAATAATGGTGCAAAATTACACAATAGCAAGGATACAGTGATCGACCAAATCATCTCATAATAGAACCAGGAATCTCCATAGTCGAACTGGGTAAGCCATCTTATGTGGCATCAGGATTAGGAGGCATACTCATACTCAATGAATTGGAAGGATGCATACTCCTACTTAGTGAGTTGGGAAATTTTGACCCAACTCCAGACTTGTCCAACCGGCTATGTCTATTCGAGCAATGGATCGAGCTATTGGCATTACACGCATCAGATCGTCTAGCCATGGTCAGGCAGTGCCTGGTATCAGAGAACGAACCATTCGGCTGAAACTTGGAATATTAGAAAAGTTCGCAAAGTTCAATACATGAATAAATCATGCTAAACCTTAAGGAGCCGTTGGGAAACATGTTTGCTAAGATGTAGTTAGTTTTAGAGTCTGGAGTTTTGAAACTGGGATTTGAAAAGATGAAACTCCATTGACAAAATCAGAGTTATGTTTTAAGATAGGGGAAGTTTAGTACTGGGCGGGTTTAACTAAGAATTCATAATTGTATAACAAAGCATTAGAAAATAAGCATAAATCATTAACATCCTTCCATATAGAGGGAAAATCTAGTTTGGTTTCTGTAACCTATCGACAGTATAGTATACATGCATTCTTGACTCAATTTTCTCACTTTTTATTTGTGCAGGTTATCAATCGAAAGAAGAAGAAAGAAATCAGTATATTGCTTGAAGCTTCTCCTCTACAACCAAATTGAGATGAATTTTGTCATAGATAGAAGACAATTTGCACTTTTTGTTCCAAAGTAGGGCAATGTATGAAACTAACTCGATCAAAAATATTTGTGTCGAAGTATGGTTCTTAATTAAGTACTAATTGTTTTTATAGTTCATGTATCAATATGGCATGATGTACTTTGGCATGCCCTTAGCATTACAATTGATGTATTTTGTCTACTGAATCCAATTAGTTTTTATGATATTATGTGTTTGGGTTTATTTGAAGGAGTTTCCAATTTTGTACTCTGATTGTGATCAATTACATATCAATTAACTATTTCTTTAACTTATTTTTGATATATATATATATATATATATATATATATATATTTTTGATATATATATATATATATATATATATATATATATATATATATATATATATATATATATATATACTTTGTTCAGATTGATTCTTGTATTTGATTCTGAGGAACAGCTAGCTTTTACGGCATGTAAATGTACGTTGTATTTGATTCTGACGAACAACTTTTACGGCATACAATTGTACGTCGTATTTGATTCTGAGAAATATCTTTTACGGCATACAAATGTAAGCCATATTTGATTCTGAGGAATAGCTTTTACGGCATTCAAATGTAAGCCATATTTGATTCTGAGGAATAGCTTTTACGGCATACAAATGTAAGCCGTATTTGATTTGAGGAATAGCTTTTACGGCGTTCAAATGTACGCCGTATTTGCAACTGAGGAATAGATTTACGGCGTTTATGTGTGTGCCATATTTGATTATGCAGAATAGCTTTAACGGCACACTAAATATGCCATAAATGGTTGTCTAACATTTGGAGAAAAATTAATTACGGCGTTCAGTTGTGTACATTTACGGCCTGCATTTAGACATTTACAGCGTTTATCCTCGCGCCGTAAATAGTAGTGTCTTTTACGGCATAGTCTTTTACGGCGCCAATATAAACGCCGTAAAAGGTCTTTTACGGCGTGTTTTGCGTGCCGTAAATGAACATTTTTCTTGTAGTGGGTATGACTTACACTTGAGCCGGCCCTGATTCTGCTAGTCCTCTCCTCCGTTCCATTGCATTTGTTTACTACTCTCCCAATGGCTCAAGAAAAAGATGAAAGGGAATTCGGGATACTGATTATCCACAAAAGAATATATATATATATATATATATATATATATATATATATATATATATATATATATATATATATAGGGCATCCACAACGTCGGAGGCCTGACGATATAGGGCTACGAACTGAGCCTGCGTGGGGCAGAATGAGGAAAAAAAAAAAAAAAAAAAAAAAAAAAAAAAAAAAATATATATATATATATATATATATATATATATATATATATATATATATATATATATAACGAACATAGCGAGTTGTTCTCTAAAAAAAACCTAGAGTTGCTGACACATGATGTCTACAGTTCCATAGAAGATCTCTATGCAACTGGACCTGTTAGAATTACACGTTGTTCTTTGCTAATATGAACATGCTTCCTTTGCAACTTCTTGGTCATTGCTAATGAGCTGAGCTAATGCCTGTGTTGATGATGATTCCTTTGCAACTTCTTGGTCGGTGCAGGTTCCTTCAAACTTGAAAATGAAATGCTTCTAATCACTGTGTTGATACTCTCCTTGCTGCAATTAGTATTCACTAGTGTTAGTAAAAAAAAAAGCTTCTAAAACACCACCAACAATCAATTTGATAGCAGCAGAAAAGAAAAACAAAACAACCACAATTAATCAGAAGCAGAACACCGAGATTTATGTGGAAAATCCCAACAAGGGAAAAAAACCACAGAGATAGAACTATATTAATTAAAAGAGTAATGCTATTCGTACCTCCAAACCATCCTTCTTATGTAGCAGCTGGTAATTTTAATTTTAATTTTAATTTTAATGTTAATGTTAATTTAAATTTATTGGTTTGTCAGCTGTCATGTTAGACGACACGTAAGCTTGCACATAAGAAGGAATACTTTGGAGGACAAATAGCATTTTTCTAATTAAAATCAAAAGATACAATGGAGAAATATCACCAAGATTTTCTTAGTTGTAGAACCAGCTCAAACTCCAAGAAGAACACCAAGTCACCTTTCAAGCTCTCAAATATTATTAACACTCAGACTTGGAAGATATTTTTCTTGGTGTTTGAACCTCTATTTATAGTAAATAACCTATCAACAAAAATAACCTTATTCTGGAGATAGGAACAAACAAACTAGTGGCAACTTCTTTTTCATTTGAGGAACAACCAAAACTGAATTGAATTTGTGTCAATCCAACAGTTAGTTCTCTCAATAATGTCGTCTTGAGGAAGATGAAACTGTAACAATCAAGTAATATGAGTTTAACTGAAGCTAAGTAAGTTTTACTATCCACAACACCAGTACTCTCCCTATAGTGAGATATTATTCGCTGTGACAGTTGATATTCACTATGCTGTAAGTACTCTCCATAGTGTCATCTTGAGGAAGTGGGAACTGTAACGACCAAGTAATATGAATTAACTGAAGCTAAATAAGTTTTAGTATCCTAGTATCCTACATTACACTTATACTCTCCTAATCTTGTTGATACTCCCCTTGTTGTTGCAGTTGATATTGGTATGCTAGTATTCTCGGTAGTGTCTGTCATCTTGAGTAAGAAGAAACTGTAAAGATCAAGTAACATGAAGTAACTTGATCAAAATAATTTTAATAGCCTAACTACACAAGTACTCTTTGTATCCTGCTGATATTATTAATATCATCTTGAGGAAGAGTAACTGTAACGAGCTAATAAATCGTACAAATTTTAGTTCTTCATACGCAAATAGGCCTTCATGTATAGGAATTCTGACCGGTGTCCAAGTAAGGTACGGCTACTGGTTTTCAACAACAAATCATGGTTGTTGGACAAAATTATAAGGTAAATTCTAAAGACACTCCACATTTTACTCGTGGACAGCCCATTAGGAATGTCAACAAAATTGACAGTCCTAACATTAAGAAGGAATATTCAAATTTTTTAGGACTCTCTTGGCAATGACTGGACTGTTTTGAAGTAAAATGTAGAATTCCTTTAGAATTTACCCAAAATAAAGGACCTGTTGAAAATTTTAGAGACTAACTTGCCTAGATAACTCTGATGAACAAAGATTGGTTAAGATACAGTAGGATGGAAATAAGAGGATCATGGAAGGAAAACTTCCAAAATGAGCTTAATCAGCTCAGGTAGAAACCGTTTGGTTTGCAGGATTGGACAACGTAATGTAATTGGCATTACGTTGTCAATCTAATTCGGATGTTTGGTTGGACAAAAAAAATTAGATATAATGTAATCGCGATTACAAGTTTGATTACATTACATCAGTTTCTTCTAAACTCAATTACATCATAAAACCTATGTAATCGCAATTACATTACAACTTAAACGGAATGTTGGTATGCTATAATTTGGTCTTTTTGTTCGTTTTTGGTCATTTTTTGTTATTTTTGTTTGTTTTTTGTCGTTTTTGGTCATTTTTGTTCATTGTTGATCGTTTTTGTTCGTTTTTTGTCATTTTTGTTCGTTTTTGGTCATTTTATGTTGTTTTTGTTTATTTTTTGTCGTTTTTTGCCGTTTTTGTTCGTTTTTTGTCGTTTTTGTTCGTTTTTTGTCATTTTTTTTTGTTTTTGTTCGTTTTTTGTTATTTTTGTTCGTTTTTGTTTGCTTTTTGTTCGTTTTTGTCCTTTTTTTGTTGTTTTTGTCCGTTTTTTGTCGTCTTTGTTCGTTTTTTTGTCATTTTTGTTCGTTTTTGTTTGTTTTTGTTTATTTTTTGTCATTTTTGTCCTCTCTTTTGTTGTTTTTGTCCGTTTTTTATCGTTTTTTGTCATTTTTGTTCGTTTTTCGTTGTTTTTGTTTTTTTGTCCTTTTTGTTGTTTTTGGTCCTTTTTTGTTTGTTTTTTGTCATTTTTTTGTCGTTTTTGTTCGTTTTTGTAATTTTAGTTCGTTTTTGTCAATTTTGTTCCATTTTTTGTCGTTTTTGTCCTTTTTTGTTGTTTCTGTCCGTTTTTTTGTCGTTTTTGGTCATTTTTGTTCGTTTTTGGTTATTTTTGTTCGTTTTTTTTGTCGTTTTTGTCCTTTTTTTTGTTCTTTTTGCCCTTTTTTGTCGTTTATTTTTATTTTTTGCCTTTTTTATCGTTTTTGTTCAAATTTTTACGTTTTTTATCATTTTTTTTCGATTTTGCACATTTTTTGACATTTCTGCATGTTATTTATCGATTTTTGTTGACCTTATACGTTTTTGTTCGTTTTTTAATCTTTTTGTCGTTTTTTGCTCGTTTTAATTCCCTCTTGTTCTTGGTCTTTTTTCGTATTTTCGTTTTTTGTCATTTCTGTTCCTTTGTATCGTTTTATATTTTTTTTTGCTCTTTTTTATCTTTTTTGTCATTTTTTTTCTTTTTTTGTCGTTTTTGTTCATTTTTTGCCCTTTTATTGTTTTTGGACTTTTTCGTCTTTTTTTCCTTTCATTTATTTTTGTTTTTTGTCAATTTTTTTTTGTTTTTAGTCAATTTTTTTTTATCATTATTGGTCACTTTTTATGGTTTTCACATTTTTGATCTTTTTTTGTCGATTTTCTTTTTTATCGCTTTTTCATTTTTGGTTTTTTTTTTCTTCTGTTTTGTTCGTTTGTCATTTTTTGTATTTTTTATTTTTTTGTCGTTTTTTTTTTTTCGTTTTTGGTCTTTTTAGCAGAAAACAAACCATTTTTCCCTTATTTATTTATTATTTATTTTTATTTTTATTTTTAAATTTTTTTAAAAATTTAGTGATCCAATTTTTAAATTTTATGTTGTATTTAAAAAAATATTAAATTAGAAACTTAATTACATTACATGGTAAACCAAACATATGAATGCAATTGGCATTACATTACATGGTTTGATTACATGTTTCAACCAAACATAGTAATGTTATTGTAATTCCATTACATTACAAATCCAATTACATTACAAATCTAATTCCATTACGATTACGATTACATTACAATGAACCAAACGCAACCTAAGTTACTATCAAGTAGCAACCCACATCATACTTTCTTCTGAAACCCTGTCCATCCAAACATGATTATTTACATTTATGTAGTTGTGACTACTTTGTATGCTTTCTATTTCAGGCAAAAAAGAAGAAGGAATGTATGGTCTTAACAGGATATATACATGGACTCTCTTTATTGGGCACTCCAGATTTCTTTCCTTGATGTTCAACATTACAGGAAATCTGCACCACCACATGAGAACCACAAGAATATCTAGGAGGGAGGACTACTGGAGCAGGGATTGCCAACTGTTCTAGCAAATCACTGCCACTCAACACTCACAAGCCAATGAAATAAAAGATTGAGATTTCATGGATAAGAACCCTTGTTTGACAGTTGGATCTCTAATTCCATTACATTATTATTTAAGACCCCCCACAAGCCTCAAATGACATACCACTCACATCTCTTCAGCTTTCTTCTCATACTATCAACCAACAATGGCAGCCACCATGGCCCTCTCCTCCCCCTCCCTCGCCGGGAAGGCGGTGAAGCTCGCCCCCTCTGCGGCTTCCGAGCTCTTGGGCAATGGAAGGATCTCCATGCGCAAGACTGCTGCCAAGCCCGTCTCCTCCGGCAGCCCATGGTACGGCCCGGACCGTGTCAAGTACCTGGGGCCCTTCTCCGGAGAGGCCCCGTCCTATCTCACCGGCGAATTCCCTGGCGACTACGGCTGGGACACCGCCGGACTCTCCGCCGACCCGGAGACCTTCGCCAAGAACCGCGAGCTCGAGGTCATCCACTGCAGGTGGGCCATGCTTGGCGCCCTCGGCTGCGTCTTCCCCGAGCTTCTGGCTCGCAACGGAGTCAAGTTCGGGGAGGCTGTGTGGTTCAAGGCCGGAGCGCAGATCTTCAGCGAGGGCGGTTTGGACTACCTGGGCAACCCCAGCCTTGTTCATGCCCAGAGCATATTGGCCATCTGGGCCACCCAGGTCGTTCTTATGGGCGCGGTCGAGGGGTACCGAATTGCCGGCGGCCCCCTCGGTGAGGTGGTCGACCCTCTGTACCCAGGCGGAAGCTTCGACCCACTCGGCCTTGCAGACGACCCCGAGGCTTTTGCGGAGCTCAAGGTGAAGGAGATCAAGAATGGCAGGCTGGCAATGTTCTCTATGTTCGGCTTCTTCGTCCAGGCAATTGTGACCGGCAAGGGGCCGCTGGAGAACTTGGCTGACCACTTGGCCGACCCCGTCAACAACAATGCATGGGCTTTCGCCACCAACTTTGTCCCTGGCAAGTGAGGGGCGCCGGAACACGTACGATGGAATATATATTTTCAGTACTATCTTGATGTTTTGTTCTTGAGAGAACTTCACCATTTGGATGTTGTTGATGTAAATTATTCTTGTGCAAGAATGGTATTTATTTGATTCATTGCCAAAAAAAATTTCTTCCCTCTAACGAACAGATCAATGTCAGATGTAATTCATCAAACCCTTGCAAATCAACAAAATAATACCACCGGAGGATCGTGTTAAGAGAGAAAGATTACACTGAAATAGATGTCAAGCGGACAACAAGCTGCGCCGCCAACCTTTTTTGGATGGCAAAACCAATTCTCTTAAACACTACATCCATAGACCTGGAAGACATGACATTACTGACTAATTTGTGCAAATTGTTATGGTCATGAAGTATAATGTTCCGCTAACAAGCAGATTAGGCCTGGCCGCTTCATCTTCCAGTTCGTTAGTTTGTTGATATTCATAAGAGCAAAAGCAAAAAACACAAATGGTTGTGATATCAGTCGATGTATAAAATAATTGTTTTGATGGTTTGCTAAGATTTATGAAATGCCCAAAAACTAAAATATTTTTATGTAAAACCCACCGCTAAAAAAACTTTCATCGCGTGCCCAGAATTAGAAAAACTTATCCAAAGCGGGTTCCAAATGACCCTTTTGCCCTTCCTTTTAATTTATTGGAAACACCCACAAAACTGCTCTTAAAAAAACGTTTCAATACTCCATCTTCTTCCATACGCTGCTCACTTTCGAATCTAGGTTTTCTCCTCAAAAATCTTCAAAAACTCGTCGAAAAATTTCGGAAAGACCGGGACGAACGACAAAAGTGCTAAAACGGAGGTCCAAACATCATTTTTTTGCGAATCTAAAATTTCGGAAGGCCGTCTAACTGTGAAGCTGTTACTTTCAGTCTCCTCGATGATACGCTCATTTTGCGACAAACGGGACCTCGTTTCGACCTCCCAGTCAAAAGTTATGGCCCTCCAAAGTTTCAGCTAACCATAAAATGCAGGAGAATGGCATTCTCCGTCTTAATTTACACGGAGAATGACCATTCTCCGTCTTAATTAGGACGGAGAATGACATTCTCCGTCTTAATTTACACGGAGAATGGTCATTCCAGTGTTAAAACGCAGGAGAATGACCATTCTCCGTGTTAGAAACACGGAGAATGCCATTCTCCGTGTTAAATGAAACGGAGAATGTCATTCTCCGTGTTAAATAAAACGGAGAATGGCATTCTCCGTCCTAATTAAGACGGAGAATGGCTATTCTCCGTGCTAAATTAAACGGAGAATGACCATTCTCCGTCTTAATTAGGACGGAGAATGCCATTCTCCGTGTAATTTATCACGGAGAATGGTCATTCTAGTGTTAAAACGCAGGAGAATGACCATTCTCCGTGTTAGAAACACGGAGAATGTCATTCTCCGTGTTAATTAGGACGGAGAATGCCATTCTCCGTCTTAAATAAAACGGAGAATGCCATTCTCCGTCCTAATTAAGACGGAAACGGAGAATGTCATTCTCCGTGTTAATTAGGACGGAGAATGGAATTCTCCGTCTTAAATAAAACGGAGAATGGCATTCTCCGTCCTAATTAAGACGGAGAATGGTCATTTCCAGTGTTAAAACGTGTAATTTAGTTTTTTCAGGAATAAAGAGTTTCGTTCTTCTTTCAAAGCGATGATAATTTTTATGGAAAAGAAGAAGAAAGATCTTCTCTCCACAATTGAAGATCTGAGTTCAAATGTCTCCACGATGAAGATGATGATGATGGTGATGATGATGACGAGCGATGATCTGAGTTCGACTGAAGAAAAATACACCGAACTACGAACGATCTTTGCGATCTCTGCTGAATATGAGAGCAATGGAATTCAGATTTTCCGTGAAGAAGAAGAAGACGAAAATCGCAATCCAGATCTGAGTTTTTTGAATTCAAATACATATAGATGACCAATTCGCGCGGAGGGGTAGTTTCGGTATTATAAAAATAGCAGTTTCTAGCGGGTGGCATCTAAAAGGGAATCTTGGAATATTTAACGTGAAAATACTTAATTCTGGGTATTTCATAAAACTTATCCAGCGGGTGGGCATTTCATAAAAGCTCACCCCGAAATTGGTTTCTCAGCAATTTCCAGAATTATCTTTGTTGAGTGATTATGTTTCAGCCTTTTGGTGTCAGAGTCCATTCATGTTCAGCATTCCCTTTTTACTTTGAATATATCGCAGTTTTGCTCCAGTGACTGATCTTATATCGTTGTTCCTATGCGTGTCAGATCAATTTTTGAGTTAAGGTTTAGTTACACGGTGGCTGCCATTGTTAATTGATAGTATGTGAAGAAAGCTGAAGAGATGCGATTGGTATGTCATTCAGGGCCGGCCCACGGGTTGGGTTGACTCTGTCGAAGCTAATTTTGGTTGTTCTTGATCTCTACTGAAAAGATATAGGTTTAACTCGAGTTTGGACTGGATCAGTCCTACGAAAACCAAATGATCTGGGAGGTTGCCCTATGGAGGGAGGTTGCTGAAGCCTAAAGTCTTGTCAGATTTATCCATGGGTCGGCCCTGATGGCATTTGAGGCTTGTGGGGGTCTTAAATAACTAGCAAGCAGTGAAAATAGAGATCAAACTGTCAAGAAAGTTATCTTATCCGCGAAATCTCTATCTTAAATTTCATTGGCTTGTGAGTATTGAGACAGTGGTTTGCTAGCACTATATTCTCCAAGTAGTCCTTCTTAGTAATTCTAGTGGTCTTCATGTGGAGCTAGCAGATCTCATCGATCTATTGTTTGACATTAAGAATAAGATCTGGAGTGGCCAATAAAGACTAAAGAGACTCTATGTATATTCATTTTAGATTATAATGCCTTGCCTCGAATAGGATTGGGGTGTTTGTTTTTTAATCTAATTAGAGATGAATTATTAATTGTTTCTAATTAGAGATGATCTACAAAAAATAACATTTATTTTTTTGCATCTAATTCACTTCAATAAGAATTTAACGACTAATTAGAGACTCCGAAAAAAAAAAAGACTATAACATACTTATTTTTTTGCAATCCAACCTCTAATTGGAGGAGAGGAAAAAAAAAACCGTTGTTACTACCCCCTTAAAGTTGCAGTATTTTTTTTTCTTTATATCCTTAAACAGTTCAATTTTTATTTATGTAAAGGTTTAGTTACATTAATTTAAGTTTGAATGTTTTTATTTTGGTATTTTGTAACGTTGTTTTATTACCAAGTTATTTTGTTGTATAACTTGTATTGTAGGTAAGTATTTTTAATGTTATTTATGATATATTTTATGATTGCTTTAAATTGCATGATATAGTTTAGGAACGTGACATTTCACTTACTTTCCAATAAAGTTATTATGGTATAAATTTAGTTTAAAGTTGTTGTGAATAATTTTCGATGTAGCAATAGTAAAATATTTTATTTTTATAATACTTTATAATAAGGATACAAAGGTAAAATGATGTCTAATTAAGAAAACAAACATATAACCACTAATTAGTAAAAATAATCTTTTTTATAAGTAATTAATTAGAGGCACTAATTATGTGTAGGTACTAACAACTACTTAAATATAAGTCATTTTTGAATGGACAGGGTTTCAGAAGAAAATATGATGTGAACTGCTGCTACTTGATAGCAACCTTCCACCTTCTGTCTTGACAAATAATTTATTTAGCAGTGCAAATAGTACTAATGAACTTGATATAAGCTAAGAACTTTCTGAAATATTTACTTTTCGTAAAATTGTGCAGAGATAAAAAAGGATTTAGAAATATATGTGAGCATGTTTTACTTTACAACGATATAACTAGTCCAAGCGTACTATTGTTTAAATCTTCAGCTTATTCTCAATACCATTTTGTGCATGAATTAACAGGCAAAACTTAACTAACCATTCATTAACATTTGAGTTGAAGCAACCTATACAAAGTTCAACAAAGGAACTTAGGGGACGTTTGGTACGCGGTATTTTTTTTTTTCGAAAAAATTTAGAGTGAAAATCTATTACCATATTTGTTTGGGCTATAAAAAATTTATTTTTGAAAATTAGAAATATTCGAGTAAAAAGTTTACCCATAAAACATGAAAATCCTATTACTTAAGAATATGTGGGTAGTTTTTTTTGCCGGACAAAAGAAAATTGTTTAGTTTTTTTGATCATTTTTTACCTTTTTTTTTTGTCGTTTTTGTCGTTTTTGTCGGTTTTTGTCGTTTTTTGGTGTTTTTTTCGATTTTTTGTTATTTTAGTTGCTTTTTGTCATTTTTTAGTCTTTTTGTCGTTTTTATCCTTTTTTGTTATTTTTGTTCCTTTTTTGTCCCCTTTTTCTATTTTTTGACACCTTTTGTCGTTTTTGTCATTTTTTGTTATTTTTAGTAATTTTTTGTCCTTTTCTGTCTTTTTTTTGTTTCTTTTTGTCATTTTTTGTCGTTTTTTGTCGTTTTTATCTTTTTTTGTCGTCTTTTGTCGTTTTTGTATTTTTTGTCGTTTTTTATCGGTTTGTCTCTTTTTTGTTGTTCTGGAAGTTTTTTTTGTTGTTTTTGTTGCTTTTTATCATTTTTATCATTTTTTCCCTTTTTTTTTTATCGTTTTTGTCGTTTTTTGTCACTTTTTTTGTCGTTTTTTACCAATTTTTGTCTTTTTTTACCAAATTTTATCGTTTTTAATCGTTTTTTTTTTGTTGGTTTGGTCTCTTTTTAGTAGTTTTTTGTCTTTTTATGTCATTTTTTTGTCCTTTTTTTGTTGTTTTTGTCATTTTTGTCACTTTTTGTCTTTTTAGTAGTTTTTTTTTATCGTTTTTTAGTAATATTTTTTAGTTTTTGTCCTTTTTTTGTTCCTTTTTGTTTTTCGTCTTTGGTCGTCTTTTTTTTTTGTCATTTTTCTTTCATTTTTGTCAATTTTTTTGTTTTTGTCATTTTTTTATCGTTTTTGTTGTTTTCTGTCATTTTTGTTGCTTTTGTTGTTTTTTTTGGGTCTTTTTGTCGTTTTTTGTCGCTTTTTTATCATTTGTTGTTGTTTTTTTGTTGTCTTTTTTTTTTTTTTTTCATTTTTGTCGTTTTGGTCTTTATTTTGGCTCTTTTTTTATTTTGGTCGGTTTTTTTTTTTTCGTTTTTGATTTTTTTTTTGTTTATATCGTTTTTGGTTTTTTTTTTTTTTTCATTTTTTAGTTTTTTTTATCATTTTTAGTTTTTTTTTCAGAAATATTTATATAGTCACCAAACATAGGAATGTAATTTTTCAGAGAATTTAATTACTTGGAATTTGATTCTCGAAAATATAGAATTTTCGGCTATATATTATTTCGCATACCAAACGTCCCCTTACGGTCTACAACCATCGTGAAATTATTTCAGACCAGTAGTTGAAACTTACTTGGACAAATAAATTGCTATGTCCTGTGAAAGCCAATTTGCATATGAATGAGTAAAATTTGTAGGATACGGAAACTTAATTAGCTTCAGTTGTTAGATTTATTGTACCTTGCCGATTCATGAGATGAAGAACATAATTATAAATTAAATTGCGGAAGCGTACCTGAATCCATTGTCTTTGCTTGACGGATCTTGAAGCAGACGTCTCAAGATAAGGTTTGATCTTCCAACCCGCTACGGCCCTTAATAACAAAGATGAAATCTTTGTTCCTCTCTTTGTTGATGGGGATACAAAAGAGAATAGAGAAAACCCTCTCTTGGTGGTCGTATGAGTTGGGGACCATAACCCTAATGAATACACATATTTATATATGTGTTGATATTTCTAATTTGGCCCCTCATCAAATTAGAATTATCTCCGGTATCTACACATTAATTCCATGACAATTATACCCTTAAGCCAATTTTCCAAATAGACCACTTTAATTTGGCTTAATTATTTAGATAGCCCAAACACAATTAATTTTACATGTGTGGCCCCATAATTATTGAATAATTCCAACAATCTCCCACTGGACCACATATGTAACCTTATAATTGTGTTAACCTTAGTGAGCTCATAAATTGCTATCTTAATCCTTAGGGTATATCCAGACAATCTCGTCCATTAACCATATCAATATAGGATCAAAGCGGCCTTCGTCACATATAGCGTAACTAAACCATCAATGGTCACATATACCAATATAGCTAAACGACATAGATCAATCATGGATGCATAGCATAGAAATTACACGCAATGTGATCAATACATGTCTATTTCCAACTGGTCCTCCTTAACTTTAATGAGATCAATACTTTAACATAATAAAAATAGAATGAACTGAATTTCTATATATCTGATCAGATAAATATCCAAAATACTTTAATACATAAATGTGTCCAAAATTAAATAGCACCCAAATACATAAAATACAAACTCCCACTATATTGCCATATTCTTAATTAACACCCATATGAGCAGTATGCTCATGAAAGATCCTGGGTGATAATACTTTTGTGAGTGGATCCGCTAACATGGAGTTTGTCCTAATGTGCTATATGTCACTCCCCGTTCCCGGAATGCATATTTTTATACATGTACAACTCCTGTATATTCATTTAGTATTTATCATGTATTATCTTGTGTTTAAATTCCTATAATTTTATGTTAATTAATCATCTGCTCTTTAATTTTCATGTTAATTAATTTCTTGCAATTTTATTATCTGCATTTTATTTCCTGCTGTTATTTCCTGCTTTTAGTCTTGCTTATTTGGTTCGGCCTAGGATGGATTTCTCGGGTTCATGGTGGATAAACCCGGCCCATAACTCTCACCTACCACCACCCTTCCTATTTAAGGCTTCCTTCTCCTTCTCTCTCCTCATTACTTCTCTTCACCATTACTTCTTCTTCTTCCTCTCATCACTTCTCCACCTACCAGCAGTAGCAGTAGGCAAGTGCAATCTTGCTTCTCCTTTATCCATTTTTATGGATCATTACTCTTCCTCTCATAATCCTGAGAGAGTTTAGTGCTTGGCATTTTTGATTTCTGTGGCTTGTTTTCTCTAGATCTAAGTTGTTACATTTTCGGCTGTTCATGGGTTTTGGTCCACCAACTTAGCGTGTTTTCGGAGATAGATAGTTCATGTGGTAGAGCTGCTCGTTAGTCACGCACACGTCCTTACGTGTTGGCGTGAATTTCTTGTCACGCTCACGTTCTTACGTGCCAGCGTGAATTCTTAGTCACGCTCACGTCCTTACGTGCGTGCGTGGATTTTGAGTCACGCTCATGTCTTTGTACTTGAGTGCGTGACTTTTCACGTTCATGTCTTCGTGCTTGCGTGCGTGACTTTTCACGCTCACATTGTGCTTGCGTGCGTGAATTTCCTATCACGTCCACTCTGTGCGTGCGTGTATTTTTAGTCACGCTCACTCTGTGCGTGCGTGTATTTTTAGTCACGCTCACTCTGTGCGTGCGTATATTTTTAGTCACGCTCACGCTGTGCTTGCGTGCGTGACTTTTCACGCTCACGCTTGCCAGCGTGTATCACTTTTCAAGCTCACTCCTAGCCTAATTTGGCATATTTTTTTACGCGCACGATTCTTGCGTGACTTGTTGGTCTTAGCATAGACTTCTTGCGTGACTTGTTGGCCTTAGCGTAGACTTGTTGGCGTGACTTCTTGACCTGAGTACTTCTATTGTTCTATACTTATTCATTTAATGTTGGCATAATAATTTCCTATTATGTCCTTATACCTTTTTGCATGAACTTGATAATCTTAGCATGTTAATATTTTTAATACATATGGTTGTGTAGAACGTACCTTGTGTCTTGATTGGTTTATGGATATCCAGTAAGACTGGAACTTGACCCTGAGAGTTATAGACTCGACCCCAATTAATGATAATTGAATTTCATGCCTTGTCACCATTTATAGTAATGGTTATCTTGACTAAATTGATCATGCGTTCCTAGTTGGAACTAAGAGACTGGCTAGTCATCTTATTGAATTGAATGAATGAGACAAGTTCATGTTATGAACTATTGAAATCGATTAGCCAATCCCGAATATTGACATACATGCACATGCAGGTTTCAATCTATTTATTTATTTATTTATTTATTTATTTATTTTACAAAAGCAGTATGTGTACTTTATGGTCAAGGCATGATTACTCCGTGGCTAGATTTGATTGTTGCATTACGCTATGTAAGACCTACAACCTAGCCGCACGGATATCGTTGTAGAGTTGTGCATATCGTACCCCGTACGAAAGTACTCATTTGAATGACCATGATCCACGGTATGGGATTTCACTCAACGTAGAGACTATTAAGTTAAATAAAATAATGATGGCATGGAGAGAATGGATTCCCGAGTTCTTACATGGCAGCCCCCTTGGGACAAGTAGTACCCGACGGGCCGGCTGGTTCCCACAGATACTGTAAATCTGCCACACGGGCAGGGAACAGTATCTGCTTTTATTATTATTGTATATTGTATATTGATGACGGGCGTCCTGCTGGGACTCGTCTAATTCATGCATGGCGCAATTGATTAACTGGATAGACTAGCCTTGCTTGCACATAGTAAGAACTGAGGAATCCCTATTTGCATTATTCCAGGATAACTTGGGACTCACAATAGCAAGCCGTAGGAGTTGATTGGCCGTTCAAGATGATTTGTTTGTGTACTGTGCTACTCTGTTACCTAACTGGGATGATCAGAATGTCAGGACATGACGGGCCAACTTCTGTCCTTGTTTGGTTGGGAGGTTGGTTCGAAGTGTCGTGATGTTTTGTGAATCCTAGTGGAAAGCAGAGATCTATTATTATATTCTCATACTTACTGGTTTAGTCCTTCATATCGTCCTTCCTTGTGGTACTTGCTATTAGAGGTCTAACCTATCTGGTTTTGCATGGCCAGATTTAGAGCCGGTCCCCGAGGACTCAGCTTACTTCTACCTCCAGGATGGTAAATACTAGGGGAATGATCGCAGGAGGACTCGAGTAGGTTTTCTTACTTCACCGCTCGTTTTGTCATTTACTTATACTTAGCCGTTTGGCACCGACATGTTAGTCGAATTGTCTTGTACTTACTTTTACATAATTGTAACTAAGTCAGACTGCAGCTGATAACAATTGTGTACACTTTGCTATATCATCTGGCTATGTTTTGTAAAGCCAGATCTCAAGAACATTTTGACTGAGCATTTGGGACGCCTTACTGCTTTATCTTACATGTTCTCTATTTATGTTTCCTTGTTCGAATGATTGAGACAATAGATGTGTAATAACCATAGTAAGACCTTTATGTAGTATACACCCCCTCGTCTGGTTAGACAGCATTGATCGTATTATACGGTATTCATCTACCCGTAATACGTAGCTGGCTGAGTCATTCCCCCGCTCTCCAGTATTCTGGTTCTGGGGCGTGACAAGGTTTTAGTGGTGGCCCATGCAGGTCTGATTTCAGACTTGTGGGGTATTTTGATTTATAGGATGTCTCAATCACACATGTTCCCCTTGATCTCATGATTCGTTACTCTCGACTCTAGCTTGACATTCCGGTATCCTTTGACTTCATTGATCCTTCATGTCCGGTTGTTTGATTGTTCTCTTGTCCCTTTTCTTAGGGGCACTTCGTCCGCATCGGTCAGAGCTGGACAACAACAAGAGCAACATGGACAACATGACCAGGTTGGTCAGCAACAAGGGCCAGTCTCACCTTAGGAGGCTACCCAGGAAGAAGTGATAGTGGAACCAGCAGCTGGATCGCAGTATCCGGACATTCCAGCACCACCGACAGTTCCACCTACCCAAGTGGACACACCAGCCCTTCTGGAGATCATGAGAGGAATGATGGCTACTCAGCAACATCAGATGTTAGGCCCAAAAATAATTGTTCAGACGGTTGAAGTGGTTAAGGGAATTAGAGAGCGACTTCGAGTTGCGCAGGACCGACATCGTCATTGGGCGGACCAGCATCGTAGGCCGTTAGAGTTCTCTGTTGGGGACCACGTATTCTTGCGGATCTCACCTACTCGTAGGGTCATTAGATTTGGCGTTCGCAGGAAATTGAGTCCGCGGTACGTGGGCCCATTTGTTATCCTTGATCGGATAGGCGATGTTGCTTATCGTTTATCCCTTCCGCCTTCGTTACGAGAGGTACATGACGTGTTTCATGTATCTCAATTACGTAGGTATGTATCGGACCCAAGCCATGTCCTCGATCATTCTGAGCTGGTTGTTGGTACCAACCTGTCTTACGAGGAACAGCCTGTGTCCATTTTGGACCGAAGAGAGAAGATACTCAAGAACCGAACAATTAGTCTTGTCCGTGTTGCTTGGGGTCATCACTCCTTGGGAGAGTCATCGTGGGAACGTGAGGATGATATCCGATCACGGTATCCACACCTGTTTGACTCACAAGGTATATCTCTTTCTGTATACCTTGATTGTCCTGATTCTTCATGCTTGTCATCTTATGGGTAGAGCTATACTTGATATCGTGGATTGATGAATTTACATATATAGTACTTGCTTTTTGATATGGTAAATGATTGCTTGCTCACTAGAATTGCTTGTATTAGTTTAGCTCCGATATTTCTACCTGCTTGGATTTGAAATTTCGAGGACGAAATTTTTCTAAGGTGGGTAGAGATGTCACTCCCCGTTCCCGAAATGCGTATTTTTATACATGTACAACTCCTGTATATTCATTTAGTATTTATCATGTATTATCTTGTGTTTAAATTCCTATAATTTTATGTTAATTAATTATCTGCTCTTTAATTTTCATGTTAATTAATTTCTTGCAATTTTATTATCTGCATTTTATTCCCTGCTGTTATTTCCTGCTTTTAGTCTTGCTTATTTGGTTCGGCCTAGGATGGGTTTCTCGGGTTCATGGTGGATAAACCCGGCCCATAACTCCCACATACCACCACCCTTCCTATTTAAGGCTTCCTTATCCTTCTCTCTTCTCATTACTTCTCTTCACCATTACTTCTTCTTCTTCCTCTCATCACTTCTCCACCTACCAGCAGTAGCAGTAGGCAAGTGCAATCTTGCTTCTCCTTCATCCATTTTTATGGATCATTACTCTTCCTCTCATGATCCTGAGAGAGTTTAGTGCTTGGCATTTTTGATTTCTGTGGCTTGTTTTCTCTAGATCTAAGTTGTTACATTTTCGGCTGTTCATGGGTTTTTGTCCACCAACTTAGCGTATTTTCGGAGATAGATAGTTCATGTGGTAGAGCTGCTCGTTAGTCACGCACACGTCCTTATGTGTTGGCGTGAATTTCTTGTCACGCTCACGTTCTTACGTGCCAGCGTGAATTCTTAGTCACGCTCACGTCCTTATGTGCGTGCGTGGATTTTGAGTCACGCTCATGTCTTTGTACTTGAGTGCGTGACTTTTCACGTTCATGTCTTCGTGCTTGCGTGCGTGACTTTTCACGCTCACATTGTGCTTGCATGCGTGAATTTCCTTTCACGTCCACTCTGTGCGTGCGTGTATTTTTAGTCACGCTCACTCTGTGCGTGCGTGTATTTTTAGTCACGCTCACTCTGTGCGTGCGTGTATTTTTAGTCACGCTCACTCTATGCGTGCGTATATTTTTAGTCACGCTCACACTGTGCTTGCGTGCGTGACTTTTCACGCTCACGCTTGCCAGCGTGTATCACTTTTCACGCTCACTCCTAGCCTAATTTGGCGTATTTTTTTATGCGCACGATTCTTGCGTGACTTGTTGGTCTTAGCATAGACTTCTTGCGTGACTTGTTGGCCTTAGCGTAGACTTGTTGGCGTGACTTCTTGACCTGAGTACTTCTATTGTTCTATACTTATTCATTTAACGTTGGCATGATAATTTCCTATTATGTCCTTATACCTTTTTGCATGAACTCGATAATCTTAGCATGTTAATATTTTTAATATATATGGTTGTGTAGAACGTACCTTGTGTCTTGATTGGTTTATGGATATCCAGTAAGACTGGAACTTGACCCTGAGAGTTATAGACTCGACCCCAATTAATGATAATTGACTTTCATGCCTTGTCACCATTTATAGTAATGGTTATCTTGACTAAATTGATCATGTGTTCCTAGTTGGAACTAAGAGACTGGCTAGTCATCTTATTGAATTGAATGAATGAGACACGTTCATGTTATGAACTATTGAAATCGATTAGCCAATCCCGAATATTGACATACATGCACATGCAGGTTTCAATCTATTTATTTATTTATTTATTTATTTATTTTACAAAAGCAGCATGTGTACTTTATGGTCAATGCATGATTACTCCGTGGCTAGATTTGATTGTTGCATTACGCTATGTAAGACCTACAACCTAGCCGCACAGGTATCGTTGTAGAGTTGTGCATATCGTACCCCGTACGAAAGTACTCATTTGAATGACCATGATCCACGGCATGGGATTTCACTCAACGTAGAGACTATTAAGTTAAATAAAATAATGATGGCATGGAGAGAATAGATTTTCGAGTTCTTACATGGCAGCCCCCTTGGGACGAGTAGTATCCGACGGGCCGGCTGATTCCCACAGATACTGTAAATCTGCCACACGGGCAGGGAACAGTATCTGCTTTTATTATTATTGTATATTGTATATTGATGACGGGCGTCCTGCTGGGACTCGTCTAATTCATGCATGGTGCAATTGATTAACTGGATAGACTAGCCTTGCTTGTACATAGTAAGAACTGAGGAATCCCTATTTGCATTATTCCAGGATAACTTGGGACTCACAATAGCAAGCCGTAGGAGTTGATTGGCCGTTCAAGATGATTTGTTTGTGTACTGTGCTACTCTGTTACCTAACTGGGATGATCAGAATGTCAGGACATGACGGGCCAACTTCTGTCCTTGTTTGGTTGGGAGGTTGGTTCGAAGTGTCGTGATGTTTTATGAATCCTAGTGAAAAGCAGAGATCTATTATTATATTCTCATACTTACTGGTTTAGTCCTTCATATCGTCCTTCCTTGTGGTACTTGCTATTAGAGGTCTAACCTCTCTGGTTTTGCATGGCCAGATTTAGAGCCGGTCCCCGAGGACTCAGCTTACTTCTACCTCCAGGATGGTCAATACTAGGGGAATGATCGCAGGAGGACTCGAGTGGGTTTCTTTACTTCACCGCTCGTTTTGTCATTTACTTATACTTAGTCGTTTGGCACCGACATGTTAGTCAGATTGTCTTGTACTTACTTTTACATAATTGTAACTAAGTCAGACTGCAGCTGATAACAATTGTGTACACTTTGCTATATCATCTGGCTATGTTTTGTAAAGCCAGATCTCAAGAACATTTTGACTGAGCGTTTGGGACGCCTTACTGCTTTATCTTACATGTTCTCTATTTCTGTTTCCTTGTTCGAATGATTGAGACAATAGATGTGTAATAACCATAGTAAGACCTTTATGTAGTATACACCCCCTCGTCTGGTTAGCCAGCATTGATCGTATTATACGGTATTCATCTACCCGTAATACGTAGCTGGCTGACTCATTCCTCCGCTCTCCAGTATTCTGGTTCTGGGGCGTGACACTATATGAACACTATAACCATTTTGAATTCTTTCCTTCACAACTAGAAACTTTATGTCAATATCCTTTGACTTATACAAGTTTCTGTTGTTATTGGAATACAGTATTGCTGATTTATTGTCACATCATAATTTCATGTGGTCTTTCAACACCGTACTGTAGGCGCAGCCTTGTGACAATTTCGCAACCATATTCCCTGAATATATACCCCACAACATGTTATAAACCTTGCTTTCATGATGGAAAAAATTATGAGTGCATGTTTGACACTCATCCAAAATATATCTCCATTAGTCAGCATAACCTGATGTGGATCTACTGCTGTGTTAGCATCCAACAAAATCAGAGTCGGAATACCTTATGATCTCCAGAATTATTCCATCTCCTACAAAGAGCATATAATTTCTTGTTCTCTATTAATTACTTAAGTAGTTTGGCTGCTACCCAATGATCCATCCATATATGCTTAAATATCTGCCTAACATCCGAATTATGTACGCAATATCCTGACGCGTACATACTTGTGCATACATTAGACTCCCTACAACTGATCATGAAAAAAAAAATTTATTATATTTTCTTAATTTTAAGGCTAACCTTAGGGCACTTGTTTGAGACCGAATTTGTCTCCTTTAACGAGAGATGTCACCTGATTTGCATTAAATACTTCAATCAATATACAAAACGAAAAAATTATTTCTACTCCCACTGAACTTGTGATACACACAATCTTCAACAACGTTCATCTCAAAACCAAACGAGATAGTCACTTGTTAAAACTCAAAGTGTCTTTGACGAGAAACCTGTTTGAGTCCATAAATAGATTCTGTCAGTTTGCGAACCATATTCTTTGGGTCTTCTGACACAAAGTTTTCTGGTTGCACCATATAAATTATTTCGTCAATGTTACCATTGAGAAATATCGTTTTGACATCTATTTGATGTAGCTCAATATTAAAATGTACAACAAATACTATGATTGGTTTAAAAGAGTCTTTCAGAGAAACCGAAGAGAAAGTCTCTTTAATAAACAATCATTTCCTCTTCTCTTGAGGTTATTGAGTTTGTTCCTCAGAAACAATTATCTTATCTTGAATGGGGGGTGCCTTTATGTTGTTTTGTTGAGGTAGCTCAACATCGACTTATAGAGGTAATTCGACATTGTCTTATTGAGGCTCTGAATTCACTTCTTGATCAATGACAGGTGTAGAATCTTGCACATCGTCAAAAGTGATAGTAGGAATCGCAATCGGTTCCTCCTCAAAGACAATGTCATTGACTTTATTTCTCCCCCAAACTCAACATCCTCAAAAAATATTACACTTCTCGTCTAAAAAAATATTCTTTATTTTTTTTAGTACCACGTGGTTCCATATGCAAGATTTCTTTATAGGACGCAATAGTTTCAATAGCATGTCACGAACATTTTAAAAAAATAAAAATAATACCAACACTATTTTGAATTTAAAGATAGATCATGCTTTATTGTTCCCAAATGAACAATGATAAATAAGATTGTTAAACAAGAAAACTGAAACTAAATTTCGTCTAAAATACGGTACAATAAAAGCTTTAGACAAAATTGTCTATCAAATCCAATAATAACTAATATCCAAATTTTGTCCTATTGCATCCGCTTCTACCGACTTGCCGTCTCCCACATAGATGTGTCTTTCACCATCAATTGGCTTTCGGTAGATCTGGCAACCCTGCATAGAAACACTGATGTGAGTAGTTGCACCAAAATATAATCACCATGTGTTTCTTGATACTGAAGCTAAATTAACATCATACCAAATTAAGGAATGTACCTTTCTTTATACGCCATGCGTGGTACTTTGTACATTCCTTCTTTACGTGTCCCGGCTTGTCACAAAAGAAACAACCATTGGCCTCAGTTTGTTGTTTCTTTTGCACTGGACCCTTAGTAGCTTCTGTATTCTTTCACTTGGTGCCCTTATACTTATCTTTAGGGGTGGTAGCCAAATTAGCACTTTCGGTTTTATCTTGCTTCAATCTCTCTTCTTCTTGTACACAGTACGAAATGAGCTCATTTAGAGTCCATTTTTTCTTTTAACAGTTGTAACTGACCTTGAACTGATTGTACTGTGTAGGAAGTGAGAGCAATACCAAATAAACGAGCAAGTCATCCGACAAGTCGAGCTTAAGTGCCTTAAGTTTTGAAGCAATATGAGACATCTCCATGATGTACTCCCTTATGTTACCTTTGCCTTTATACTTCATGGTAATCAAGCGCAGCAAAAGTGTGCTTGTTTTCGCCTTATCATTCTTTGCAAATCGCTTCTCGATTTCAGCAAGGAATTGTTTGGCATTAGTAACCTCATCAGATACTGCACCCCTGAATGCCTCTGGAATACCGCGATTTATGATCATTAGACTCATGCGGTTTGAGCGTTCCCACTTCTCGAAGTTCGCTCTGTCACCAGATGAACTGTCATCCTTAGGAGTACTGGGACGCTCAATCCTAAGTGCAAGGTCTAGATCCATGCAGCCGAGAACAATATATATGTTCTCTTTCCAGTCCTTGAAATTTGTCCCGTTAAGCATTGTAATTGAGTTCAAATTAGCAGATATTGTAGCAACATTAGCTGAAAAGAGAACAAAAAATAAATAAACAAATATGCTCTAATTAATAATCAAAGAATAAAAGATAGTCAAACAAATTCAAATAATGGTGAACCCCATCTCAAGATACCCAGTGCATCATTAATATCAAGTCTTTGGACACTGATATTAACTGCAAGTGGTACTCTTGGTGTAGTGATCAAATATTGACAATAAGTCATGTCAAATAATAAGCCTATCTTTGGATCGGGTTATTATTCACATGTAAACCGTATAATTGTCAAACATTTATCACCACAAATATGTGAACAATTCGGCCAAATATTAACCTTCCTTTGGGCCGGCTAATACCCGCATGAATATACACACACAAACATCCGACATCCCTCATAGACTATCTACGCAAGAGAGGTCACTTTGGCGACATCTTGTTTCAATGAGTCTACTTAGAATATTGGACAACTATTGCTAGTCATAAAAGGCACCAAAAAATTGAATGTTGACTAAATTTTACAAAACTGAATCATGTCCAAAAAAAAAACCCTTATGTACAAGCATATTTAAAATATTACAACTCAAATAAAATAATCATAAGCATGTGAATCTTTTTACATTACTTAAAGCATGAATTTATTATTTGACTAAACTAAACATTATCAACATAATAAAATTCATGCTAAAAATATGCATCCAAAGGAAAATATATATATATAGACATTAACTGAAAATATTAACTCCAAAATATATTCTCCTCCACAATCCTGGCCCTAAGTTTCTATCCATGACGCACGGACACTCCGAAAAGTGGCATTGTGTCTCTGCCACACGCGCATTGGACGCCCACAACTAGCAGGTGTCAAAACCAGTGCCTATTTATGTCCATGTAACATAGCTTTCTTCGAGGCGATAAGTTTCCACCACGAGAAATGGGCCCTATAAGTTACCTACATTATCAGTTCACAAAACCAATGTGGTTCTACTTTCCATCGAACCATTTTTTTTTCCAACCACACATTATTGTGATAACACCCTCCATTTATCAACAAATAGTTTAGGGTTTTTACCGATATAATGGATAGTTCAATTATTTAGGGGAAAAAAGAAGAATAGACTGACAGATACGCAGATAGTTCAATTCTACTATTCCAAACACACAATAAAAAAAAAGACGCTCCCCTACAAATAATTTAGGGTTTTCAATTATTTAGTGTGATGCGACCAAAGTTACAACTTGATTTATTTTATACTAAAACTTAAACAATATGTATAAGAAGGAATCTAAAGTGATAGTCATAAAATTTTTGATCAAACAATCAGAACCCTCAATTAAATTAGATGAAACGATATAGGGTTTTTGAAAATCAACAAAAAAATAATTCTGAAACTTCGATCTCATAAATCAGACAAAGAGGCTCTGATACCACTTGTTAGATTTATTGTACCCTGTCGATTCATGAGATGAAGAACATAATTATAAATTAAATTGCGGAAGCGTACCTGAATCCATTGTCTTTACTTGACGGATCTTGAAGCACACGTCTCAAGATAAGGTTTGATCTTCCAACCCGCTACGGCCCTTAATAACAAAGATGAAATCTTTGTTCCTCTCTTTGTTGATGGGGATACAGAAGAGAATAGAGAAAACCCTCTCTTGGTGGCCGTATGAGTTGGGGACCATAACCCTAATGAATACACATATTTATATATGGGTTAATATTTCTAATTTGGCCCCTCATCAAATTAGAATTATCTCCGGTATCTACACATTAATTCCATGACAATTATAACCTTAAGCCAATTTTTCAAATAGACCACTTTAATTTGGTTTAATTATTTAGATAGCCCAAACACAATTAATTTTACATGTGTGGTCCCATAATTATTGAATAATTCCAACATCAGTTGCTTCATATTACTTGATTGTTTGAAGTTAATTTCTCTTCCTCAAGATCACTATAGTAGCATAGTGAAAGTAAACAAGGAGCACACTGAATAACTATCGGCAATACCTGGAGAGTACCTAGTTAGTGGTGTAGTGAACAAGTATCAGACGTCACAAGCAGGGCCGGGCCATGGGTATTGGATAAGTCTGACAAGACTTCGGGTTTAGGCATCCTCTCCTCTGCTTTTCCAGATCTAGCATGACCTGCAATAGGCCGGGATCACAGGTGACCCACAGGACCAACACACAACAAGGTCAAGGGAAAACCAAAATAAGCTCCAGCCTCGAGCAACCCACTCCCTTGGACCGCCCCGGTCACAGGTTGAATGTGTATGTTGGTAGTCTGGACAATAGCCAATACAGCTAACAAACTATTTTATTTTCACTGAAGTAGTAAAACCTAGCAGATATATTTCGTGTTTATCATGTATGAGTAGAAAATTTTCAGGATGAAGGGAAGTTGCATGAAGAATAGGACTTCGGCAAAGATTCACTTTCCTACACTAAGGATTCACTTTATCTCCTACTTTTTTTGGACTTTCCAAACACCGGAAAGAAAAATAGATAAGAATAGAAATTTTTCAAAGGAAAAGAAATGACAAGGAATTGATCCATTCCATGAAGCAAACGATGCCTTAGAGCATCTCCAACGCTATTGTGAGTTTAAAAAAAATGGTTGCCACATAGGAATGATAAGTTTTTATTTCAAAAATTCTTCTCCAATGCAAATGTAGAATAAGTCATGAAGTTGACATGCCAATGACATGGCAAGGACAATGTGAAGTTGATTGTATCTAGACAATGCACTTCACAATGACTTTGTCTCCACATCATCAATTATGAATATAAATATTTATAAAAAAATGAAGAAGTGGAGGAGTTGTCTGGAAGTTGTAAAAAATATATTTTTTTGTCTTCTCAATACTTTTGTATTGGAGAATACTTTTTAATCTCATTGTCTTGTGTGAATATCTTCTTGCCACATAGAAAAGATATTGTCTTGTATCTCAGGCCACATATGAATCACAACACAAAACAAGACAATAGAATTGGAGACACACTTAAGTAACCTTACACTTTCCTCGTCCTCAAGATGCAACCAATACACACTCAAGTAACTTTCAACCAGCTGTGCTAATACTATTTGTCGAGTTCGGCTGTTATATGTTTAAAACTACTTCAAGGGAAAACAAGTATGATAGGAAATCAAAAGCAAAGATCACTGATATATATAATATTGCACAAGAATTTTAATTTACATCACCAAGAACACAACAACATCAAACTCTGACGAGAACAAGTTGGGCTGGCGCCGAAGAGAAATCTTCTTTCACCAAATTCCCCCCATCGATCAAACACTCCCTCACTTGCCGGGGACAAAGTTGGTGGCGAAAGCCCAAGCATTGTTGTTGACGGGGTCGGCCAGGTGGTCAGCCAAGTTCTCCAGCGGCCCCTTGCCGGTCACGATTGCCTGCACGAAGAACCCGAACATAGAGAACATGGCCAGCCTGCCATTCTTGATCTCCTTCACCTTGAGCTCTGCGAAAGCCTCGGGGTCGTCCGCAAGGCCGAGAGGGTCGAAGCTTCCGCCTGGGTACAGAGGGTCGACCACCTCACCGAGGGGCCCGCCGGCAATTCTGTACCCCTCGACCGCGCCCATAAGAACGACCTGGGTGGCCCAGATGGCCAATATGCTCTGGGCATGAACAAGGCTGGGGTTGCCCAAGTAGTCCAAACCGCCCTCGCTGAAGATCTGCGCGCCGGCCTTGAACCACACAGCCTCCCCGAACTTGACTCCGTTGCGAGCGAGAAGCTCGGGGAAGACGCAGCCGAGGGCGCCAAGCATGGCCCACCTGCAGTGGATGACCTCGAGCTCGCGGTTCTTGGCGAAGGTCTCCGGGTCGGCGGAGAGTCCGGCGGTGTCCCAGCCGTAGTCGCCAGGGAATTCGCCGGTGAGATAGGACGGGGCCTCTCCGGAGAAGGGGCCCAGGTACTTGACACGGTCCGGGCCGTACCATGGGCTGCCGGAGGAGACAGGCTTGGCAACAGTCTTGCGCATGGAGATCCTTCCATTGCCCAAGAGCTCGGAAGCCGCAGACGAGGGGGCGAGCTTCACCGCCTTCCCGGCGAGGGAGGGGGAGGAGAGGGCCATGGTGGCTGCCATTGTTGGGATGATAGAAGAGTACTTTAATGAAGGGTTAGAGTGAAGCGATTGAGATGTTGAAGCTTCTGTTGTTTGGGTGTTATATACTGAGAGGAAACATGGACACACCTCATCTTGGAAAATCTATTACTTTCATCAAGAAATCTCCATCTTGCTTATCATTGGCTGATGAATTCTGAGGCTGTGGTTTTTTTTTCTTCCAACAGTTGGCACTCCCAGAGCCACAACTTGATCATTTTCTTGATTTCTTGTTCATGACCATGGCATCTTCAAGAATCTAGAGATGGCCAATAGAAGTGCAACACATCACATGAAATATCATTTATGTAGGAAAGAATATCGTCTTCTCGTTGCTGAAGTAACGCACAATCATCACTGCATACTTATACTGGCATGAACAGTATATACTTCTGACAATTTCACAAGAGAGGTGATCTTAAAACTTACAATTTCTTTACATCATATGCATTAGTCCTAATAGCACCTCAACTATAGCCAGGACCGGTCCTGGGACGAGCCTCACAAGCCATCGGGCTTGGACAATCCCCCTGGTTAGGGCAACCCCCTACCCTAAGTCTCCATCTTTCCGTCAATTGAGTCTCCACGGTCCACCACAACTCATTCATGTCAGTTGAATTAGCAATCCATCATGTCCATATTTTGTGTCCATACTGGAAAACCTTCGAGTAGCTCATGAGTCAGAAGTGGAACTCAGAATCCGAGCTCCACGCCGCCGTCAAAATCAGAGATATCTTTTTTCTGGAGTTGATATCAGTTCAACATTTTATAGCTTTCAGTTTGTTATAATTATTATTATTTTGATATCTTTTTCTGAAGTCAAGGGCAAGGGGCAACCAAAATTATGTTCGGCTAGGACAACCCAACCTCCTGGGCCGGCCCTAACTATAGCGTTAACTTTTCACTGCTCGATTTTGGTACCTCAATTTCATAAATTGCTCTTTTGAAGCACATTTCGTCAATTGAAAGTTAAGACGTCAAAAACATCCAAACGCTATAGTTGGGTGCCTTTAGGATAATTTAGCCTATGCATTACATTTTCAGAAATATTTGTAAGCATCCCATCCTTCGGAGCAAGGATACTTCAAAAGTGATCCTCCTGGTCATTGCAGTTTCCAGATCACCAAAAAGGTTAAATAATTTGCTGAACTGGGAGTCCCACCAAATGATAGAAGAACCTGCTGCTTATTTTCCTGTTTACTTTACCAAATCAATGTCTAGGCAAATTTCAGCAAGCTAGAGAGGTAATTATGTACATGAGATTTTCCTGTTAACTTTTCGTAACCAATCGCTAGGCAGGTTCCAGTGTGTAAAGGTTTATATATTCATGTTAACCTTCAACCTGTAGAAGTCTCATGTAATTGTGCGGCAATACAATATGCGCCTCAGAACTCCACAACAAAACATAGATTCAACAATTATCGCCATACCATTACTTATATAGCATGTCGTCCTGCCTCTACGACATCATCAGTTCCGAAAATCTTTAAACATTACGATAGGGCTACGGATATGCTATCAACAGATTTACAGAACATATAGGTATCTTACAAAATATATCTCATTTTAGGATTAAAAACTAATACAACCTAACGTCTTCTAGATAACGACAACCTTCACTTCAGGAGTGGCTTTCTCAATTTGTGCTTGAGCCCGACTGCTGCTGTGGCTTCAGTTTAAGAGAGGCACTGCAAGTAAGTTACAATAATTTGAGTTTACTGCAGAACAGGAGCAAAAACTTCCGCAATAATCTCGTCATCAGAAATAATTATACTTAACAACCGAAGATACCTATTTATACAGTATCTTTTTCCTGTAGGTGGAGGTCCATCATCAAAGACATGGCCAAGATGGGCATCACATGTTGCACAAAGCACCTCAGTACGTGGCATGAAAATGATCGACAAGTCTACCTTAGATTTCACATTATCACCGATTGGCTCATAATAGGATGGCCAGCCAGTTCCACTATCGAATTTAGTCTTCGACCTGAAAATATTTAGATCCAGTAAAAATAAAATAAACATGTGGTGTACAAAGATATTGCCATCAGAATGATTGAAGTAGATAGCAGAAGCTAAATCATTGCGTAATTCGTATGGTTAGAAGTACCTAGTGCCATTGGAACGAGAAACTTACTCAAATAAGGGAGTGTCGCAACAGATGCAATGGTAAGTTCCAGGGGTTTTGGTGTTCCAATATTCCCTGATACCGAAACAGAACAAAACGATGCAACACAGATACTAATTAAGGAACAATCCTCGAGTGACATATCTAATTTTAGGCACTCAAACAAAAGCATTAACAGCAGGCAGTGTGTGGATAATCTTTACCCGGTGAAGGCCCTCTCAGTACCCTTTTGACGAGTAACATAAAATTGTTCCTGCGTAAGGCGCTTCTTCCACTCCTCGTCACTTAAAGGTGCATAGTCTGCTTTCCTTTCTGTATTTGTAAGAACATCAACGAAAGAAATTCACCAAACTCATGTAAACGAGAAAAAGTAACGAGCATCACTACTAACAATAATCTGTACAACTATTTCTTTGAAAAACCCTAGTCAATTATAGGACCCTAGCGTCATTTTGGACTTTCATGTTTTTGTTCCAAGCAGGTAAAAGCATCATCATTATCGCCCAAGCAGGTAAAATAAATAACTTAAATCAACATAGCTTTATCATTTGTAGTAAGCATTGCGGCATATTTCCAAACGAATGATGAGTCAATTTCCCCGCCCCTTCACACGAGATAACAATTTGCCACAAGTAGAGAAAATCATGAAGTGAGGCTAAATCAATCCGGGATTGGGTACTCCAAATACTGCCTTCGTGGATGGATGATGTCTGTCCTGCAGATTTACCCCGATGACTGCCTTCGTTCTAAAATTTCACTCATCCCTACTATTGTGGGCCAATATTTTTGTCAAGATCATGGGTCAAGGCGACCTGGATTGATGGTCAGAAATGACCAATTCTTGGACAATGTTGTGGGCCTGTCCCATAAATTATCTGCTACTAGCCTACTAGTATATTAACATGTGCATCTGAGTGTTAAAACAAGCCTACTCATATGCTCGCAAACAGACAGTCAAATGCTTGGAAGATGATGGGTCCATGTCAGACACGTATAAGACACGACGCGGACACCCAAAAACATTAGGAATCACCAAATTTGGGGTTGTGTCTGTGTTTCTGTGTCTTTACCATGTAGTGTCATATGGGTGGTTCACGAGCAAAAGAACCACTAATGGAGGTTATGTGTAGGCATTAACAAAACCACAACAAAACTTGAAGATAAAACAGAGATGGAAAATATTATAAAATGTAGGTCAGAATTAACTAGTTAAAGTTAATTAACATGGACAACACCTTTAATGTCAAAGACAACGCATGTCTATCCTGCACAAATGAACTCTCTATATCCAGAAATAGTATCATGCTATTTCGTCTAGGACAAAAATACATGATCATTTCATGAAGGACCTTACGACCTTTCTAGACTGTCAGAGAATACCCTCAACCCTCGAAAACTTTGTTGAAGAATAACCACTTGCCAGATTAATGGCTACTATGCTAGGTTAACACATAACACTTGAGTGAAAAAATGACAGAAACACATGTTTTCCGATCGATGTGTCGCGAAGAAAAAACTTGTATCGATGTAGACAAATTACAAATTTACAACGAAATCTTTATGAGTAACTGCTACAATATTAAAGAGTTTTGGAAAAGCATGGTGATGGAAGTCGTATCCGCATGCGACCACTTTGTTTTGTTGACTATTCGAATCCAAATCAAAGGGAACCTTCGACGGTGATGAGTCCTTCTCAGATGCTTCAGAACTCCAAGAGTCTGAAGTTGGACTACCGAATTAAATAGCAAACATTCTTTTGCTGCAATTGCTTGTGTGGAGAAGCTTGTAGCCCACGTGGCTTGAAGGAGATCGGGACCGACCTCTTGCTGCAATGCTGGATGATTGCTACCCAAGGAAAGGCCTTGGGGGTCTCTCCTTCGTAAATATGGAATATAGGAAGATAAACCCATTTTTTGTCCCAGTATGGACTATTTATAGAGGGAACACCTATATAGATGAGTGTTGCAGAACTAGTCACCAGTTCTGCAGGATTCAAGCAGACTGACCGCTAGTTAGTGAGGATAACACCCACGTTCTCCTCCTCTCACGGGGAACATGTCACGATAGCTGATCGTGGATGCTACACGTGGCACCCCACTAAAACGTGGATTCTTGCAACTGTGCAGTCGATTTGGCAACAACATGGAGGAAGCTGTAGAGTGTTCTGAGGCGTAGGGCAATAGCAGCCACCGCCAAGGAAGTAATTTGCACGTAGTGCCTTGGAAGTGCTTAGCTCCCCGGGGCTTTTGTTCCACAGAGCTACTTGGTTCCGCAGAAGTACACAGTTCCACGTGACTGCCATTTGTCTGTTCTGCGGCAGTTCTGTTCCGCAGGACTGCTGTCCTGTTCCACGGGATTTGGCTATTCCGCAGGACTGGCTATTCAGCAGGACCTTGCCCTTTTCTAGCGTCAACAACATACTGCGAGCATTTTCCCTAACAACAAAAAAGGAACCATCTTCCTTTCCACTTCACCTTTCTACTTTATCCTCTTTCTCTCAGGTATTTCTATTGCATTTTCGCATAGCCAACCAGTTATCGGCGAAAAGGAGAGGGCATATGTATGGAGCATGGCTCTTCCTTAGGAGGAACGCCTCATACTGCCGTCCTCCTAGCTCATGAGAAGGCTCAATCTCCATCTTAAGTTTGGCGAATATTGTACATTTAATGGCATTCTAGCAATCTTAATTTCTCAAGATGCAAATAACTTGCCATAATTACATTTGGCTCTAAAGCCAATAGCACTCCACCTTTTGTGATGTAAAAAGGCTTCCTTCGACATGGCAGGACAACCAGAGATCGGACGAAGATTTAATTCTGGACACAAGCGGTTTGCCGATCGAATTTTCGGCTGGAATTCGATACGTTGTCCGATCCACTCAACCAGAACATGGCCAATTTTTTAGCGGGTTATCTGTGACCTGTTTTAAATTTACACTTAATAGATTTGAATATAATAATTCTACCAAATCTGGTCGAACCTTTGGTCATGTTTTAGTTAAATATTTTTGTTATCTATTTAGGATTAGGGTTTGATCTTTAAATTTGTAATGCTACATATAGCTTCGATTATAATGTTTTGGAACCAATCAATAAAATTACTTCCCCTTATACGAGATTAACCTCCAATTTATGGACTCCATTTTTGTTGTGGACTTAAACACGTGGATTCAGGGATCGCATCTGAGGACTCGGACACGCTCATCGGCATGGGAGAAAACATCAAGGCGGCGACTTCGGTCTCATTAGTTATCCTTCATTGGCCTCATCTTGGCGGCGGCACCCTCCACAAAATTCACATTCAATATTACAGGACATCTACCCTACATCTTTTTGCATCTTCAAAGGAAAACTACTACTCATTTTTTCACAATCACAATAGACAAACTAGTTTCTCCCAAATCCCAAGTATTCACATACAACATCCATCTAATTTATCTAAGTACTTGTTGTATATGGCTTGTGTTCAACTACGGAGTACGACGGACGTCATCCGGTGATCGGAGAAACTTGGGAGGAGTCGAAGCAGGATACAGGGTTGAAAAGAGCCATGAGTCTCATATTGCCGTATAGGCAGAATATCGGTGGTCTGTCGATGACGTGGAATTTCGTTCCAACAGGTTTTGGGGTCCAAAACCCACTCACACTATCTTCCGACGATACACCGGTGAATCGAGATCTAATGGAATCCAAAAACGGTTCAGATCTAAAGGAGCTGTCATCGAAGGTCCAGGTTGCTTTTGACTTTGAAAAGGATTCAAGATCCTATTTAAGTGTCTCCTTGTTCCCTAGATTGATGTGGGACTTGGGAGTTTAAAGGAGGCTTACAAGAAAGAGTTCTTGGAGGCCATTAAAGGACTCATCAAAAGGAAGAAGGAGAGAGCTCGTTCAGGGGCAGATCCAGAAACTGTAACTAGAGTGGACTACAAGTAGGCTAACCTATATAAAAAATCAAAAATAAAATATATATGGAGAAAAAAAGTAAAAGAAATTTTTTGGGGTGGGCCAAGCCCTGAGCCCGTTAGAGATATCATTGAGCGAGGGTTCATATTACGGTATTGTGTGTTTAATCCTTGTAAGATTAGCTTGTTGATTCAATAAAGTCATTTCTCTCCTTGTCTCATGGAGTAAGTCGAGCTTGACTGAACTACGTTCAATGTTGTGCGTTTTCATGTTTGTTCTTGTTACTATCGTTCAGTTATTTGTGCCTTACTATTCTCGTTGTCGTAAGGTTATTCTTTGTTGCTTCCAAGGGACAACAATTGGTATCGAAGCTAAGGAAACCATCGAAATTTTGAATTGTTTGATCTAAGTTAACGGTAGATGACGACGTTGGTTCGCTCCCTATCATTCTAGATCATGATTCTTGAAATCGTTGATTCGTTAAGGTCCAAGGGGATATTTTCTAATTCAATTTCAAGATGACGAATAACAAGGTATAATAGCATCACGTTCAAGGTGAAGAAATTCAACGGTAAAGAAAACTTCTCTTTGTAGCAGAGAAGAATCAAGGCTATTCTCCTGAAAATGGGGTGTTCAAGGTCGTCGCCGACAAGGAGAAAAAACATGCCGATATAACATATAATCCATAGGATGACATGGATCATAGGGCACAGAGCATAATAGAACTTTTTCAAGCGGATAAGATGTATAATGTTATTTCTAATACTTCTACGACAAATTTATGGTTGAAGCTAAAGATCTTGTATATGACAGTCATTGTCAAACAAGTTGTATCTCAAGAAACAACTCTAGGTTTTACACAAGATAGAAGGGACCAAATTCTTAATCATATGAACACCTTCAACAAAATTTTATTGATCTTTTGTCCCTCGAAGTAAAGTTAGAAAAGGACAAGACACTTTTACTCCTATCTTCACTTTTGAAGTTTTATAACTATTTGGTGACAACGATCCTTTATGAATAGGAGACTCTCGAGATGGAAGTGGTGACAACAACTCTTCTTAATAATTAGATTATAAAGAAGCCAAATCCAATCATCCGGACAAGAGAACGATACTTGCTTCTTCTGCAAACAATTGGGACACATGACGAAACAATATCCAAAGTATAAGGAATGGTTGGAGAAGAAGGATAAATGTGTCTGTTCAAGCAGTCAAGATCAAGCCATGTTGTGCAAGAAGCCGAGGAGATACTGTCTAATGTATTTAAGGTGCCTAGAGGGAAGGATACATTCTTTGAAGCTTGGATTCTTGACAAAGGGTATTCATACCATATATGTCCGAACTATAAGGAGTTCGGTGGTAGTGTTCTTCTTCTAATATGGAAGAACGTGTCATGTAAAACCATTGACGTAGGAAACATCAAGCTTCACATGTTTGATGGAGTGGTACAAAATCTCGTTAAACTCTTGTGAACGTGAGACATTTCGGATTTGAAGAACAACCTCAATTCTCCTGACGCGTTGGACGCGGCAGGATGTAAGTTTGTTGGGCAATGCTATTTACTAAAGATAGTGAAGGACAATATGGTGGTCATGAAGGGGCATAGATTGCCATCAAACTTGTATCAATTGGATGGAAGGTCATAGAGAAAGTGATGGCAGATACCACAAGGTTATGAAATATGTGAGTTGCACAAAAGGGAGTTGTTAAAAGACAATTTTCTCTCATCTTGTGCTCGATTGGAACACCTCTAACAAATAATCATTCATCACAACATAGCATCAACAAAGCCACTATTTCAAAAGGAATGCCCATTAGAACCCACATCATATCTGACACTAATTCAACCAAGTTCATACTTTTCTACAAAACTACGAAATACCCATTAAAACCCAGATCATGACACGAATAATTAAGAGAGAGAGAGAGCTCTATTAATGATCACCTTGGGTTTGGGCTTGTGCTTGGTCTGGTTTCTGAGAAGAAGGAGAAGAACCCATTGCAGCCAAAGATAAGCTCTTCTTCTTATTCCTGAGGGATTGACTAGTGAAGAATGGAAGGAGGGGGGACTTGGAGAACAGCGATGAGGAAGAAGAAGGAAGGTTTGGAGTCGGCAGTAGATGGTGACCGAGTCTCGTGGCCATTGTTTTGAAGGTCTCTTAGTCGATGAGCTCAATGTGGTGGTGGTGGCATCTCTAAATGCCAATTGGTCTGATCAATTTACATGGCTCAACCTGCTTCCACGTATATGTCTATCCAAACCGAACCTCCTCCATAACTTTTTTTTTTTTCTCAATTTTTTTTTTTTTTTACAAACATATAACAACTATAAGTTATTCATTTATGAACATAATCCCAGCATCCTCTTGTATATATAAGAAAAATACAATTTCAAAACTGATTATCCAGCTCGCAAAAAACATGCTGCAAACTATCAGAGCCAATCTGCTGTAATCATCTGTTAATGTATCAAACATGTCTTCTCTTATGCAAAATATAGATCTCATTGATTGTGAGTATTATTTTTTTTAATTATTATAATCCACATTTTTTATAGGAGATCGATGAGACATGTTTGGTATACAGTAGATAGGGACAACAAATATGCTCTCTCTCATACTAATCTGATGCGAGACTTCAAAAAAGGAGTTTACAAGCATCTCAAAGATGGTCAGGTTTCATCCATGACCCAACTAGAAATGGGTACGACCGAGCCACGAATTGAACTATAAAAAAAATTCCGAAATTTATAATGTATCTTTCGCCTAAACTTATATATATATATATATATATATATGGAGCGGATCAAAAGCCCCCTTAGAAAATCCCCCTCACTCTAATTCAAAATATTAATGTTAATATTAGTGTTAATATTAATATTAATGTTAATATCAATGTTAATGTTAATATTAATTTTTTTAATATTTTTATATTAATGTTAATGTTAATGTTAATATTAATGTTAATATTAATGTTAATATTAATATTAATTTTAATGTTAAGTTTAATGTTAATTTTAGTATTTAATGTTAATATTAACATTAATATTAACATTAACATTAACATTAATATTTCATTAAATTACGGATTAGAGTGAGGGATTTTTTAGGGGGTTTTCTAAGGAGGGCTTATGATCCGCTTCCATATATATATATATATATATATATATATATATATATATATATATATATATATATATATATATATATATATATATATATATATGCTTAATTGCACTTTGATACCCTCAACTATTTTCGTTTTTCAACTTACTACCTCAACTTTTTTCTTTTCAAATTGATACCCTGAAATTTTTTTTGGACAATAATGCCCCTGCCTAAAATTCAAAACTACCCCCCAAACCCTCCCCCTATCCCCGCTCCCCCCTTCAGCCCCAACCCCCCCCCCCCCCCCCCACCCCCACCCGCTCCCCCCCTTCGACCACAACCCCTCCCTCCCGGCCCCCGGCCTCGCCCCCCCTCTGGTCAGCCGCCTCCGCCCCACCCCTCCTCCGCCCCGCCCGCAGCAACCCCCACCCCCCTTCCGCTGCCCCCCCCCAGCCCCCAGCAGCAGGCCCCCCGCTCCGGCCACCCACACTCCTCCCGCCGCCCTCCTTTCCCGCCTCCACCGGAGAGGGAGGGGGGGGGGGGGGGGCATCGCCGGAGAGGGAGGGGGGGAGGGGGGCATGGGGAGAGAGAAAGAGGGAGCCAGGGGTAGTTTGGAAATATTTTGGGTTTTAGGTATTAAGTTAAAAAATTAAAATAGTTGAGGGTATCGAGTTGTTGAGAAAATGTGTTTACCTTCTTAGTCCTCATTACCACTCAATCATGACTCTCTCTGGGACAAGTATAGTCTAGACGACTAACCACTCAACTTCGACATATTAGCCACATAGTAATAGAAGGCTAATTATAAGGGCACATCAAAATCTTATCAGTGCTATCTAGGATTGGGGTTAGTCCATATTTGTGGAGAAATTACTAGGGCTGCCCAAGCTCCACACCCTCCAAACCCCAAATTCTACTCTCGTTTGTAAAATTCACTCTCTTTCTTCCAAAACCCTAACTTTCTTCCTCCTCCTCCTCTTCTTCTTCTTCACCATTTCCCACTCCCCAAACTATATATCTTATTCTTCATCTTCTTCTCCACAATTTTTCCACTCTAAACCCTAGTTTTCTTCTCCATCATTTCCATCAAAACCCTAGTATTTTTCTGTAAAACCCTGATTTTCGATTTATTGGATTTTGTCAGTTGTTGAGTTCTGTTGCAGTAGTGTTCCGTAGTTAGATTATTAGTTTAGTTATTATTATTATTATTATTATTGTTATTATTATTATTATTATTATTATTATTATTATTATTATTATTATTATATTAGTCGGATCAGGAAAATATTATTTTTAAAATTAATTATTGGATTTTTTTTTGGCCCAGTCCCGATCCCGTGCCCGGGGTCTGACTCCAAGTTTGAACCCGATTTTCCGAAGCCCGACTCCGTTCCGAACCCGTCCTTATTTCTTCCTTTTAAACTCTAGTTATTAATATATATATATATATATATATATATATATATATATATATATATATATATATATATATATATATATATATATATATATATATAGGTTAAAAAAATACTAAACTAAATCCTATTTCCTAAAAAAAAATATCTATTCTTTTCCTCCACTCGGCCATGGATCTGTTCCCCCACGACCCAGCTCTTCCTATTTTCCCCCTACAAATCCTCCCCATCACTCCATTCCCTCTCCCACACTCTTTAACACCAAACCCACTCCCTCCCTCTCTCACCAAACCACTATCACTCCCACACAAAACCCATCTCTTCCCCAAGCTTCGCCCGAGCCTAGCCGTGCCCTAGCCACCCGGCCAGCTCCGGCTCACCCGAGCCCAGCCCGGCGACGCCGCTCGACCCCCAGCGACCTCCCGCCGACATCCATCCGGCCAGATCCCGCCGCGCGCCCCGCCTTCCGAGACCGGCGCCTCCGCCCACGCGCTGTTCCCGAGGCCGCCCCTGCCTCGTCCGACCCCGCTCGGTCCCGTGCGCCGGATCCCGACCAACTCCCAGCGGCTCACCCGAGGCTGCGCCTGTCTCCCGCCGGCCCGTTCCCGCGGCCGCCTTCCCCAGTGACCCCCGGCGCGCTGTCCCGCCGGCCAGCGCTCCCCGGCGAGCCCCGAGTTTTTGGCCACACCTGTTCCAGACCCTCGGGATACAATCCGCGCATTCCAGCGCTGCCCTTGTAGCCGTGTTGTCCCGATCCGACTTCCCAGGACTCGCTGACCCGTGGCCGCTCTCCCAGCGCTGACCCGCGGGTTTCCCGACCCGCTGTCCCGTGGTGCCTTTTGGCGTTTCTGTCCCTGTGTCGCTGCCGCGTAGATTATTTCTTTCTTTATAATTACATCTGAGAGCTCTAGCCGAGCATTTGAGGTATAATTTCGTGTCCCTGTGTCCCTCCCCGTAACTAGTCTATGATGACGCGGTCCCGATCCCGTTTCGGGAATCGGTATTTTGAAATATTGTTGCTTTTGGGTGATACGTAGATTATCGGTTACGTCGCGGCGTATTTTCTATTTTTGGATATATTGTGCTGTGGTTGGCTTTTGGGTTGGATATTCATTTTTGGGTTGGTAATTAGTGATCCCTGGTTTAGGATATTTATTTGTGTTGCGGATTGGCATCCTCCCAGGATTGGGTTGTCCCAGTTACAGAGGAGGTGCTGCCAAAATTTTCGGAAAGGTTTTCAAAATAAAAGTATTTAATTAAATTTAGTAAATTGGTAAATAAAAATCTAATTTTCAAATCCGGTCCTTGAAAACGATTTACAAATGTTTGTTGGCTTTAAACGTGGATTTTTGTGAGTTGTATCCCCTGTTAGGCGACGACCGCATCGGTCGGATGAGCCTCGGCGAAACGCAAACGCTACAGGGTTTCCTGTACGTTGAGGCGTTAGCCAGCAACATGAGATTGCATGACCAAGTCTGAGACTCTTTAATTTTTAATTTAATTATAATTTATTTTAGAACTGGTACTACTTTTAGTATTTATGGTGCAGGGCCTCGGCCTACTATTTGGACCATTCGCGGCACTCAGAGCTCGCCTTAGGATTAATTAATTTATGTAAATAATTTGTAAGGGCATAAGACCAGTTTTTCCTTTATTTCTCTGTGACCATGTATTGTGTAGCGTACCTTTTTTCTTATTTTTCTGGAATGTAGATTTCGCCGTTAAATACGTAGAATATAAAATGGATATATATTTTATAAAAAAATTAATAAGTTTTCTCACAATAAATAATCTGGTAAATTAGCAATTCACATTTTTCCTCATTTAAAGAAAAGTCTAGTTTTATATATATTTTTAAAATACAAAGTTTTTCCAAATTAACCGGTAATTGCTATTTTTTTCCTAATTAATCAGTAACCAACTTATTCAATTAAAATAATAACGAACGTAGATTGCGACGTTAGACAATTTTCGGTAGATTAATTAATAACTTAAAACCTGACTAGGGTCTGCTTCTAGAGATTGTAACTAGCACACCTAGAATGGTTTTATTATGGTTCTAAGTCAAGGTTCTCAACTGTAGGATCTCGGAGACGTACTTGACTTCCTCCTCGGTACCGACATTCCCGATCCAGTCAATCAACAGAGGCAAGTTACGGTTATGTTTTCTTGCATTTTATTTAGTAATTGTCAAGTTGCATGTTTAAACCACATTGCTACACGGAACCCTCTCCTAGGGTTCAAATATTGATTGAGATTGATTGTGGGGATATTGGAGGAATAATGTAACGTTTATGGCCAATACCCCTCATATTGCATAATTGTGCGAGCTTACCCCTCTTACACACGCAGATAAGCCGTATCGCGTCGCCAGGATGCTATTGTACAACCCAAGCCGGTCATAGACGATTACACATTCAAATCACATTGTTTTAATTGTTAAATTGCTGGAAAGTATTGTTTTAACTGTTTAGCCTGTATTTTTCCATTATTACTTGAAATGTGAGATACATATTCGTACTTGCTCCCTCCTGACTGGAGACCAACATTTTTAGGTGACATTGAGGATGCTGAGCTATTGTACAATAGCTACTATGACCCGTATTGTATCATATGGTGTTGCCAGAGTCTCCCTTGGAGGATGCAGAACCTGAGGCCGATGAGCCGACCGCCTAGCTAGTTGTTTTCCAGTTTTCTAGTTTTATTGTTTTGGAGTTTGTTAATTTAAATTCAGTACTTTATTTCAGTTCTTTCATTTCCAGTTGTACTTTTCAATTGTTGAATAAAAAGTTTTTAAAATTTTTGTATATTCAAGTTGTGACAAATGTATAGATGTTGTTGTGAATACCTGCATATAGAACAGCTTACTACTGCCATCTCATAATGGTGCAGGCTGGGCATGATCCGGTTCGACCCAATAATTTGGGATCGGATCGTGACATATTTTTAGTGGTGGCCCATGCAGGTCCAAAACAACAACTTAGGTAAACATATCTAGAAACAATTAGAACACTAGAACATTAATTTGTCACAACATAGGACCGGAATATACTATAAGTAAGTATTTTTGTTTGATTATAGACTGGTAGGATACATTGCTTATGTATTGCATCCTAAACCTTCCAGAGTATGGCCAAAGAAAAGATCACCCGCTCCGGCCCTGCTGACGATGAGGTGTCATCTACCAATACACCCCACCTCCTCAAGCACGCCGGGACCCTCCTCCCTTGCAGCTGACTGACCATCCCCACGCTGCACCAGCACCCCGCCCCGTTTACGCTACTACAGTGCAAACGGCAGAACCTATACTTCCCCGAACTGAGCCGTAGTCCCCTGCAATAGTGCTCGCACCAGCTGCCCCACCAGTACCGGTAGACCCCACCGAGCTCGTAGGCCTGCTACGAGGAGTACTGGAGGCCCAGAGAGCCCAAGCTGAAGCTCATCGCGAACAGGCTGCAGCCCAAGCTGAAGGCCATCGCGAGCAGACCATGATCATGAAAGAAGGCATGGAGAATGCCCACAACGTGGCTATGTCTGCCCTCGAAAGAGGAGGAACAGCTCAATCTGAACCAAGGCCTGCTAAGGTAAACATAAATCTAAGAGTTAATTTATGTATCATCAAGGCCATTCAATTTGATAGGAGTCATATTATTATGTGAAGGTCGGCACTATCGAGAACTTTAAGAAGCAAGACCCTCGACCTTTCAAGGGAACCGAAGGAATCATCTATGCTGACGAATGGCTCAACAGCATGGAGCATCTCCTCAGCATCGCTCGACTCCCCGACGACCTCCATGTCGAAGCAGTAGGACTCCAGCTGCGAGATGTAGGAAGCACCTGGTATCGAAATGAACTCCGACTCCAGGACAAGCAGCTTGATTGGGACACCTTCAAGAGATTGTTCCGCAGGAAGTTCTTCCCAACATCAGAGTTGCGGGAGATGGAAAGACAGTTCCAGGATCTGAAGCAAGGGAACATGACGGTTGGAGAGTATACGGCAGAGTTCGGCCGACTTAGCCGCTTTGCCAAGAACTTGGTTGCTGATCCCGCGGATCGTGCTGAGAGATTCAGGTATGGACTAAGGGAAGAAATTCGTACCCCTGTGATCGCAGACGGCGCCAAAATATACGAGAAGATTCTGATACGAGCTCAGGATGTGGAGAAGAGCCAGCCTTCTCGTTCAAAAAGGGAGTATCCTGGAACTAGCAACTTCCAGGGTAACCAGAAGAGGCCCAACCACAATAACAACAACATGCCTTCTCACCACCATCAGCAGCACCATCAGGCAAGGACCAGTGATAGAGCGCCTCAGAAGCAGATCCCTGTCTGCGACTTCTGCAAGAGGCCAGGACATCAGGCGAACATCTGCAGGAAGAAACTAGGATACTGCCTAGTTTGTGGGTCTGCCACCCACCAAGTGAGGGACTGCCCTACAGTGTCACGACCCGCACCCAATATTTGGGCATGAACCGTGTGCATGCCCAGCCTACGTCGCAGAGTCGGCGGTAGAACGCTGTAACAATATGATGAACAACCACGCAATAATATAATTCTCACATAGGACAACCACAACTCAAAGTCACAGCTCAATAACTAGAAAGTGAAATAAATATCCATCTCAAAGGGAAAGTATGATAAATAAATGAAATGATATCTCTACTACAAGTCTCAACATCAACTCAAAATCCAATACAAGTCTCAGCTCTAACTAAAGGAAACTAAGCAAACGCAGCAGTATCAGACACTGCGTACTCCTCCTGATAAGCAAAATATGTCTCAACTAAATCCCCCATGTATGGGCCATACTGGTCAGGGCACTCGACCACCTCGCAATCACTTAAAATTGTTTGGTTACCCAGTCAGGATGGAACGAATACAATTCATCGAATGCAGTTCCAATATATGAAAATGACTATAAACAAAGGTTAGACACCAATCATGAGTTTTGAAAATAATAATAAAGACGAAAGTAAAGACAGTAAATCGACAGTAAGAATAAAGAAACAATACCTTCCCGACTGTTAGAAATACCTTGATATGTGATCGGTCTAGGGTACTACATCGCACGGTCTATGATGTCTACTTGCATGAAAATAAGCACGGTCTACAATGTCTACTTGCAGAAAAATAAATACGGGCTACAATGTCTACTTGTAGAAAATAAACACGGGCTACAATGTCTACTTGCAGAAAATAAACACGGGCTACAATGTCTACTTGCAGAAAATAAACATGGGCTACAATGTCTACTTGCAGAAAATAAACACGGGCTATGGTCAGATCACATATCTTTGGTATTTCAAGTTCCCGACTCATTGTTTTATAATAATATAAAATTCACATAATTAATGACCAATCAATGAGATATAGTGAAATTTAATATTGAAAACAGACAACAAACTGTACTCGCCTGGCGTCCCGAGATGATGACACGGGTCGGACTCCGAGTCGAGGTCCAAGTAATCTATGTTATAAATTCACAATGTCAATAATTTGAAAATAAATCAATAGTGCTCCTATCTAATTATCCCTTAGGTTTTCTAGGGTCTTGTTTGCACTCTACCCCCAAATTGGAAAGGTCAGTCTCTTCCTCCTAGTGTGTTTGTCTACTAGTGATATTTAGTCATGTTTATTCACAGTTTTACCCTTTCCATGGAACCCTCCTGTTCACCTAGTTGATACATTGGTATATCATCATGTTTAACATAGCTTATTGGCTAATCCCTACCCTTGGTAGGACTTACCAGTAGTAAAACCAATCTGGTGCCTATTTCCTGCTACACTTTCCTCCCCTTGGTATACTGGGTATTCAACCTGGTTGGTCTTCCAAAGCCAGGGTATACATAATGGTGTCGACCTATTTCCAGGTTTTGGGTTGGTTGGACAATGCTTCACCAATGGTTTTTTAAGACTCAGGACATTTTCTAGTAACCCAGGAATTAAACTATGTGGTTTAAGTACTGGGCTTCCTGGGTTTGTACTCACAGGATTAGCTAGCTTATGCTAGTCCCCATGAATCCTCACAGGTTGAATACTTCCCCTTTATACAGTACAGGATGTGTGCATCTGTGAAGGTGATATCAGACTTAGCACCTAGGTGCAATGGTCCTGCCATTCATATGTCCTCACTGAAATATCTACACCCAAGATAATACCTTAAGTTAAAGTCCCAAAGTGTTGTGGATAACTCTACATAAGCCCACACCTCGGTTAGACCTGTGTACCAGGAAGTCCAATGTGATTAGGACTTGGCATCCCCAAGGTTGTCCTGTATTTGTTAGTCTTGGCTTCTAGGAAGTTCAGCTGCTAGCATTGGTGTTGTGGAACAGTCCTGTTTCCTGGGACTGATAACTGGTGTCATTGTTTAACCTGATAGGATTGGGTATTACTGGTCAGATTCTTTTGGTACTTATTTTCTTGATACCTCACTTCCTAGTATCTAGATGCACCTGTGGTTTCCTGCCAGATAATATGGTATGCAACCCCCATGTCCCTGGTTCTTGGGCCTCTACTCTAACCATTGTTCTACTGCATCATGTCAACCAACAGGATTCAGGGACATCACAATGGTTCCCAGGTTCACTCATAGGGCACCCCAACCCACAAGTGAATATGTCGCAGCCTGAATATTCTGTTTTAACAATATGACATATATGGTGTTTATCTAATACCTAATATTTCATCATTACCAAATAAAGTAGTGTGTGTCAAAGAACCCAGGCATCTAATTTCCCAATCCTGATACGAGTCCCCTGTATCAGGTATCCACATGATACTCGATCCTTAGGATTGATCGGGTTGGGTCAATAATTAGTATCTGCTTCTCTATTGATACTCTAAGAGTATCACAGGATACGTAGAGGGTGTTAACTGGTTTGTTGTTCTTGATATACAAAATCTAGGTGGTCAACTTGCCTTTGCTCAACAGGTTATTAAGAACACCCCTATACCTGGTGTTGTCCTGATACCCGGTTTTCCTGGTGTTAGTCCCTACGATTTATAGGATTTTCTCCTAGGATGGTGTGTACTTGTGTCCATATCAGTCCCTCTCTCTCACTCTCTCATGTCTCTATGATGTAACAGTACTCTAAGGGTCACATGAAACACCTGGCTATTCCCAAGCAGGTACAGGCCTGCCCCAAGGACTACTTATAGTTGGGTATGGCAAGTTCAGTCATAGGCCAATTGGCAATGTTGCATAGCCTCATTTGAATATCAGGTTTACTCCATCTGGTGGTCTTCTGTGCAATGATAAGGCTCTCCCCAATCTCGTGTGAGACACAGGAAGAAAATCCTAGGTGTTAGCCTACTCTACCATTCCCTGTTATCAAGTGTACCCTCTTGGTTCGAACTAAAACAACCTCCTAGACATTACCTCGAATAACATGATGATCAAATTGGAAAAAGGAAAGGATGAGTATTACCTGTGATGCAACTTCAGGGATGGGATAGGTGCACAGGCTCCTTCTGATGTTGTTTCCTGAGAGGTGCTCGAGAGATTACTTAGGGTTTGCAAAGGGAGAACATAGGAGATTCAACCTATATATATCTATCTATACCTAGGCATGGATTGGGTCGAGATAAGGATCCAAGAAGATTCAAATAGTTTGAATCAGATTGGGTTTTATCCTCTGGTTTGTGTTTTAAACCATTCAGTGTTTTAAATAGGTTTAGGAGTGCAGCCTCCCCCCCCCCCCCCCATTTTTCGAGTACCAATGGTATTTGAATATCATACTTTACACAAAAGTCCCTGAAATACTGGTTTGCAAGGAAAGGTTTTATATTGCATAATTAGACACATACATAGATATAATGGTTTTTAATGTGAACTAGACAATTCACTTAATGCTAAGTAGCTTAAAATAATTAAATATTCATAAGAAAAGAAAAAAAAATATGTGGGCTCACAAATCTAACCCCTTAAATTAATTTTGTCCTCGAAATTTAGCTGAAAAGTAATGTAGAACTGTACCTCAATCCTCAAAGAGGTAGGGATAACGCTCTCGTATCTCATCCTCTCTCTCTCCCATATAGACTCGCCCGGGGAGTGGTGTCTCCACGCGATGCGAACCAAGGGAATCACTTGATTCCTTAGTACCTCTCTGCGGTCCAAGATCTCCATGGGCTGCTCCTGGTAACTGAGACTCGGTCCCACCTCGATCTCTGAATGGTCTAGGACATGGCTGGGGTCCGCCACGTACCGTTGCAGCTGGGATACGTGGAACACGTTGTGCACTCCTTCCAGTGCAGGCGGCAAGGCTAATCGGTATGCTACTGTACCAATTTTCTCGAGGATCTCAAACGGCCCAATGAAGCGTGAGCTGAGTTTACCGCCTTTACCGAAACGGATAGTGCCACGTGTCGGAGAAATTTTCAAAAACACCAAGTCACCGACCTAGATGCATAAAGGAGTTAACACGAAACTCATAACTATACACACAAATAAACTTACGTAAATTCTATACCTCAAACTCTAACGGCCTACGGTGACTGTCGGCCCAGTGTTTCTGCCTGTCCTGAGCCACGCGAAGCCGCTCTCTAATCATCTTGACCTTCTTCGCAGCATCTACTACCATCTCTGGTCCCAGCAGTTCACGCTCTCCCACATCGTCCCAAGACAATGGGGTACGACATCTCTGTCCGTATAATGCTTCAAAAGGGGACATCTCGATACTAGCTTGGTAGCTGTTGTTATAGGAGAACTCCACGAGGTGAAGGTGGTCCGCCCATGAGCCGCCAAAATCTAGCACGCATGTCCGCAACATATCTTCGAGTGTCTGGATGGTACGCTCCGACTGTCTATCTGTCTGCGGATGATAAGCAGTGCTGAACTTGAGCGCTGTGCCCAGACTGGCCTGTAGGCTCCTCCAAAAATGAGATATGAACCTGCTGTCATGGTCTGAAACGATACTCACCGGAACCCCGTGCAACCGGACTATTTGCTTCACATAGAGCTCTGCCAGCTTCTCCGTAGACAACCCCACTTTAAATGGAATAAAGTGGGCCGATTTGGTCAACCTGTCAACGATGACCCAAATCGCATCCTTCCCGCCCGATGACCATGGAAGACCGGAAACGAAATCCATAGTGATGTGTTCCCACTTCCACTCGGGTATCGGTAGCGGCTGCAACAATCCTCCTGGTCTCTGCCTCTCGGCTTTGACCTGCTGACATACGAGGCACCTAGAAACGAAACGGGCCACTTCCCGTTTCATACCATACCACCACACGTGGTTGTACAGATCTTTGTACATCTTATTGGCTCCCGGATGTAAAGAATACTGGGAGCGATGTGCCTCTTGCATAATGTCACAACCCAAAATTTTATACATATAATTATAAATATTTTATTTAAAATATTCAAGTTTTCTTTTTTTTTCAAAATCATTTATAATAATTACATGAAGTATTATTTTATATTTGCATTTGAAACCTTTTACAATTTATGTAATTTCAAATAGCATGGACACCTAGCCATGCTAGGTGTCTCCATGCATGTACTCAAAGGGGACATGTGTCTCCATATTGCTTTTATTTATTTTGTTAAAAAAAAAGAAAAAAAAGAAAAAGAAAAAGGAAAAGAAGAATATAATAGAGAGAGAGAGAGGGAGCACCCCTCAACCGAGCCACTCCCCCTCTCCCTCTCGGCACTCCCTCTCTCCCTCTCGGTCTCCTCCTCCCATCTTCATCTCTCTCTCTCTCCATCTCTCCTCCTCTCCATCTCTCTCCAGCCGGCTGAGCCGCGCCCGCCACCACCGGAGGCCACCACCGCCACTCCACTGCAGCCGACCGGCCGGCCACCCCGCTGGCCACCCGCGCCCGTCGCCGGCGTCACCCCCCGGCCGTCCACGTCGCCGACCACCCCCCTCTCATCTCCAACTCCATCACCACCATCTCTATCATCATCTTCATTTCCATTATCAAAATCAAACCCTAACCCCCTTTTTCTTCAAAAAGGAAATGGAGAAGAAGAAGAAGAAGAAGAAGAAGAAGAAGAAGAAGAAGAAGAAGAAGGAGATGTTTGAAGAAGAAGGACATCCAAGTCCCAAAGCCCTAATCCCCCAAATCAATTTCCTCAAGGCAAGTCCTCATTCCTTCTCATATTTGGTTCAATTCAATAATGATTTCTTGTTTGACACTAGGAATTTATATTCTGATTTTGGTTATTAAAATTAAAAAGTAATTGACATGGAACATAGAATATATGGACATGAATCTAGGAGTCGATTCATATAGAAATATATGGGTGTCAGTATTAATTTCTAATGAATTTATATTCTGAATTTTGTATATGTTAATAATCTTTCTATCAAATTGTATGTTTACATTTTTAGCTCATCAAACTCCTAATTCATATGTAAATTAAGGTTGTTGATATCACCTATACATAAACTTGAAATACTTGGTCTAGTTTAAATGAAGTTATATAGGTATTTATGTTTTATATGTGTTTTCTCGACACGTACGATTCTGTCCATAATTATTTTATACCAATGTTTGAGGCATTTTACCGCTACCTAGTCAAAACTAGTATATTTTGGACACTGGACATATAGGAGGCATAGGTATCAAGTTTTAGGCTTGTCATAGACTTTAAATCTCTTGGCTAACCTTGATTAAGGCCGAATACATGTTCACGTATCATGTTAATTTGGGAATTGATCAAACACGTATGGGTTTTCATTTCCTTGTTTTAATTAGTATGTGTTGCACATTCTATAAATGTCAGCATCACAAGTGCACCTTACACTTACACGCATGATTATGAAGAACTTTTAAGTCACAAAATTGTTTAATTTTAACTATAGGCTTATGTATAAGATCCTTGGGTATTTTGACTCTCTATATATTAGGTTATGTTGCTTACAATTAGAACTGCAAGCCCTCTCCTTCCTCCTCTTGAATTTGTTCATGTTGACCATTTAATTTTCTTGTAATATTATGATTTATGTTCTGAAATTCTTTGAAATTCATGATAAATCCAACATCATGAAAAATGTAATACAATTTAGGCTTAAAATTTGGTATGGACACAACCATGTACATATTGGACACAAGATTTAGGACACAACAAGAACGTACTCTTCGAATTCGGAAAATTTTTGTGAATAACATAGGCAAGCTCTCCACAACCTTTCTTGTTATTTTCATGCCATTTTAATTAATTAAAATTCTGGAATTATTATCATTTTGAATAATGTGAGGGACCTTTGAGTCTAATATTTAATAGAAGGTTATTCACGAACACTCTACATCAATTTTGGGGTTTGCAATAATCACATGTATATGGTTTCCACATTTTTTGCATGGATTGTAGTTGCATATGTTAACTTGGAATGAGGAAATCATAATTTGAACATGCATTTCAACTATGTCCATATTCATATTATATGCAATCATTGCACTTTAACAAGATTAATTTGTTAGGATACATCTTTAGAGTGGCTTTCCATGCAAGTTCACATATAGATACATGCATACTAATTTCAAAAGTACTTGGTCCAATATGTGGTTGTCTTTCATGAAAGTACATATAAGTATCTTCAAAACAAGGTTTACGAATTTATTATAAATCTGTCCAGAAAGTTTCTCTAAATTGCATTTAGGTCTAGAAAGAGCTTGCTTGTGTCCTTTGTGACATTATTTTAAGAGCTATTTTCCTCTTGACTAATATCTCAAGGTATGAGTTTAATTGTTCAAAATTACCCCTATTATGAATTTCTTTTATCTTATCATTCCATGTTCATAACTTCCTCCTTTGACCGAGGACTTGCTTGTCGTTTCTAAACGACCTAGTATTTGTTCACTAGGAAAGACGACGCTCCTGCAGAAATGCTACATCTGCCTAATGGTAACAAGGACGAGGCGTAGACTATCTGGAGAATCTCAAGAAACGACCAACAACACTTGGAGGACAGTTAGATGTAATTTATCTCTTTGATGTAAATAACTTGTATATAATGTACTCTGAGGAACAATTGATGTATAATAATTATAGTTTATATCAATGAAATGTACTTAGTAATTCCTTGTATTTTCCATTCTGATAATCTACGGGCGACAATCGCGAATATGGATACTGGAGTATTCGTATGTCGCGTAGCCTGGGGATGTTGTTACATACTCGGCTCGCCGTATTCTGGGAGCGGGGCGTGACACATAACTTCTTCTCTAAGCTCTCCACTCGGTACACAAAGTCTCGTCCCGTGCCTCAACGAACCATCCTCTGTAATAGTGAAATCATCCAGCGATCCAGCTCGTGCTTGTGCTATAATTTTTTCAGTTGTTCATCCTGGTGCTGTGCCTTCCGAATCCTGTCTATCAGCCATGACTGAATCTGCATGCCCATCATCTGCATCTCGGCTCCTGGAATGACGATCTCGATGCCCAAACTTTCTAAATCCGCTAACAAGTGACGATCTCGAGTCAAGCACATTGCTACGGGATACCTGCTCAAAGCATCCGCAACAACATTGGCTTTTCCCGGATGATACTGTAGTGATATGTCATAGTCACTCATCAGCTCAAGCCATCTGTGCTGCCTCATGTTCAACTCCTTTTGCGTGAAGACGTACTTCAAGATTTTGTGGTCAGTGAAGATTTCCACTCGTTCTCCGTACAAATAATGTCTCCACAGCTTTAAGGCGAAGAACACGGCTGCCAACTCAAGATCGTGAGTGGGATAGTTCTTCTCATGCGGTCTCAACTGTCGAGACGCATAGGCTATCACTCTCTTGTTCTGCTCCAGTACACAGCCTAGTCCTTTGCCCGAGGCATCACTATAAATGGTGAAACCTCCCGATCCCGAAGGCAAGGCTAAGATAGGGGCTATCGTCAATCTCTTCTTCAACTCATCGAACGCAGCCTGGCAATCCTCCGTCCACACGAACTCCACATCTTTCCTTGTGAGCCTAGTAAGCGGCTCAGCAATCCGAGCGAAGTCCTGCACGAACTTCCGATAATACCCTGCTAGCCCCAAGAAACTTCGTATCTCTGCTACTGTAGTCGGAGTAGACCATGCTTCCACTGCTGTCACCTTCTTCGGATCGACGGATATACCGTCGCCTGTCACCACATGACCAAGAAATCTACCTTGTCCAAGAAGAACTCATATTTCGAGAGCTTCCCATAGAGCTTCTCCTTCCTGAGGGTCTCTAGCACGATCCTCAGATGTTCCTCGTGCTCCTCCGGTGTTTTCGAATAGATGAGTATGTCATCGATAAACACCACCATGAACTTGTCAAGGTACGGATGGAATACCCTGTTCATTAAGTTCATGAAAAACGTCGGGGCATTCGTCAATCCGAACGGCATCACCATGAACTCGTATTGCCCGTACTTGGTCCGGAAGGCAATCTTCGGTATGTCTTCCTTTTTCACTTTCAACTGATGGTACCCCGACCTCAAATCTATCTTGGAGAACACCCGCGTGCCGCTCAACTGATCGAAGAGATCATCTATCCTCGGCAACGGTTACTTATTCTTGATAGTAAGATTGTTCAAGGTTCGGTAATCGATGTACATTCGCACCGTACCATCCTTCTTCGGTACAAAAAGGACAGGAGAGCCCCATGGCGACGAACTCTTTCTGATGAACCCTTTTTCTAGAAATTCGTCTATCTGCTTCTTCAGTTCTTCAGCCTCCCTGTTGTTGATCCGATATACTGGTTGTGCCGTTGGTTCTACGCCTGGCACTAGAGCAATAGCAAACTCGATGTCCCTGTCTGGCGGCAATCCCAGCAAGCCTTCGGGAAAAACATCCACGAACTCCGTGATGATAGGATGTGGGATCTCCTCTCCCGCGATCATAGCTCCGCAAATGGCTCCGTGCTGTTGCTCGACTGCTCCTTTCGCAAACTCGAATGTCGGTACCTCCGGAGGACTGAATACAACACATCCTCGGTGGCAGTCTATACTGGCAAAATTCTTACCCAACCAATCCATACCGAGAACGATATCGAAACTCGGTAGTGGCATTACGAGTAAGTTGGCGCGCAACTCCCTTCCTCCCAAGGTGATGCGCCGCTTCATGCAAATATCCTTGACTAGGATAATGCCTCCGCCTGTCATAATTTTGCAACTACCTCCCAAGGATACGGACGCTATACTATGCTTGAATACAAAGGCTACAGAGATAAAACTATGGGATGCACCAGAATCAAACAAAGCTACAGCAGAAATAGAATCAAGAAGTATGGAACCTACTATCACGTCCGGGGTAGGCTCTGGCTCCTCAACGGCTATGGCAAAAGCTCGACCCTGCTGTGGTGCGCCTCTCTGCTGGTGCAGAGCGAACCGCTGCTGCTGAGTGAGAAGTGGGGGACCTCGTGGCTGAGCTGCTGCTGGCCCTCTCTGTGCCGGTGCCGTCTCGTGTCCTGTCCGTTTAGGGACTAGTAAGCAGTCTTTCATCTGATGCGATGGAGATCCATAATATAAGCATGCTCCGAGTCTCTTCCGGCAGTCGTCCCAAATGTGTCCGTTCCTCCCGCAGTGAGTGCAGTGCGGAATCTGCTATTGCTGTCTCTGCGTCTGTTGAGTCTGGGCTCGGGCTGGAGCCCGGTTCTGCTGATATGCTGGAGTCTTACAAGCAAGTTGGAACTGCTGCTGATGATGGTGCTGAAAGGTCTTCGGCTGGAACTGGGGACACTTCGTCGGGGCTGATTGGTTGTTGTTTCCTCCAAAAGTCTCTCGACTCCTCTTTGGTCTGTAATTCAGTTCTTCCTCCACTGCTTGTGTGACCTCCAGAATCTCCTCATAGGTAGTAGCTCGACTGGTGGCGATGGCTAAGCGAATCTCGTGTGAAAATCCCTTTCTGAACCGTCGTACCTTGTCTTCTGGGGTGCTGACCAAGTTCTCTGCAAAGCGACTGAGGCGAGAAAACTCTGCTGTATACTCATCGACGGTGTGGTTGCCTTGTTCCATATGCTCGAACTGGCTCACTAGCGCCTCTCGTGCAACATATGGGTGGAACTTCTTCTTGAACAGGCGCTTGAACTCCTCCCAAGTTACGTCTGGAGCAGAAAAGCGGGGCTCGCCTTGGTACCATATCCGTGCAATGTCGAAAAGCTGTCCACTGACTGACTCTATCTTCAGATCTTCTGGAATTCGGGCCATCTTCAGATACCTCTCCATATTCTCCAGCCATTTGTCAGCGTAGACGATCCCCTCTGTCCCATAGAATGGCATGGGCCTAAAGTCCATGAAGTGCTTGGGATTCCCCGGTTGCTGTCGGGGAGCATCTCGAATCTGAAGTGCCTCTCTCAGAGTGTCGCAAAACATGTTGGCCTGCTGCTGGATGATCCCGAGGAGTATGACATTGTCCAATGCTGGTGGCGGAGGCAGTACATGTGCCGGGTACATTACTGGCGCGGGATGTACAGTAGGTGCTGGGTACATCACTGGTGCTGGATGTATGGCTAGTGCTGTGTACATATAGGGAACCTGCTGCATCATAGGTACGGAATACATGGCTGGTGCTGGATGCATCGCAGGTGGTGGATAAGCTGCTGGTGCCGGTGGAGGAATGGGTGCTGGTGCTGGCGTCTGCGGAGGGAACTATGGTGGAGACGGAATGTCATCCCTGCGGAACCTCGAGTACTGTGGCTGAGTCGGTCCACCCTGGTGAGTAAGCTGGCCTCCCTGTGTCGAAGGAGTCTCATAAGTGAAAAATCTGCCAACAGCTGGTGGAGTGTTCCATGCAGCATTATTCCTGTCCTGCGAATCCATTAGCTGAAAACAAAGGAAACTATTAGACAAATGGAATGATTCAAACAGGATGCATAAGAGTAATTGAAGGCGAGTATAGAAGTCAATGACGCAATTTCACTCTACAGAGATAGTCCTTAGGTCCTTATTTCTAGTCCTAATCACAGGCCCGTAGTAGTACGACTAACTTAAGTACTACCATGGTTTCGCTGGTCTTGCGAAACGTCGACCTGCATGGGCTACCATAAAAACGTGTCACAACCCGCACCCAATATTTGGGCATGAACCGTGTGTACGCCCAGCCTACGTCGCAGAGTCGACGGTAGAACGCTGTAACAATATGATGAACAACCACGCAATAATATAATTCTCACATAGGACAACCACAACTCAAAGTCACAGCTCAATAACTAGAAAGTGAAATAAATATCCATCTCAAAGGGAAAGTATGATAAATAAATGAAATGATATCTCTGCTACAAGTCTCAACATCAACTCAAAATCCAATACAAGTCTCAGCTCTAACTAAAGAAAACTAAGCAAACGCAGCAGGATCAGACGCTGCGTACTCCTCATGATAAGCAAAATCTGTCTCAACTAAATCCTCCATGTATGGGCCATACTGGTCAGGGCACTCGACCTCCTCGCAATCACCTAAAATTGTTTGGTTACCCAGTCAGGATGGAACGAGTACAATTCATCGAATGCAGTTCCAATATATGAAAATGACTATAAACAAAGGTTAGACACCAATCATGAGTTTTGAAAATAATAATAAAGACGAAAGTAAAGACCGTAAATCGACAGTAAGAATAAAGAAACAATACCTTCCCGACTGTTAGAAATACCTTGATATGTGATCGGTCTGGGGTACTACACCGTACGGTCTATGATGTCTACTTGCATAAAAATAAGCACGGTCTACAATGTCTACTTGCAGAAAAATAAACACGGGCTACAATGTCTACTTGCAAAAAATAAACACGGACTACAATGTCTACTTGCAGAAAATAAACACGGGCTACAATGTCTACTTGCAGAAAATAAACACGGACTACAATATCTACTTGCAGAAAATAAACACGGGCTATGGTCAGATCACATATCTTTGGTATTTCAAGTTCCCGACTCATTATTTTATAATAAGATAAAATTCACATAATTAATGACCAAACAATGAGATATAGTAAAATTCAATATTGAAAACAGACAACAAACTGTATTCGCCTGGCGTCCTGAGCTGATGACATGGGTCAGACTCCGAGTCGAGGTCCAAATAACCTATGTTATAAATTCACAATGTCAATAATTTGTAAATAAATCAAAAGTGCTCCTATCTAATTATCCCTTAGGTTTTCTAGGGTCTTGTTTGCACTCTACCCCCAAATTGGAAAGGTCAGTCTCTTCCTCCTAGTGTGTTTGTCTACTAGTGACATTTAGTCATGTTTATTCACAGTTTTACCCCTTCTATGGAACCCTCCTGTTCGCCTAGTTGATACATTGGTATATCATCCTGTTTAACATAGCTTATTGGCTAATCCCTACCCTTGGTAGGACTTACCAGTAGTAAAACCAATCTGGTGCCTATTTCCTGCTACACTTTCCTCCCCTTGGTATACTGGGTATTCAACCTGGTTGGTCTTCCAAAGCCTGGGTATACATACTGGTGTCGACCTATTTCCAGGTTTTGGGTTGGTTGGACAATGCTTCACCAATGGTTTTCTAAGACTCAGGACATTTTCTAGTAACCCAGGAATTAAACTATGTGGTTTAAGTACTGGGCTTCATGGGTTTGTACTCACAGGATTAGCTAGCTTATGCTAGTCCCCATGAATCCTCACAGGTTGAATACTTTCCCTTTATACAGTACAGGATGTGTGCATTTGTGAAGGTGATATCAGACTTAGCACCTAGGTGCAATGGTCCTGCCATTCATATGTCCTCACTGAAATATCTACACCCAAGACAATACCTTAAGTTAAAGTCCCAAAGTGTTGTGGATAACTCTATATAAGCCCACACCTCGGTTAGACCTGTGTACCAGGAAGTCCAATGTGATTAGGACTTGGCATCCCCAAGGTTGTCCTGTATTTGTTAGTCTTGGCTTCTAGGAAGTTCAGCTGCTAGCATTGGTGTTGGGGAACAGTCCTGTTTCCTGGGACAGATAACTGGTGTCATTGTTTAACCTGATAGGATTGGGTATTACTGGTCAGATTCTTTTGGTACCTATTTCCTTGATACCTCATTTCCTAGTATCTAGATGCACCTGTGGTTTCCTGTCAGATAATATGGTATGCAACCCCCATGTCCCTGGTTCTTAGGCCTCTACTCTAACCATTGTTCTACTGCATCATATCAACCAACAGGATTCAAGGACACCACAATGGTTCCCAGGTTCACTCATAGGGCACCCCAACGCACAAGTGAATAGGTCGCAGCCTGAATATTCTGTTTTAACAATATGACATATATGGTGTTTATCTAATACCTAGTATTTCATCATTACCAAATAAAGTAGTATGTGTCAAAGAACCCAGGCATCTAATTTCCCAATCCTGATACGAGTCCCCTGTATCAGGTATCCACATGATACTCGATCCTTAGGATTGATCGGGTTGGGTCAATAATTAGTATCTGCTTCTCTATTGATACTCTAAGAGTATCACAGGATACGTATAGGGTGTTAACTGGTTTGTTGTCCTTGATATATAAAATCTAGGTGGTCAACCTGCCTTTGCTCAACAGGTTATTAAGAACACCCCTATACCTGGTGTTGTCCTGATACCCGGTTTTTCTGGTGTTAGTCCCTACGATTTATAGGATTTTCTCCTAGGATGGTGTGTACTTGTGTCCATATCAGTCCCTCTCTCTCTCTCTCTCTCCCAGGTCTCTATGATGTAACAGTACTCTAAGGGTCACATGAAACACCTGGCTATTCCCAAGCAGGTACAGGCCTGCCCCAAGGACTACTTATAGTTGGGTATGGCAAGTTCAGTCATAGGCCAATGGGCAATGTTGCATAGCATCATTTGAATATCAGGTTTACTCCATCTGGTGGTCTTCTGTGCAATGACATGGCTCTCCCCTATCTCGTGTGAGACACAGGAAGAAAATCCTAGGTGTTAGCCTACTCTACCATTCCCTGTTACCAAGTGTACCCTCTTGGTTCGAACTAAAATAACCTCCTAGACATTACCTCGAATAACATGATGATCAAATTGGAAAAAAGGGAAGGATGAGTATTACCTGTGATGCAACTTCAGGGATGGGATAGGTGCACAGGCTCCTTCTGATGTTGTTTCCTAAGAGGTGCTCGAGAGATTACTTAGGGCTTGTAAAGGGAGAATGTAGGAGATTCAGCCTATATATATCTATCTATACCTAGGCATGGATTGGGTCGAGATAAGGATCCAAGAAGATTCAAATAGTTTGAATCAGATTGGGTTTTATCCTCTGGTTTGTGTTTTAAACCATTCAATGTTTTAAATAGGTTTAGGAGTGTAGCCTCCCCCCCATTTTTCGAGTACCAATGGTATTTGAATATCATACTTTACACAAAAGTCCCTGAAATACTGGTTTTGCAAGGAAAGGTTTTATATTGCATAATTAGACACATACATAGATATAATGGTTTTTAATGTGAACTAGACAATTCACTTAATGCTAAGTAGCTTAAAATAATTAAATATTCATAAGAAAAGAAAAAAAAATATGTGGGCTCACAAATCTAACCCCCTTAAATTAATTTCGTCCTCGAAATTTAGCTGAAAAGTAATGTAGAACTGTACCTCAGTCCTCAAAGAGGTAGGGATAACGCTCTCGCATCTCATCCTCTCTCTCCCATGTAGACTCGCCCGGGGAGTGGTGTCTCCACGCGATACGAACCAAGGGAATTACTTGATTCCTTAGTACCTCTCTGCGGTCCAAGATCTCCATGGGCTGCTCCTGGTAACCGAGACTCCGTCCCACCTCGATCTCTGAATGGTCTAAGACATGGCTGGGGTCCGCCATGTACCGTTGCAGCTGGGATACGTGGAACACGTTGTGCACTCCTTCCAGTGCAGGCGGCAAGGCTAATCGGTATGCTACTGTACCGATTTTCTCGAGGATCTTAAACGGCCCAATGAAGCGTGGGCTGAGTTTACCGCCTTTACCGAAATGGATAGTGCTACGTGTCGGAGAAATTTTCAAAAACACCAAGTCACCGACCTAGATGCATAAATGAGTTAACACGAAACTCATAACTATACACACAAATAAACTTACGTAAATTCTATACCTCAAACTCTAACGGCCTACGGTGACTGTCGGCCCAGTGTTTCTGCCTGTCCTGAGCCACGCGAAGCCGCTCTCTAATCATCTTGACCTTCTCCGCAGCATCTACTACCATATCTGGTCCCAGCAGTGCACGCTCTCCCACATCGTCCCAAGACAATGGGGTACGACATCTCTGTCCGTACAATGCTTCGAAAGGGGACATCTCGATACTAGTTTGGTAGCTGTTGTTATAGGAGAACTCTACGAGATGAAGGTGGTCCTCTCATGAGCCGCCAAAATCTAGCACGCATGTCCGCAGCATATCTTCGAGTGTCTGGATGGTACGCTCCGACTGTCTATCTGTCTGCGGATAATAAGAAGTGCTGAACTTGAGCGCTGTGCCCAGACTGGCCTGTAGGCTCCTCCAAAAATGAGATGTGAACCTGCTGTCACGGTCTGACACGATACTCACCGGAACCCCGTGCAACCGGACTATTTGCTTCACATAGAGCTCTGCCAGCTTCTCCGTAGACAACCCCTCTTTAAATGGAATAAAGTGTGTTGATTTGGTCAACCTGTCAACGATGACCCAAATCGCATCCTTCCCGTCCGATGACCGTAGAAGACCGGAAACGAAATCCATAGTGATGTGTTCCTACTTCCACTCGGGTATCGGTAGCGGCTGCAACAATCCTCATGGTCTCTGCCTCTCAGCTTTGACCTGCTGACATACGGGGCACCTAGTAACGAAACGGGCCACTTCCCGTTTCATACCATACCACCACACGTGGTTGTACAGATCTTTGTACATCTTATTGGCTCCCAGATGTAAAGAATACTGGGAGCGATGTGCCTCTTGCATAACTTCTTCTCTAAGCTCTCCAATCGGTACACAAAGTCTCGTCCCGTGCCTCAACGAACCATCCTCTACAATAGTGAAATCATCCAGCGATCCAGCTCGTGCTTGTGCTATAATTTTTTTCAGTTGTTCATCCTGGTGCTGTGCCTCCCGAATCTTGTCCATCAGCCCTGACTGAATCTGCATGCCCATCATCTCCATCTCGACTCCTGGAATGACGATCTCGATGCCCAAACTTTCTAAATTCGCTAACAAGTGACGATCTCGAGTCAAGCACATTGCTACGGGATACCTGCTCAAAGCATCCGCAACAACATTGGCTTTTCCCGGATGATACTGCAGTGATATGTCATAGTCACTCATCAGCTCAAGCCATCTGTGCTGCCTCATATTCAACTCCTTTTGCGTGAAGACGTACTTCAAGCTTTTGTGGTCAGTGAAGATTTCCACTCGCTCTCCGTACAAATAATGTCTCCACAGCTTCAAGGCGAAGATCACGGCTGCCAACTTAAGATCGTGAGTGGGATAGTTCTTCTCATACGATCTCAACTGTCGAGACGCATAGGCTATCACTCTCTTGTTCTGCTCCAGTACACAGCCTAGTCCTTTGCCTGAGGCATCACTATAAATGGTGAAACCTCCCGATCTCGAAGGCAAGGCTAAGATAGGGGTTGTCGTCAATCTTTTCTTCAACTCATCGAATGCAGCCTGACAATCCTCCGTCCACACGAACTCCACATCTTTCCTTGTGAGCCTAGTAAGCGGCTCAGCAATCCGAGCGAAGTCCTGCACGAACTTCCGATAATACCCTGCTAGCCCCAAGAAACTTCGTATCTCTGCTACTGTAGTCGGAGTAGACCATGCTTCCACTGCTGTCACCTTCTTCGGAGCGACGGATATACCGTCGCCTGTCACCACATGACCAAGAAATCTACCTTGTCCAAGAAGAACTCACATTTTGAGAGCTTCCCATAGAGCTTCTCCTTCCTGAGGGTCTCTAGCAAGATCCTCAGATGTTCCTCGTGCTCCTCCGGTGTTTTCGAATAGATGAGTATGTCATCGATAAACACCACCATGAACTTGTCAAGGTACGGATGGAATACCCTGTTCATCAAGTTCATGAAAAATGTCGGGGCATTCGTCAATCCGAACGGCATCACCATGAACTCGTATTGCCCGTACTTGGTCCGGAAGGCAGTCTTCGGTATGGCTTCCTTTTTCACTTTCAACTGATGGTATCCCGACCTCAAATCTATCTTGGAGAACACCCGCGTGCCGCTCAACTGATCGAAGAGATCATCTATCCTCGACAACGGGTACTTATTCTTGATAGTAAGATTGTTCAAGGTTCGGTAATCGATGTACATTCGCACCGTACCATCCTTTTTCGGTACAAAAAGGACAGGGGAGCCCCATGGCGACGAACTCTCTCTGATGAACCCTTTTTCTAGAAATTCGTCTATCTGCTTCTTCAGTTCTTCAGCCTCCATGTTGTTGATCCGATATACTGGTTGTGCCGTTGGTTCTGCGCCTGGCACTAGAGCAATAGCAAACTCGATGTCCCTGTCTGGCGGCAATCCTGGCAAGTCTTTGGGAAAAACATCCACGAACTCCGTGATGATAGGATGTGGGATCTCCTCTTCCACGATCATAGCTCCGCAAATGGCTCCGTACTGCTCCTCGACTGCTCCTTTCGCAAACTCGAATGTCGGTACCTCCGGAGGACTGAATACAACACATCTTCGGTGGCAGTCTATACTGGCAAAATTCTTACCCAACCAATCCATACCGAGAACGATATCGAAACTCGGTAGTAGCATTACGAGTAAGTTGGCGTGCAACTCCCTTCCTCCCAAGGTGATGCGCCGCTTCATGCAAATATCCTTGACTAGGATAATACCTCCGCCTGTCATAATTTTGCAACTACCTCCCAAGGATACGGACGCTATACTATGCTTGAATACAAAGGCTACAGAGATAAAACTATGGGATGCACCAGAATCAAACAAAGCTACAGCGGAAATAGAATCAAGAAGTATGGAACCTGCTATCACGTCCGGGGCAGGCTCTGGCTCCTCAACGGCCATGGCAAAAGCTCGACCCTGCTGTGGTGTGCCTCTCTGCTGGTGCTGAGCGAACCGCTGCTGCTGAGTGAGAAGTGGTGGACCTCGTAGCTGAGCTGCTGCTGGCCCTCTCTGTGCCGGTGCCGTCTCGTGTCCTGTCCGTTTAGGGACTAATAAGCAGTCTTTCATCTGATGCGATGGAGATCCATAATATAAACATGCTCCGAGTCTCTTTCGGCAGTCGTCCCAAATGTGTTCGTTCCTCCCGCAGTGAGTGCAGTACGGAATCTGCTGTTGCTGTCTCTGCGTCTGCTGAGTCTGGGCTCGGGCTGGAGCCCGGTTCTGCTGATATGCTGGAGTCTTACAAGCAAGCTGGAACTGCTGCTGATGATGGTGCTGAAAGGTCTTTGGCTGGAACTGGGGACGCTTCGTCGGGGCTGATTGGTTGTTGTTTCCTCTAAAAGTCTCTCGACTCCTCTTTGGTCTGTAATTCAGTTCTTCCTCCACTGCTTGTGTGACCTCCAGAATCTCCTCATAGGTAGTAGCTCGACTGGTGGCGATGGCTAAGCGAATCTCGTGTGAAAATCCCTTCCTGAACCGTCGCACCTTGTCTTTCAGGGTGCTGACCAAGTTCTCTGCAAAGCGACTGAGGCGAGAAAACTCTGCTGTATACTCATCGACGGTGTGGTTGCCTTGTTTCAGATGCTCGAACTGGCTCACTAGCGCCTCTCGTGCTACATATGGGTGGAACTTCTTCTTGAACAGGCGCTTGAACTCCTCCCAAGTTACGTCTGGAGCAGAAAAGCAGGGCTCGCCTTGGTACCATATTCGTGCAATATCGAAAAGCTGTCCACTGACTGACTCTATCTTCAGATCTTCTGGAATTTGGTCCATCTTCAGATACCTCTCCACATTCTCCAGCCATTCGTCAGCGTAGACGATCCCCTCTGTCCCATAGAATGGCATGGGCCTAAAGTCCATGAAGTGCTTGGGATTCCACGGTTGCTGTCGGGGAGCATCTCGAATCTGAAGCCCCTCTCTCAGAGTGTCGCAAAACATGTTGGCCTACTGCTGGATGATCCCGAGGAGTGTGACATTGTCCAATGCTGGTGGCGGAGGCAGTGCAGGTGCCGGGTACATTGCTGGCGCAGGATGTACAGTAGGTACTGGGTACATCACTGGTGCTGGATGCATGGCTGGTGCTGTGTACATATAAGGAACCTGCTGCATCATAGGTGCGGAATACATGGCTGGTGCTGGGTGCATCGCAGGTGGTGGATAAGCTGCTGGTGTCGGTGGAGGAATGGGTGCTGGTGCTGGCGTCTGCGGAGGAAACTGTGGTGGAGGCGGAATGTCATCCCTGCGGAACCTCGAGTATTGTGGCTGAGTCGGTCCACCCTGGTGAGTAAGCTGGCCTCCCTGTGTCGGAGGAGTCTCATAAGTGAAAAATCTGCCAACAGCTGGTGGAGTGTTCCATGCAGCATTGTTCCTGTCCTGTGAATCCATTAGCTGAAAACAAAGGAAACTATTAGACGAATGGAATAATTCAAACATGATGCATAAGAGTAATTGAAGGCGAGTATAGAAGTCAATGACGCAATTTCACTCTACGTAGATAGTCCTTAGGTCATTATTTTTAGTCCTAATCACAGGCCCGCAGTAGTACGACTAACTTAAGTACTACCACGGTTTTGCTGGTCTTGTGAAATGTCGACCTGCATGGGCCACCATAAAAACGTGTCACGACCCGCACCCAATATTTGGGCATAAACCGTGTGCACGTCCAGCCTACGCCGCAGAGTCGGCGGTAGAACGCTGTAACAATATGATGAACAACCACGCAATAATTTAATTCTCACATAGGACAACCACAACTCAAAGTCACAGCTCAATAACTAGAAAGTGAAATAAATATCCATCTCAAAGGGAAAGTATGATAAATAAATGAAATGATATCTCTACTACAAGTCTCAACATCAACTCAAAATCCAATACAAGTCTCAGCTCTAACTAAAGGAAACTAAGCAAACGCAGCATGATCAGACGCTGCGTACTCCTCCTGATAAGCAAAATCTGTCTCAACTAAATCCCCCATGTATGGGCCATACTGGTCAGGGCACTCGACCTCCTCGCAATCACCTAAAATTTTTTGGTTACCCAGTCAGGATGGAACGAGTAAAATTCATCGAATGCAGTTCCAATATATGAAAATGACTATAAACAAAGGTTAGACACCAATCATGAGTTTTGAAAATAATAATAAAGACGAAAGTAAAGACAGTAAATCGACAGTAAGAATAAAGAAACAATACCTTCCCGACTGTTAGAAATACCTTGATATGTGATCGGTATGGGGTACTATACCGCACGGTCTACGATGTCTACTTGCATGAAAATAAGCACGGTCTACAATGTCTACTTACAGAAAAATAAACACGGGCTACAATGTCTACTTGCAGAAAATAAACACGGGCTACAATGTCTACTTGCAGAAAATAAATACGGGCTACAATGTCTACTTGCAGAAAATAAACACGGGCTACAATGTCTACTTGCAGAAAATAAACACGGGCTATGGTCAGATCACATATCTTTGGTATTTCAAGTTCTCGACTCATTGTTTTATAATAAGATAAAATTCACATAATTAATGACCAATCAATGAGATATAGTGAAATTCAATATTGAAAACGGACAACAAACTGTACTCGCCTGGCGTCCTGAGCTGATGACACGGGTCAGACTCCGAGTCGAGGTCCAAGTAACCTATGTTATAAATTCACAATGTCAATAATTTGAAAATAAATCAACATTGCTCCTATCTAATTATCCCTTAGGTTTTCTAGGGTCTTGTCTGCACTCTTCCCCCAAATTGGGAAGGTCAGTCTCTTCCTCCTAGTGTGTTTGTCTACTAGTGATATTTAGTCATGTTTATTCACAGTTTTACCCCTTCCATGGAACCCTCATGTTCACCTAGTTGATACATTGGTATATCATCCTGTTTAACATAGCTTATTGGCTAATCCCTACCCTTGGTAGGACTTACCAGTAGTAAAACCAATCTGGTGCCTATTTCCTGCTACACTTTCCTCCCCTTGGTATACTGGGTATTCAACCTGGTTGGTCTTCCAAAGCCTGGGTATACATACTGGTGTCGACCTGTTTCCAGGTTTTGGGTTGGTTGGACAATGCTTCACCAATGGTTTTCTAAGACTTAGGACATTTTCTAGTAACCCAGGAATTAAACTATGTGGTTTAAGTACTGGGCTTCCTGGGTTTGTACTCACAGGATTAGCTAGCTTATGCTAGTCCCCATGAATCCTCACAGGTTGAATACTTCCCCTTTATACAGTACATGATGTGTGCATTTGTGAAGGTGATATCAGACTTAGCACCTAGGTGCAATGGTCCTGCCATTCATATGTCCTCACTGAAATATCTACACCCAAGATAATACCTTAAGTTAAAGTCCCAAAGTGTTGTGGATATCTCTACATAAGCCCACACCTCGGTTAGACCTGTGTACCAGGAAGTCCAATGTGATTAGGACTTGGCATCCCCATGGTTGTCCTGTATTTGTTAGTCTTGGCTTCTAGGAAGTTCAGCTGCTAGCATTGGTGTTGGGGAACAGTCCTGTTTCCTGGGACTGATAACTGGTGTCATTGTTTAACCTGATAGGATTGGGTATTACTGGTCAGATTCTTTTGGTACCTATTTCCTTGATACCTCACTTCCTAGTATCTAGATGCACCTGTGGTTTCCTGTCAGATAATATGGTATGCAACCCCCATGTCCCTGGTTCTTAGGCCTCTACTCTAACCATTGTTCTACTGCATCATATCAACCAACAGGATTCAAGGACATCATAATGGTTCCCAGGTTCACTCATAGGGTACCCCAACCCACAAGTGAATAGGTCGCAGCCTGAATATTCTGTTTTAACAGTATGACATATATGGTGTTTATCTAATACCTAATATTTCATCATTACCAAATAAAGTAGTGTGTGTCAAAGAACCCAGGCATCTAATTTCCCAATCCTGATACGAGTCCCCTGTATCAGGTATCCACATGATACTCGATCCTTAGGATTGATCGGGTTGGGTCAATAATTAGTATCTGCTTCTCTATTGATACTCAAAGAGTATCACAGGATACGTAGAGGGTGTTAACTGGTTTGTTGTCCTTGATATACAAAATCTAGATGGTCAACCTGCCTTTGCTCAACAGGTTATTAAGAACACCCCTATACCTGGTGTTGTCCTGATACCCGATTTTCCTGGTGTTAGTCCCTACAATTTATAGGATTTTCTCCTAGGATGGTGTGTACTTGTGTCCATATCAGTCCCTCTCTCTCTCATGTCTCTATGATGTAACAATACTCTAAGGGTCACATGAAACACCTGGCTATTCCCAAGCAGGTACAGGCATGCCCCAAGGACTACTTATAGTTGGGTATGGCAAGTTCAGTCATAGGCCAATGGGCAATGTTGCATAGCCTCATTTGAATATCAGGTTTACTCCATCTGGTGGTCTTCTATGCAATGACATGGCTCTCCCCTATCTCGTGTGAGACACAGGAAGAAAATCCTAGGTGTTAGCCTACTCTACCATTCCCTGTTACCAAGTGTACCCTCTTGGTTCGAACTAAAACAACCTCCTAGACATTACCTCGAATAACATGATGATCAAATTGGAAAAAGGGAAGGATGAGTATTACCTGTGATGCAACTTCAGGGATGGGATAGGTGCACATGCTCCTTCTGATGTTGTTTTCTGAGAGGTGCTCGAGAAATTACTTAGGGTTTGCAAAGGGAGAACGTAGGAGATTCAGCCTATATATATCTATCTATACCTAGGCATGGATTGGGTCGAGATAAGGATCCAAGAAGATTCAAATAGTTTGAATCAAATTGGGTTTTATCCTCTAGTTTATGGTTTAAACCATTCAGTGTTTTAAATAGGTTTAGGAGTGCAGCCTCCCCCCCCCCCCTTTTCGAGTACCAATGGTATTTGAATATCATACTTTACACAAAAGTCCCTGAAATACTGGTTTTGCAAGGAAAGGTTTTATATTGCATAATTAGACACATACATAGATATAATGGTTTTTAATGTGAACTAGACAATTCACTTAATGCTAAGTAGCTTAAAATAATTAAATATTCATAAGAAAAGAAAAAAAAAATATGTGGGCTCACACACAGCATCAACCGGACCGGAACAACTCAGCAAAGAGCTCCTCTACCCACTCAGCAACAACGGTTCGGGCAACATCAGCAGAAGACCGAACGAGCTTTTGCCCTAGCAGCATACGAGCAAGAACCAGAGCCAGAACCCACCGCTGATGTCATCACAGGTTCAATTTATGTGTTTTCACATCCTGCTCTAGCATTATTTGATTCGGGTGCATCACACAGTTTCATATCATCAAAGTTCATTTCTGCACACCACCTAGATACGGGATTTAGCAAGATGATAAGTAGAGTTATGACCGGTGGTGGACCCATACCCATCATCGAGACTTATAACTGTCCCATAACTATCTCAAGCCACAAATTCTTAACACCCTTACTTGTGATGCCCTTGCCCAACTATGATATAGTCCTAGGGATGGACTGGTTAAGTGAGCAGCATGCGCTGATAGATTGTCACAGAGGATGTGTAATCTTCATCCCACCAGGAGAACCGGAGTTTGAAATCTCTCGAGCTCCGGAAGACATGATGAGTGTTACCTACTCCTCTATCACCGAAGAACCCGGGCCTCCTCACCCTATCATAGCGGAATTCATGGAAGTCTTTCCAAATAGTCTTCCGGGATTGCCGCCAGACCGAGGTGTAGAATTCACCATCGACCTAGTGCCCGGCTCTTCTCCTATTTCTCGGGGATGCTATAGAGTCAATCCCAAGAAGGTAAAGGAGATGAAAGACCAGATTGACGAACTGAAGGCCCAAGGATTTATCAAAGATGGAGCTTCATCCTGGGGAGTGCCAGTTTTGTTTGTGCCTAAGAAGGATAGAACCGTACGGATGTGCATTGATTACTGGGCGCTGAACAATATCACCATCAAGAATAAGTACCCTCTGCCCCGGATCGAAGACCTGTTTGATCAACTGAGTGGAGCTAAGGTATTTTCGAAGATTGATCTCAGGTCTGGCTACCATCAAATCAAGGTCAGGAAGGAGGATATTCCAAAGACGGCGTTCAACACCAAATATGGGCAGTATAAATTTTTGGTCATGCCGTTTGGACTGACGAATGCCCCTGCAGTATTCATGAACCTTATGAACAAGGTCTTCCACGAATACCTGGATCAGTTTGTTGTTGTCTTCATCGAGGACATTCTGATCTACTCGAAGACTGAAGAAGGGAATGAAGAGCACCTGAGGAAAGTTCTGGGAAATTTAAGGAAGGAGAAGCTTTACGGTAAGCTATCTAAATGTGAATTCTTCTTAGACAAAGTGGATTTTCTTGGCCATTCACAGGAGAAGGAATTTCGGTAGATCCAATGAAGATAGCTGTTATTGAGAAGTGGACTGCACCAAGTTCAGTTGCAGAAATCAGAAATTTCTTGGGCTTAGCTGGCTACTACCGGAAGTTTGTAAAGGATTTCTCCAGGATTGCTGAGCCGATGACGAAGCTCACCAGGAAGAACAAAGAATTTGTTTGGTCTGAAGCTTGCCAGTCAGCATTTGAGGAACTGAAGAAGAGGCTTACAACGGTACCGATACTTGCGCTACCCTCAGGTACCGACGGGTTCTCAATATACAGTGATGCTTCTGGGAAAGGATTGGGCTGTGTTCTTCAACAACATGGGAAAGTAATTGCTTACGCATCTAGGCAATTATAGACTCATAAGAAGAACTATCCCACGCATGATTTGGAGCTTGCAGCGGTTATATTTGCATTGAAGCTGTGGAAGCACTACCTTTATGGAGAGAGAGTGGAAATATTTACATACCACAAAAGTCTTAAATATGTTTTCACTCAGAAGGAGATGAACATACGACAGAGGCGATGGCTGGAGCTGATGAAGGATTTCGACATCAACCTGCAGTATCATCCGGGTAAGGCTAATGTTGTTGCAGATGCACTTAGTCGATATCCGATGGCAATGTTCTTGACCGAGGAGCGGCATTTGCTAGAGGACATAGAAAAGCTTGGACTGGAGATTGTACTGTCCGAAGAGGAGATGAAGAAATTGGGAAAAGAAGCCATTATACCAGGAGCTGATTCATCAATGATGCAGTTGCAAGTGCGTTCAAGTCTAATGGACAGAGTTAAGGAGACACAATTCTAAGATGAAACGCTTTGCAAACTCAGAGATCTAGTGCTGGCAGGAACACTTGAAGGATTCTCAATCGCCAGCGACGAAGCACTGAGGTACGGTACGAGACTTTGCATACCAACTGGCGAACTGAGGAACGAGCTGATGCAAGAAGCGCACCAGTCGCAGTATTCCATACATCCAGGAGCTAACAAAATGTATCGGGATATGCGTACTATAGTGTGGTGGTACGAAATGAAGAAGGACGTATCCAGGTATGTAGCTAGATGCTTAATTTGTCAACAAGTGAAAGGTAGCAGACAAAGATCGGTAGGATTGTTGCAGCCGCTAGACATCCCGGAGTGGAAATGGAAACACATAACGATGGACTTTGTGTCAGGACTGTCTCGATCCCAAGGAGGGAAGGATGCCATTTGGGTTATCGTAGACCGACTGACGAAGTCAACCTACTTTATTCCTTTCAAGGTGGGTCTATCCACCGAGAAGTTGGCGGCACTGTACATGCGGCATATCTACCGGATTCATGGAGTTCCGGTAAGTATCGTATCTGACAGGGATACCAAATTTACCTCTCACTTCTGGAAGAGCTTGTACGACAGTTTGGGAACGCAACTGAAGTTCAGCGCCGCCTACTATTTCCAGACTGATGGACAATCGGAGAGAACAATCTAGACGCTAGAAGACATGCTGAGGTCTTGCGTCTTGGAATTTGGAGGGTCTTGGGAAGACCATTTGCACTTGGTGGAGTTCTCCTACAACAACAGCTACCAAGCTAGTATCGGTATGACTCCGTTCGAGGTACTTTATGGACGTCATTGCCGCACCCCACTTGCTTGGGACGACGTAGGAAAAAGGGTATTGTTTGGACCTGAGATGGTGACCGATACAGCAGAAAAGGTAAGGATGATCAGAGACATGCTCAGGATTGCCCAGTACAGACAGAAGCATTGGGCCGATAGCAGCCGACGGCCGTTGGAGTTTGAAGAAGGTGACAGTGTGTTCGTGAAGATCTCCCCTACCAGAGAAAACATCTATTTCGGCAGAGCAGGAAAGCTAAGTCCCAGGTATATCGGTCCTTTTGAAGTACTGAACAGGATTGGAGAAGTAGCTTATCGGGTGGCTCTACCCCCAAGTCTCGAAGGCGTCCACAACGTCTTCCACGTTTCGCAGCTGAGACGCTACATCCCGGACCCGAGCCACATCTTGGACCATTCGGAGCTGGAAATTGGACCCAGCCTCACAGTACCAGAGAGGCCAGTGGCAATATTAGACAGAGGAGAAAAAAGAACCAGGAACTCTGTGACGCCGATAGTCAGAGTTATATGGCGACACAACTCCCCAAGCGAGTCTACCTGGGAGCGAGAAGACAAGATGCGGGAGCAGTATCCGTATCTGTTTGAAATTTGGGGTATTTTCCTTAACCTTGCCTTTAATTTCGAGGATGAAATTTCCTAAGGAGGGAAGGTTGTAAAACCCTGATTTTCGATTTATTGGATTTTGTCAGTTGTTGAGTTCTGTTGCGGTTGTGTTCCGTAGTTAGATTATTAGTTTAGTTATTATTATTATTATTATTATTATTATATTAGTCGGATCAGGAAAATATTATTTTTAAAATTAATTATTGGATTTTTTGTGGCCCAGTCCCGATCCCGTGTCCGGGGTCCGACTCCCAATTCGAACCCGATTTCCCAAAGCCCGACTCCGTTCCGAACCCGTCCTTATTTATTCCTTTTAAAATCTGGTTATTAATATATATATTGGTTAAAAAAATAATAAACAAAATCCTATTTCCTAAAAAAAAACTATCTATTCTTTTCCCCCACTCAGCCATGGATCTGTTCCCCCACGACCCAACTCTTCTTATTTCTCCCCTACAAATCCTCCCCATCACTCTATTCCCTCTCCCACACTCTTTAACACCAAACCCACTCCCTTCCTCTCTCACCAAACCACTATCACTCCCACACAAAATCCACCAGCACACAAAACCCATATCTTCCCCAAGCTCTGCCCGAGCCTAGCCGTGCCCTAGCCACCCGGCCAGCTCCGGCTCACCCGAGCCCAGCCCGACGCCGCCGCTCGACCCCCAACGGCCTCCCGCTGACGTCCCTCCGGCCAGATCCCGCCGTGCACCCGCCTCCAGAGACCGGCGCCTCCGCTCGCGCGCTGTTCCCGAGGCCAGCGCTGCTCCCGAGGCCGCCCCTGCCTCATCCGACCCCGCTCGTGTTTGCAAAAACAAAAGTCTTTTATTTCACACTTTAAAGAATAGTATAAAAGTATAATAAATTTTGGAAAAGTACAACTGTAGGAATCCGATATGAAGATGATCGCTTTATCCCTTGGACGATGTGAACTTTGAAGACGATAGCCTCTGAAGAATACAGCAGCACTTGGACAAGAACTCCTGATCTCTGATGATCTTGAATAATGATCCTCCATAATGAAGAACTTGAAACTCTATTTATAGAGTTCTAGAAATAACTATTTTGTAGTTATTCTAGATTGCGCACAATGAACTGCGCCAGTGACAGACTGCACAGACTGTAAACTATGCTGACCTTTTGGCGGTTGCTCGATCGTAGGCTAACCGTATTCAGACGCGTGGCATTGTTTGATTGAAATACGCTTGGTCCTGTACAGGCGGTTGCCACATGGCGAGCAATTGATGGCATGTAATCCACGTAACAAATGTCAGTTATTTTCAAAAAGTTTGATGGATCACGCTAATTGAATAACGCTGGCTTCAGATTGCGCTCAGCTCTGGTCAACAGATTGTGCTGGATTTGGACATCTGGACCGCGCTAGGTTTTGGCAGCTGGACCGTGCTAGGATTTGGACAGCTGTCCTAGAAGGCGGCACGGCACGAAAAACGAACAGACTCCTCGCTTTTCGGGCTGTCAGGCTGTCAGAAGATTTGATCTTCTTGTCAGGTAATGATGGCGTTGCCACGTCAGCATAGCACGCTCGGGCATTGGCACAGTTCAGCCTAGCACGGTTGATTTATAGCGCTGTTCATGTTAGCGCGGTTCATTGATGGTTGTGCAATTTGGACTTCTGTGCTTTATTTGATGGGTGCAACTTGATTTTTAGGACTTACAAGACCCCCTTCAAAGTTTTCGAAATTTGAAAATATTTAAAGTTTCAAAATACTTTGAATTTCAAATTTGAAATCAAGTTGCACTTTGGCTGCGCGTTTGGAGGAATTAGCTCCGACTTTCTCGGCGTAATCGGAGGTGACTGTTACGTTTCTGTGAGAAACTATAAATAGTTTCATCTTCCATTCTTTTAATCTTTACTTGCTTTCGAATCCTCAAGAGCAAAAACTCCTCTCCTACTCTGACTTCTTTTTCCTCTTCTCGTTGTCGACACCAATGGCGCCCAAGCGATCGGCCACTAAGAAGGGAAAGGCTCCTGCCGAACCTTCGACTCGTGTTGCACCGTGAGTATCTCGTCACGAGACGGGCCACCCATCTCTTCAAGGTGAATGATGCATGATCGAAACCCCTTTTTAGGGTTTTTGATGTTTTTGAAGCTTCATGCCTCTCTCTCTTTTTAGAGATTGATGGTATTCTCAACCACTTGCACCACCCTGTTTAGGGTTTTGGCTGCATGTACAACAGTTTTCATTTTTATGAAAACTGTATCTTTGCACAATCGGTTGGAGAGCGCTGACAGAGTGTTCAGCGCAATCCGGCGATTTGCATATTGATGCGCAAACTGATGTTTTGTGCAAGTCGGCTGTGCTAGCGCAATCTGATGTCTTGCACAAGTAGGCTGTGCTGGCGCAATCTAATGTGTTGCGCACGTAGGCTGTGCTGGCGCAATCGGATAGATTGTTTCACACAGCACAATTTGATGAACTGTGAAGAATTTTTTAATTTCTTTTACACGTACTAATTTTTGTCTCTTCATCGATGCAGTTAACCTCAGAGAAGATCCAAACTACGAGGTTCTTGCAGGATCTCTGTCTGAATCAGAATTCAAGGAAGATCTCTCACATGTCTTTTTTCCTCAATATGCTTTACCGTCATCTCTGCAAGCTGTCCTGATTGCGCAAGATAATGATACCTTATTGTGTCTGATGAACGGGCAACCTCTTCAGACTGCTGATACTGTCACCCATAAAAAATTTCTGTTTTTGTTTGGTGAGACTTTTGACAAGAATTCACAGCCGAGGCCTCGTATGGAACAGAGAATCTTCCGAAGAGGCGAGAAAATGATATATCTGACAGAGATCTCCAGATGTCTTCCTCTATCCAGATATGCTTTTGTGAGCTATCCCCGAAGGATGGAGTGGGACATAACTCCGCTGTAACAGGCCCGCGTGGGTAACATCTGTGTTAAGAAAGGGCCAGACCATAAAGATGTATTCTACAGTTCTTCTGAGCGACATAGCTCCCTACTCAGAGGACTTAAATCCGGTTGTATCCCGCCGGAGGATTCTTCCATGTTGCTGCCAGTAAGGACCCCCATATTCATAAATGAGTTTGCAAAGGTGGAAGAGAGATATCCGGACCAAGATCTGCGGTTGACAGGTCTTGTGAACCCGGACAATAAAAGATGGATCTGCGTGGCCAATTGGATATTGGTCCAATTTGAGAATCAGCTCAAAGAAATTGAACTGTATCAGGCAGTGTACGCCACTGTCTATGGGTTTCCCCCGAATCCACATCTATTCCTTGTATTGGCGGAGAGATATAATTACAGAACAGGGACCTTCATGACGCCGCGCGGGGAAATTGGATTAGCCTTGCATGAGATGAAATACATCTCTAATCTGCCGATGGGGGATATCCCATATGAAGAGTTTGTCCCGACGAATAACGAGTTAGACAATCTTTGCAAGGAGAATGCCGACATGGTAGCTGTCTTCGAAGAGCTACTATGCCATTACAAGATTTGTTCTTTGTATTACAAGAGTGGCACAGCCGGCACTTGCTATTCTACCAAATGGTTGCCGTATCTTTTTCTCAACCACATTATGGAGAAGAAAACTAAGAACACGAGAACTGCAACCCCAACTTCTTCAAACCGCTTAGCAATAGTGAGGTGATAGAGTTGATGGAGACGCACAACGAGATGGACATTAAGATTGAAGATGATCTTCAGTATCCTCCTTTCAAGAAAGGAGACATCGTCGAGAGCTTTATGAGGATGGGTTACAGGCCCATGTCAAAAGAAGCCCAACTGGCAGGTTTCCTTACTTACTGGCTTCAACGATATGTCGTTCCTGGGGCCAGTACAGTTGACCGCTTCCATCACGTTGTTTTGTTTGCTGCCGTGCGTCTAGTCTTTAGCTACCGGATGAATTTGTTATCAGCCATGACGTGCAGGATGGACGCTGGCCTCCGTCTCTTCGTTGATTCAATGATTCGAGGAAAAGACGAGAAGGAACATTTACCTCGGCTGGAACTGCCGTATACATATTTGTTTGGATGGCTGCTTCTACACCATCCTTCTCTAATGAACCCTGCTATGGGAGCAGTGAGCGGCAGTTTCTTAAGAAGATACTCCGAATGCAAGTGCATCTATACCACTTTGAAAGACTGCCGACGAGTCTTGAATCTGGGCAAAGGATGGAACTTCTACTGTGTTCCACCTCCAGCCGGTTACGAATATGTACCGACAAACCTCATTGATTCGGTGGGAGTGCCACATTTGGGTCGTACAACCTTCGACTGGCTGAGGACTATTCAGCCATCACATCTAGTATACCGGTTCGAAGATGAATGTTATCTTGAACCTTATCTCCCAAGCCGTTTTGCACGTCAATTCGGCTATGACCAATTCCATGTGGGCAATGCCATAACATGCTTACAGGGAAAAGGTTATTTGATTGATGGAGCCCGGGCTTGGGCCTATTACAACGCCCGTGACACAAAGACAACGTTCTCGATGCCTACAAGGAACGACCGTGGCCCGCGCATGCTGTACACTTATTCAATCTTTTATACGTTAGCAAATACTTTTGCTAAGAATTTCAATTTAACATACAACTTTGCGACGGTGACACGCTTTAGGAAAGGAGCACCTATTTTGTTGCCTCCTGGAAACGATGAAGAACATGAGCCTGCTGATGTGCCTCTAGAAGCTTCGAGGGAAGCCAATTTCCCTGAAGAAGTCTATGAACCGCTGCATGTTTCTTTGAAAGTTGCAAGATCTCCGATCAAGGAGAAGAAGAGGAAGGCAGAAGAACCATCTTCAACTGTCTCTAAGAAGAAGACCGTTATAGACTCTTCGGAAAGAGTCACTACTCGATCGCAGTCTCGACAACAGGCTGAGTCAGCTCACAAAGAAGAGGCAACGACCCCGACTTCCATCCAAAGACAAACACATGCTGCAGACATAGAGAGTCCTGAAGAACCTCTACGCAGGAAGAAAATAGCTTTCAGAAAGAAAGTGACCACTCCCCCAAAACCTATCCATACATCGGCCCTGATAAGTGCTGCTGCCGGGGTTATGATGCCTTCTCCTACACCTGCTCCTGATCCTAGGCAGGTGACAGATACACAAGAAGGAGCTACCAGTGCAGAGATAAGGGACAAGGTCGCAGATACAAGAGAAGAAACCGTAGAGACAAAAAATGAGGCTGCAGAAGCAAGAGAAGCGACTGCAACTCCGACCCCAATCAATGAGTCGGAATCGTCTCTCGAAATATTGTCATCTCCCACACTTGCAATGGAAGCTGCTCATCTTCCAGCTACACCAAGATCGCATCGTGCTGAAGAAGATCGACTGATGATCGAAGCTCTGGATAGATGTGACTTCGGCTTCCATGACATAGATCCAGTCGATGCAAGTGATGATGAGGAAGCACAAGAAGAGGGAGCAGATGACGAGAAAATATCGGCAGAAGATGTTAATGACAATCTAATTCCGGAAGAGGATGCTGCTGTCCATGCATCCCAGGAGAAGAGTGCTGCTAATGAAGTAGCACCGGAGGAAGCTATTGTCACCGATCAAAGAGGTATTGACTGATGTTGATAATCTTCATTTATAGATCAAATGACTGACGTTTTAACTTTTATTCATGCAGAAATTCAACCTTCTACAATTCTTCCGGTATGCACTGACATGGTGCAGACAGAGGCGATAGCCAGCGGCAGCCGTCATCTATCAGACGGCTCCGAAGCGGGAAGTAGTCAGGCAGTAATGTCTGAAACTACTTTCGCGAGGCTCCAGCCTATTTCATTAAATGACAATCTTGTCATTAAACCCAGCTTTGGTAAGCTTGCCCTCATTTTGATCTCTTTTAATAGTCCTTAGTGACAGCAAACTGATGATGTTTATTTGATTTCACAGAGGAACATCCGGGAGGGGCAACTAGCTCCACTATGGCTCCCCTGTCAAAAGAGGCTACAGCCCATGTTCAAGATGTCGAACTTCCGCCTTCATAAACATCCGCTGCTGAAGCTTCTGTAGGAGTAGCTGCTACACCTAGTGTATTAGCTACCAACAAATTTGTAGTTAGTTCCTTCACCAATTTCTTCTTTAGTTCCTTGGGACCTTTGGTACAAAGGGTAATGGAGAAAGAAAATGTTGGTTTCATCACTGTCAGAAGTCCAACTTCTTATCTGATCGACGACATCCGAGATCAAGGCGATGAAGCTCAGGCTGTTGAACATGTGCTGGATGAGCTGGAGGAATCAATCAAGATTTACAAAGATCTTAATCGAGGGGAAGTAGAGCCACTCGTAATTGCTGAATTCGAGAGAATGACTCGAGAAGCTGAGGTCTCGAAAATTGATTTTAAGACTTTCTTGGACACTTTCGCCGCGAAGTCTTCAGAGTTTGATTCTCAGCTAAATATAGTAGCATCTACTGTTGGGGAGAAGGAGAAGAAGGTTGTTGATCTGAAGGCAGAGTTCGCTCGACTTCAAGGGGAGTTGAGAATCGTTCAACTTGCTCTTGAAGAAGAGACCACACAGCATCAAGCTGCAGTTCAACAACTGGATGTTCTGACCCATGAGAAGAATGAATTTGTCAAGATTCATCAGGATGAAATTGCTCGCCGACTAGTGACCTTGCCAACATTTGATGCTGAATCTGGAATGGCAGAGGCTAGAAGACGGGTGCTGGATTCTCGTGATGAACGACTCCAAACCTTGAAGCAGCAGATAGCTAATCTGATGACTCCTCCGGCGGAATAAGAAAACTTTCTGTATTTTCTTCTTTGTGATCTTTTTGTAACGTCTTTTATCTTGATCAACGAAAAGACACTATTTTGTGGATCTATTATTTGTTGCATATCCCGTTACGGATATAAATAATAGCGATAGAAAATATATTCAGAGGTTTAGGACATGATATATTTCTTGATTTAGAAAATAATTATATTCATTATATCTGCTCAGAGGTAATGTGGACATGGCAGAATATAATTTTCTTTTTGAATATCATTATTTCGGTAGACAACTTAATCAGAGGTAATCAATACGTAACAAGTTGCTGATATAGATGGACGGATGAGTCGTCAAAATGTATGAACGAAATGAATTGTCGGGATGAACAGATGAATCGTCAATCGGATGGAGCGAATGGGTGAACCAGAATAAAATGAACGGGTGAACCGTCGGATGAATGGAATGAACGGATGAACCGTCGTATGAATGGAATGACCGGATGAACTGGAATAAAATGAACGGGTGAACCATCAGATGAATGGAATGAACGGATGAACCATCGTATGAATGGAATGACCGGATGAACCGGCGTAATAAATGGAATGAACGGATAAACCGTCGTAATAAATAGAATGAACGGATGAACCGTCGTAATAAATGGAATGAACGAATGAACCGTCGGATGAACGGGTGAACCGTCAAATGAATGGAATGAATGTTGTGAAGAATAGGTCGCTTCGGTTCGCGTAATCAACTGTCTCAAGAATCTCTGCCTATAAATAGAACAAAAATTTAGATGGAATGATCAGTTTCAATTTTAACACAAAATGTCGTCTGAAGATGCATCTAAGAAGGCTGAGATTGTCCCAAAGGTTGAAGAAGTCACTGAGGAACGTCCAGCCGAGCCAACCCAGCCAAAGCAGACGGAGGCGGGCGAAGGTTCGTCTGCACCCAAGCCGCCACAGGATATCTTGGACTTCCTAGTTGAGCCAAGGAAGACTGAAGAAGAAGAGGCTATGAGGATGGCCACTTGTGCGTTTCTAGTGAAATCGAGCAAGGATGTCCTCGGGTCTTTTGCCGACTATATTTTTGAAAAGGACGGCAGTGGTCCTCGTCCTGTCTTTAAAAAGGACGATAGTGATTCTCGTCCTTGATATCATGTAACATCGTTTATGATGAAATAAAATCAAAATTTATTTATGAACTGTCTTGTCGTATTTACAAGAAATCCCTTTTACATTCATACATAGTAATTTTTAAGAAATTTGCCATTGATAGGCATCATCGCAACTCGACCGTCCAGCTCTGTGAGTTGATAGGCTCCATTTGAGAAGACTTTACTTACGATATAAGGCCCTTTCCATTTTGCATCAAACTTGCCTTTGCTCATGTGAGTCATAGTCATAGGACGTCTGACTGTTAAAACAAGTTCTCCTTTCTGAAAGGCTCTGACTTTAACTTTGCGGTTAAAAGCCTTCGAGATGCGGGCTTGATACAATGCAATATGTTGTTGAGCCAATAGCCGCTTCTCGTCAAGCGCCTCCAATTCTTGAAGTCGAAGAAGATCATTATTCTCTGTAGTAAGTTCATTAGCGATGGCAATTCTTAAAGATGGAATTTGAAGTTCTAGGGGTAGAACTGCTTCACAACCGTACACCATAAAGAAAAATGTACAGCCTGTGGGGTTGCGGACCGTAGTACGGTAGGCCCATAGACATTCTCCAAGCTTTTCACTCCAATTCCGTTTGTTAGTAGACACAAACTTCTTAAGGAGTTTGATAATAGTCTTGTTGAAGGCTTCAGCCAAGCCATTAGCAGTAGGGTTGTAAGCTGTAGAGGCGACATTGTCAATCCGATAATCGTCACAAAACCTGGTAAACTTTTGACTGATGAACTGAGGTCCATTGTCGTGAATGATTCGTCGAGGTACACCAAATCTGTAAATAACATGGTGTTTGACGAAGTTGATGACGCTGCTGGTTTTGTCTTCAGCCAAAGGTATAGCTTCGGCCCACTTGGAGAAATAATTCGTTATTGCTAGTATAAACCGATGTCCCTTAGAAGAAAGAGGATTGATAGGACCTATAATATCCATGCCCCAAGCTTCAAAAGGCCAGGAAGCAGCAGTCGGATGAAGGAATTCTGACAGTTGATGGATGAAATCTGTATGGATTTGACAGGCTCGACATTTCCTTACATATTCGATGGCATTAGATACCATAGAGGGCCAGTAGTAACCCATTCGTCGGATACGATCCTATAATTTAGGGCCGGGTTGATGTGCTCTGCAGACACCATCATGAGCTTCACGCAATACCTGCTTCGCTTCATCACCAGCAAGACAGCGCAAGAGTAGGCCGTCATAAGTCCGTCGATAGAGAGTCTTGGTGGTCTGATTATAGTAGAATCGAAGAGATCGTCGGCGAATACTCGTAGCCTCCTTAGGATCTTTAGGAAGTATGTCATGAACTACGAAGTCGATGAAAGGAGCTCTCCAATCTTCATTGTCACGACCCGATCCCAAATAATTGGGTCGAACCGGATCATGCCCAGCCTGCACCGTTATTGAGACGGTGGCAGTAAGCTGTTCCAATAGTAGGTAACCACAACAACATCTATATTTGTCACAGCTCAATATTCGGGAATTGAAAACTTTATTAAACATTGAAATAAATACAACTGGGAGTAAAAGAACTGAATTAAATACTGAATTCAAATAACAGAATTTTCAAAAACAACAATAAAAATGAAAACAAAAAAATCTAGCTAAGCATTCGGCTCATCGACCTCAGTTCCTGCGTCCTCCAATGGGGACTCTGGCAACACCACAGGGTACAGAACCGGGTCGTAATAGCTGTTGTATAACAGCTCAGCATCCTCAATATCCCCTAAAAATGTATCTCCAGTCAGGAGGGAGCAAAGTATAATTCATGCTAATCCGACAATTAAAATAATAATAGAATCATGCACTTTTAAACAATTTGAAGTAAACAATTTTCTAGCAGTTAAAACATTATAATTTGAATAGGCAATGAATATGACCAGCTTGGGTTGTACAGTTGTATCCTATTGATACGATATGGCTTATCCCCGTGTGTAAGAGGGGTAAGCTAATACAGTTCTAAGTTATTACTTTGGATGTGGTCATAATCATTACACTATTCCCCCAGTACCCAACAGTCAATCAGTCAGTGCTCTCAGAGAGAGTTCCGTGTTGCATCGTAGTTTAAACTTGCAGTAAAGCGATTATTAAATAATTGTAAACTAATACAAAATGTACTTGCCTTGGTTTGACTGGATTTGAAAGGTTGAAGACTTCGAGATGGAAATTAGACTCGTCCTCGAAATCCTATATTCGAGAAGTTTGACTCAGATTCCAGAGTTACCATGCTAACTATGCTAGTTGCAATCTCTAAGTTTGTCCTAGTCAAATTTTAATCTTTATTTAGTTAACACGAACAAAATGCGATTATCGGTGCGTTGTAATTATGAAACATCAATTTATATTTAATTTTGGAAAACTTGTATTTATCAGTTTATTCGAAAAAACTTGGTATTTATAATTATCTATAAAAAAGAAGTTTTTCTTTAAAAGAGAATAACATAAATTTCTAAAATATTATAATTATTATCAGTATTCCTAAATTTACGCTTTCGAACATCCACCAGAAAATTATTACAAATTTACAGAAAATAAATGGACTTATACCCTTATAGACCAATGAATTTAAATAAAAAATAAACTTGGGTTAGTCCTGAAATCTTTCCTACAATTTAATTATAAATAAAACTAATAATTAAATAAATTTAATAGTGAGTCTCAGATATTGGTCCAATCGTCATATAGGCTAATGCCTCAACGTCCGGGCGAAACCGGTTTCGTTTGCACTTAGCCAGGTGTAGAAGCATGGAAAAGAATAAAGAGAGATCCATGCGGCCAGGGAACCCCATGCGGCTCAGAAAGCCCATGCGGTTCAGAGATTCATGCGGTATAAGGGACTATACGGCTCGAGACGTTCCATGCGGCTCAGAAGAGAAGACACGTGGCTTGCAAACAGTTCTTCCCTCCGCCCTATATTGCATTAATTACCTTGACGGCTGACAGCTCTGACAAATTGACAGCCCTGACACAAAGATGTAATTATGACTCTGTCACAATGACAGACCCCTAGGAAAACGAAGGAGATCTCTGACACAATCCCCCGAGATCCAGAAAATTCCACGTAGCCTTGAGACGTTGACAGTCGTATGCGGCTCGAGCGAAGACTCCCCATGCGGCTCAGGCCGAAGCTGTCCTATGCGGCTCAGGCCGAAACAGTCTTATGCGGCTCAAGTGGAGGCTCCCCCTATGCGGCTCAAGCAGACGATTCCCCATGCGGCTCAAGAGGACCATCTCCATGCGGCTCACGAGGACCATCTCCATGCGGCTCACGAGGACCATCTCCATGCGGCTCACGAAGGAGTTACCCGTTATGCGGCCGCCTACGTTCATGCGACCCAGATTATTATGTGATTCGAAGGTTCGGGGGCCACTCCCCAAGCAGCCTTGACACGTGGTCGGGCTTATGCGGCTCAATCCTCATGCGGCTCAGATCCCCTCAGTGGCTCCCAGGACACATGTCATAAAGCCAATCAATTTTCCAGATTTACTACAATCAAAGATTGGGTCAAATCCCAATAGTCTGGGACACGTGGCAGGAGAATGAATTAAACTTATTCATTCAGATTCGCAGACATCAGCAAATCATCATCACGGAGATTTATTGCAATCAGCATTAATTATTGATAGGATTTGGTGCAATCTACATTAAATGGCCCAGATTCATCACACTCAAGATTAATGGCCCAGATTGATTAATCAACAGGTCGCCGCCGCTCTAAGAGACAATCCTTGCAAACCCTAATGATTGCATTCCCTTCTTATAAATAGCAAGGTGTCATTCCCTTGCAAAGGACCCCTTTTTCGAGATCAGAGAGCACCAGAATACTTGGAGAAAAAGAGCAGAGAGAGAGCAAAGAGAGCATTTCTTCAACGCCAAGCAATCTTCTGGAGCCAAGGCTGTATACCGATCGTCCAAGGAGTAAGGCAGAGCTGCCGTCGCTTTCTCGAGCCTCTATCGTCACCCCCCAGAATCTAAAATAAACAATTGTACTTAGATTGATGTACCTAGGCTTTCGTCCCTAGGCTTTCTTTGTACAAGCGAGTTTATAACGTGAAGTAAAAGTCCAGTCCTCCGATAATTATTCTGCTCTTTTATATTTCATGGCAAACACGATGGCCACTCTGCTGGGGACAAACTTTTCCACGGCTGAGGAGTTGGTGACGCAATCGGATGCAGCCAAACTTGGCTCCACACAACAGAAGATGGTCGTCCGCTTCGACCAACAGGCGTTCGAAGAAATGCACTCCGAAGGAAGCACTGGCTCGGTCCAGAAGCGCACCCGTACAACGAAGGTTCGCAAAGAGTGGAGGCCAAAATCATTTGCTCCTCCCCAGGCCCTCGATGGAATACTCTCTGCTACCCAAAATGGCGAAGACGACTCTCGTGCGGCCCCACTTCAAGCTATAGAAGACTCTGCTGTCCCCAAGTCCGGCAGAGGAAAGCACTACGATGCTGGACTTGCAGGGGCAAAGAGAGATTCTATGTGCTCCAGAAAGAAACTGAACAAGGGCACTAGCCGCAAAGCGAAGACTCATACGGCCAAGATTGACAGCTGCATGAATGATGACCATGCGGCTGAAACTGCTAGCCAAATGCATAGTACTCATACAGCCAGGATTTCCAGCCGCATGGAGAACACTCATGCGGCCAGGGTTTCCAGCCGCATAGAGAAGACCCATGCGGCTACGACTGCCAGCCGCATGAAGATTGTTGATTCCAGCCGCATGACGCCTACTCCACGTGGCTCTGTCTTCGACCGCGTCTCCTATGGTCCTGATCTCCTATGCTCCCAAGAAGATATGTCTGATTCTCTCCAGCACCACTTAGACTCTTCCTACTATGTGCCCTCACGCACTAGAGTAAAGAAGTCTAAGGCAGCAAGAGCTTGGCAAGCTCGGTCCGTTGATCCGACCTCTGACCATCCGAGCGTCCCGTATACTGTTATGCGGGCCTCTGATGGGAAGTTGTACAGAACCACTCGAGTCCAGCCCCCGACGGCAAACGGACAGAGAGGTTCCCAAAAGTCTTCCAAAATCCAGGGAGCAAACATGGTCGATCCGGACCCATCTGACTTGCGTGAGGCCATCCTCCACAAACGCAAGGAAAGAGAAGGTGCTCCAGGGTGCCAAGAGTCCTCTTACGGATGCCACTGCACCCAAATCATTGTCAACTGCTGTTGCAACAATGCAACAGTACAAGAAGACCGGCGGTCCATCTTCTAAAGACTGTAACGACCAAGCTCAGAGGACGAGGCACCTCCTGTTGTCTCCTACAACTCTAATCAGAAAATCCTACCGATGGAAAAGGGAAGAAGATGAATGTTTCCAGCCCGAAGATTTCAACCACTGTGACTAAAAAGCTGTCGTCTAAACGGTTGTCCTCCACCGGAGTTTTCCAAGGAACCCGTTCGAAAACAAAATCTGCCACAGCGGGCAATTCATCATCCACACCACTGGGGGTCGCTGGAACTGGGGGTAGCACTCCTTCGAGCAGCCACGATAATCCGATGTTCCAAGGAGACGAGCCCGAGGAAACAACTTTTCCATCAGATACAACAGGTGCTGACATCCCCGAGGACGTCCACGATTCGCAAGATGAAGCAAACTCTGAAGCTGGGGGTACTATCCCTTCTGAGTCCGAACCGGAGCAGAACATTCCCACATATCCCGATGACTTCTCGGTACATGGGTATGACTCAGAGGGCACGTCCTCCACCGTTCCTTCCATCTCCCCTCATGTAAGGACGGTGTTCATGACGAACAGCAATCAAGGTGGTTCCAGTGATCGCCAACGTATCGACACTCTGGAGGCCTTAGTCAAGTCTGTAGACGAGATCAAAGCAGCTCTTCCAACTCTGCAAGAAGGGACACCAGGCCAAATAAGCGTGGGTCCTACGGTCAATGCGGACTCGAACTCAGTGGCACAGAACCCAGGCAATAATCCTCCTGAAATAACGGCTCCCACCACTGCAGATGATGCCAGGGAAGCAAGAAGAGAGGTCCAGGAGCTCCGAGCCATATTTTACGCCCGAGAAAACTTTCAAGACCTCAGAATACGGCAACTATACCCTGCTGCATGGAGGGATATCCCCTTCTCACCAAGATATAAGCCGTTCAACATCAATCCCTATGATGGCAAGACCTCAGCAAGTCGGTACATCACTTACTTCGAGGTCACCACCGATCATCTGTCCCACGACGATGCCATCCTCACACGATTATTCATTGGGGCATTGGATGTCACGCCCCGATCCCGGAGGATCAAAAACAAGCCACTGGGCGTGATGCCGTACAAGTCTAGATTGCACTTGTACAAGGCAAAACCATTACAGTTCCTGGTAATTCTCAGAAAACATCAATAAGACAGCGGAACCAAGCAGATAAATTGAAGTCACACAATTTATATAGAAATGTATCTTTTTATTGATAATCAAAATGGATTACAAGACTTGCAGCAGAATACAGAGTTTACAACTGATTACAAGACTCTTAAATAGCCAACTGAATGTATACACTTGTCCTTCAGGCTACAACTGAATATACCGACTTCTTTACAATGACTTGCCAATATGGCTACAATCTCACTGGTACAACTGAGTTCCACTGTTCCATACATTATGTCCCGTATAGCAGAAGACATCATCTTGAAAGAAGAGCTTCTGCACACCCATCCGATTCATCGATGCCAAGCACTGATTCACAGGATTTCCCCAAGCAAACACCTGTAATATTGCCCACAACGTGGGTCAGTACATCATCAATGTACTGGCGAGCGGTGCTGGCCCAACTCACCTAAGAAGACAGCACTAAGTAATCATGTTACAGAATATTATTATCAATGGTCTTTCTTGTTGCCTTAGGGTCAATTTCATGTTATAGCCGACAAGAAGTAAAGCATACAAATCTCATAGCCAACATAATTTAAAGCATACTGTTATCACCCTTTGGTGATTCTTACCCACGGTCGTGTAGCCATCCCTGTACATTTATAATACTTACTCTGCCTGCACAAGACATTGTTAGAAACAATATCATGATTCAATATGAATATCACAGTTCAGGTGATTCTTACCAACAGCCGACATCCTTCCCTGTATTTGAGTAATAACTTACTCTGCCTGCATAAGACATCATTAGCACCTGACCTATCTATATGAAGGTCACTGGCGACATGCCATCCTGGACCGTCTTACAGGTATACAGCGCCCTTGCCAGTACAGGTCGCTAGTCCCACTGCAAGTCCTGTATACCGTGCTACTACTTCAGCACTGCCACTACTTCGGCATTGGTTTTCCCTAGGACGAACCGGGTTCCATGGCCCAGGAATACCGTTCGAGAAACCACCTTGTCGACAAGTTGTCCATGACCATGCAACTATATGCAACTTATCTAAGAAGAAAACATATAATGCATGATAAGGAAAACTAAGTAATTCGGCCACCATTCTCATTCATATTACCATCTTGCCATCTTGCCATCTTGCCTTGAGCCAATGCTCATATTATCATCTACCCAATCCAGGGTCTTGGCGTAATCAACATTCTACATCGGCGACAGGATAATAGAATATTGTTACCCAATCCTTTTGCCACATCTTTGATACCATACATCTTTCCAACCAAACTCAGTGTACTCATCGCCCAATTCTTGGGACTTAGCATCTGTTTTAGCATTCATTCATTTGAATGCAATTTCAAGCATACTCACTGCCCAGTTCTTTGGGTCTTAACATCTGTTTTGCCATCTATTCATTGAGCCAAAGCTCAATATACTCACCTGCCCAAGTATTTGGGACTTTGCCCTCACCTGTCATGTAATTCATCGCAACAGCGTACAAGCATACAATTCATCTAGCCACAACAGTTTACGTTCAGGTGATTATTATCTTTCATTATCTTTCCAAATTTCATGCAAGGTGTTATGGAGCAATTCAACAAGAAACATAGCATACTATCCTTATTTTAAGCGTGAAGCTAAAGGATCTTTGAAGGGTTCAACACTACTCACATTCATAGGACGATTCCCGCCACGATCGCATAGACTTCCAAGCGATCCTTCGCATAATCCCAAGTCCAACAAGGCTTCATCGAACCAACATCCATCATAAGGCATCTTGCGGGTCGGGGCACTACAATATATACCACCCAGAAAAAGTTTCGTCCTCGAAACTTAAAACAAAACTCATCCCCAAAACTTCAGCCAACTATTCATGGAACTTCTCAACAACCAACTTACACCATTTAATATTTCTCCGCAATCTCTCGATTGATTTCAAGTAATGTACCGTCTCGATACAGCATCCCAAATTTGATTCAAAATAGTTTACCATCTTTGATCTTTCCTCTAACACTCGTGCAAATCCTTAGCACGTAATAATCCTTCCCGTGGCTTCGTTTGAATTCAGCATACCACTAAATTGGAATCATACACATATTTTAGGCGTCCCCGAAATACATGCACTTCAGCCAAGTTCAGCGATAGAGAAGACGAACGAGCTACGGTGTAACTTCTCTTTCGAACATCAATAATTCTTTTCAAGCATCTCGTATAATCCTATTTGTTTATTCAATATTCTAACCAATTGATAACACAATAGATATTGCCAATTCCAACTCGATAAATATTCCTCAATCGATCCCAACGTTTCCAAAATATTCAGACATAGATGTATCAAGTATTCCTTTCAAGTTCATTGTCATCCATGCCACCAAAGTTGATAAATCCCATAGCCATATTTCATTTTCGATACCCCGACTCTCGTCGATCAAATCTTGTACTCATTATCGTTCACATCCATACACTTTGTTTGTAACTCGTAACTTTTTCGATCATGATTCATCCATCAAATTGTACCATCATCCCACTCTAGTAACATTTCTCGCTGTACTCAAATATTTCTTCGTATTGATCGAGCCAACATATTATCCCTTCGTACAAGCAACTCTTATATTCCAGCAACATTAATCCCAAGGGTCATTCCTATTCACATTTGCTCTCGCCGATCCCGGCTACATGTACTATCCCATTCCGTCGTTACACTTATCCTCAATTCTGATCCGATCAATAAAATTATCCCAACTGACTCAAGGCACTACCATCAATTCATGCAGCTCAACATTAATCAACCAAATCCAAACAAACTTTAGCAATTTCTAGCATTCCGACAAGGCAACCAAATTTCAAAACCAACATGATCTGTCATCCCATCCAATATTGTAACATCAAAATTTCCAGTCTTTATTCCATTCCAAAGCCTACCTTCTAACACATCTTATTCATTCCAACTATACTCACGCAACACCAATAGGGACATCCTACGGTTTTCCAATAGTCAACTTAGCATACAGTCAAGTCTCTATAGTCAGCTAATCTAAGCTAAACCAAACATTCAGCTAACTCATATGAGATGAGTAGCTATCAGGGACATACTTATCTCTTATCTTAGAGGCAACCAATTCTCATCATAGGGCAACTCTATGGTCCGACCAACTTAGGGACATGGAACACCACCCCAATCTTATGAACTTATTCCCAACACGGACAACTGAAGAACATAGCCAACCAAATCTGAAACTTGAGCAACCAACAAACATTCTAGGCAGCCAACCGACACTCTAGGCAACCAACCGGCAATCTAGGCAACTAGCCAACAATCTAGGCAACCAACCGACAATCTAGGCAACTAGCCAACAATCTAGGCAACCAACCGACAATCTAGGCAACTAGCCAACAATCTAGGCAACCAACCGACAATCTAGGCAACTAGCCAACAATCTAGGCAACCAACCGACAATCTAGGGTCAAGTCTTTCTACCCGTACTCATACTCAAGTCATACCCACGAAGTCTCATTCTAGACTTACCCGCAACCGACAAAATCTATCCGATAATTCTATCCAACAATTCTATCCAACAATTCTTATGGGTCAATCCCGAAGCTATCATATAAAACTCCTCAATCGAATGTCCAACTTTCAATTTCCATTTGCATAGATATAACATCACTTGTTCAATCCGACTTGCATCCTCATATCGTACTCATATGTCTATTCAATCGGGTCAACTATTCTGAATCATCATCCGACATTGTTATCTCAATACTTTATCACTTATGATCTCTTTCCTACGGTCTCTTCGCGACATATTCGTTTCCCACATTCTTAGATCATCGATACGGTCCGTACTCTTTTAACCAACAAAAATAAGGCAACTATAATCATATTTCTTCCGAGGCATCATTTATAAATTTTCTAACACCAACACGGTCATCTCTTAGCAATTCACGTTAACCATCAATATTAGCTTTGCATCATCTCCTTATGATTCCATAAAAAAATTTACTATTCATGCACCGATCCAATCTCTATGGCACCAATCATCTAGCATTCTTACTTCGATCATCCAATTGCATATGACATAACTTAATTAGCTAAGTCATAATCCCACAATTCTATATCCCACCAAACTTGTTATCCATGCGACAACATCATCTATTGACAGGGTCTATTACATATCGCTGCACCTCGATACTTATTTGTATTCCAGCCATTCGACTCTCGTAAGGAACATCTACTCTTTCGTACATCAAGGGACAAGTACCCATTCTCTAACTTTTTGGTCGTCGATGCAACTCTCTGCATCTTCTAAATCATTCGCAACATTCCGTTAAGCATCTAACATTACCATTAATTCTATCGATATCCAACATGCAATTTCTTTAACTCAATTCCAATATCGTTCGATATTCGGTCCATAGTTGTTCTCATAAATTCTTTCAATAGCAACACCACACTATCATTACTAAGCCTGCCATTCTCCTTATCCAACTGATTCAAGTCTTCGCCTGAATCAAAAATTTGTTTCATTCCAAACCAAGGCATCATTTCATATTCTCAATTCTCTTATTACCCAACTTAATGCTAACCGACAAGGTCTAGCGATGGTTCATCTGAACACATCAAAATCTCACAACGTCATCCAACTTAACAATCAAGGAACACGCCTAGCCAACATGTATCAATCGTAAGCTCAGCTACGATTCGATACCACCCACTACCTTATAGGTAAAGCAATCACAATATCATAGACACATCAAGGGTCAAGGGACATCTTATCACGACGAGGGTATATGCAATATACCACTCAGAGCTCAAGCCATTCCCAACACAATATTCCCTCGCATCAAACCAACGTCCAATATGGACAATCCATCCTGCAGTGGTTATGCTGACCACAAATATCGACTCAAGATTCTGTCGATTCCCATTCACTGAAATCCATGCATATTCCGTTCCAACATACCAAGCCATCACCCACTGTCGATTGCTGCATAACAATCGACTCAAAGAATCCCACACATACGTCATCCAGCATACATCACAAACTTATTATCACATCGCATCATTGTTATTTTTTTGGTATCTTTTAGAAATTCAACAAAGCACACATATCACAGCCCACATATTTAGACTTATTGTATGGAACACCCAGTGAGAGGTTAGAATGATCAACGGACTTTCAGTCAAGGGTACAACATAGAATAGTTTGGAAGCAACACAGAATAATTGCAGAAGCACTATGAGTCATCATAGAGGCAACTTTGATTTCATTGCGGAAGCAACTTTGAGTATTCGCGGAAGCAACTTTGATTCACCGCGGAAGCAACTTTGAATAATCGCGGAAGCAATCTTTGAATCATCGCGGAAGCAGCTTAGAATCATCTTAGTAGCAACGTTGATTCGAAACAAATCGAATAGGAATCCAAGGACGTAAAGCCGTGCTCTGATACCATTATGTCACACCCCGATCCCGGAGGATCGAAAACAAGCCACTGGGCGTGATGCCGTACAAGTCTAGATTGCACTTGTACAAGGCAAAACCATTACAGTTCCTGGTAATTCTCAGAAAATATCAATAAGACAGCGGAACCAAGCAGATAAATTGAAGTCACACAATTTATATAGAAATGTATCTTTTTATTGATAATCAAAATGGATTACAAGATTTGCAGCGGAATACAGAGATTACAACTGATTACAAGACTCTTAAATAGCCAACTGAATGTATACACTTGTCCTTCAGGCTACAACTGAATATACCGACTTCTTTACAATGACTTGCCAATATGGCTACAATCTCACTGGTACAACTGAGTTCCACTGTTCCATACATTATGTCCCGTATAGCAGAAGACATCATCTTGAAAGAAGAGCTTATGCACACCCATCCGATTCATCGATGCCAAGCACTGATTTACAGGATTTCCCCAAGCAAACACCTGTAATATTGCCCATAACGTGGGTCAGTACATCATCAATGTACTGGCGAGTGGTGCTGGCCCAACTCACCTATGAAGACAGCACTAAGTAATCATGTTACAGAACATTATTATCAATGGTCTTTCTTGTTACCTTAGGGTCAATTTCATGTTATAGCCGACAAGAAGTAAAGCATGCAAATCTCATAGCCAACATAATTTAAAGCATACTGTTATCACCCTTTGGTGATTCTTACCCACGGTCGTGTAGCCATCCATGTACATTTATAATACTTACTCTGCCTGTACAAGACATTGTTAGAAACAATATCATGATTCAATATGAATATCACCGTTCAGGTGATTCTTACCAACAGCCGACATCCTTTCCTGTATTTGAGTAATAACTTACTCTGCCTGCATAAGACATCATTAGCACCTGACCTATCTATATGAAGGTCACTGGCGACACGCCATCCTGGACCGTCTTACAGGTATACAGCGCCCTTGCCGGTGCAGGTAGCTAGCCCCACTGCAAGTCCTGTATACCGTGCTACTACTTCAGCACTGCCACTACTTCGGCATTGGTTTCCCCTAGGACGAACCGGGTTCCATGGCCCAGGAATACCGTTCGAGAAACCACCTTGTCGACAAGTTGTCCATGACCATGCAACTATATGCAACTTATCTAAGAAGAAAACATATAATGCATGATAAGGAAAACTAAGTAATTCGGCCACCATTCTCATTCATATTACCATCTTGCCCAATCCAGGGTCTTGGCGTAATCAACATTCTACATCGGCGACAGGATAATAGAATATTGTTACCCAATCCTTTTGCCACATCTTTGATACCATACATCTTTCCAACCAAACTCAGTGTACTCATCGCCCAATTCTTGGGACTTAGCATCTGTTTTAGCATTCATTCATTTGAATGCAATTTCAAGCATACTCACTGCCCAGTTCTTTGGGTCTTAACATCTGTTTTGCCATCTATTCATTGAGCCAAAGCTCAATATACTCACCTGCCCAAGTAT